>VXBP01009706.1:0-20712 GCA_013400115.1 Rhinopomastus cyanomelas
AGCAGAATTCTCCCCTAACTACAAACTCTAGCATGCCCTGATCTTTCCATTTCTAAATCTGATCCCAACTGGAAACAAAAGCGATGGTACCAACAGTAGGGCAGCCTGAGGTTTGGTATGATAAAGCTGAAATAGGCAAGGGGAAAGGTGTGATCTTTCAGCGATGCAAATAATGTTCTGCATTCAATGTGTAACCAAAAAGAAAGCTCCCTGAGGTATGTTCTCGAGTTCAGACAAGAAGAAACATCTTTAGCATATAAACATGTAGTGTGGATCGAAATATTTCTCTGTGTGAAAATAACCAAGGCTATAATTAGCATGGTTCTTGGGCTCACTTGTATTTTTCTAAGTGATTCAACCTTCTGCTGTTTGCAGAGGAAATACTGGCATCTTGGGCTACTTGCACGAAGGTAACGCTGTGTACTAGCAACTACAACATGGAACTGGGAGAAACATTAAACCTTTTCGGTGCCTGAAACATACAAATGTAAGAAAGTTACAGTAAACACTGAAAATCAAGAAGAATTCTCTTCTCATCCAGTTTGCATCTGATAATACAGATGTCCAGGATTAGCATGAGAGTTCGGTAATGGCCTGAGATTCCAAAGAGCGCACTGGACATTGAACCTGGTTCTATTTCATAGACTCATAGAATGATAGGATCATGAAATCATAGAACCATGGAATAATCATAGAATTATTAAGGTTGGAAGACACCTCCAGGATCAAGTCCAACCATCAACCCAACCCCACCATGCCCACTAAACCCTGTTTTCAAGTGCCACATCTACACGTTCTTTGAACACCTCCAGGGGGAACTTCTTTACTGTGAGGGTCACAGAGCACTGGAACAGACTCCCCAGGGAGGTTGTGGAGTCTCCTTCTCTGGGGACTTTCAAGGCCTGGATGTGTTCCTCTGTGATCTGCGTTAGATAGTTTTGTCCTGCTCCGGCAGGGGGGTTGGACTCGATGATCTTTTGGGTCCCTTCCAGTCCCTAACATCCTATGATCCTATGATGGTGACTCCACGACCTGCCTGGGCAGCCTGTTCCAACCCCTGATCACTCTTCACTGAATACACTTTTCCTACATTGTTTTTTGGCCATTTGCTAGATATCTTGGACTTCTAAAGTAAAAATCAACAATTTAATTTCATTACATCATTGATTTAGGGGAAGGCTAGGTTTTTGCGTTTATGTTATTGTAAGACCAATGGTACCATGAGTACAGCTGAATCATGAGACATTACGTGTCTTGCTGGACTGAAGAACAAAACAGAACGAGATGCTGTACTGTCATGGCTACTTTGTTGAGTCAGTCAGTAGCTTTGGAATCTTAGTCTATAAATCCATTTCTCAGGGCTAGAGAATCAATGTAGCCTATTACCCCTACTCTACAAGGTCACCCTTAAGCCATATCCCCCAACACTACATCTAAGCAACTTTTAAACACATCCAGGGATGGTGACTCAAACACCACCCTGGGCAGCCCATTGCAGTACCTGACCACTCTCTCTGTGAAGAATTTTTTCCTGATGTATAGTCTAAACCTACCCTTCCCTGTGGTTCTGTCACTAATTTCCTGTGAGAAGAGACCAGCACCAGCATCTCCACAGTTTCCCTTCAGACAGTTGTAGAGAGCAATGAGGTCTCCCCTTAGCATCCTCTTCCTCAGACTAAACAGCCCCAACTCTCAATCTCTCCTCATAAGATTTATTCTCCAGGCCTTTCACCAGCTTCGTTGCCCTCCTCTGCACCTGCTCCAGCACCTCGATATCTACCTTGTACTGAGGTGCCCAAAACTGGACACAGAGCTCAAGGTGTGGCCTCACCAGTGCTGAGTACAGGGGGACATTCACCTCCCAACTCCTGCTGGACACGCAGTTTCTAATCCAGGCCAGGATGCCATTGGCCTTCTTGGCCACCTGGGCACACTGCTGGCTGATATTCAGCCATCTGTCCATTAGAACCCTCAGGTCCTTTTCTGTCAGACCACTTTCCAGTCACACTGCCCCAGGCTTGTGGATGTAACGTCTTCTGGTGGCTGGTGCTTGCCACTGCCAGCAGGAAGATTCTGAGTGGGAATGCAGATGGAGGTGAGCGAGTGCTGACAGCCCCTGTACTCTAACACTTGAACTTCAGAGGCTTTTTAAAAAATTCTCCTTAAACCATTGCCCAGGTGGCAAAGAAGATGAAAGGCATCCTGGCCTGTATCAGCAACAGTGTGACCAGCAGGACTAAGGAGGTGATCCTACCGCTATACTTGGCCCTGGTGAGGCTGCATCTTGAGTAGTGCAGTTTTGGGCACCACAGTACAGGAAGGACATCGAGGTGCTGGAGAGGGGACAGAGAAGAGCAACTGGGCTGATTAGGGATCTGGAGAGCAGGCCTTATGAGGAGAGGCTGAGGGAGCTGGGGCTGTTCAGGCTGGAGAAGAGGAGGCTGAGGAGAGACCTCACTGCTTTTGACAAGTACCTGAAGGGAGGTTGTAGTGAGGTGGGTGTTGGCCTCTTCTCCCTAGTGATTAGTGATGGGACAAGAGGAAATGGAGTACAGTTGTGGCGGGAGAGGGTCAGATTGGCTCTTAAGAAAAACTTCTATCCAGAAAAAGTGGAAAGGCCTTGGAACAGGCTGCCCAGGGAGGTGATGGAGATACCATACCTGCAGGGGTTCAACAGTGGGCAGACATAGTGTTTCAGGAGACAGTTTAGTGGTTGGGGTTGTAGGGCAGATGATCTTGAAGGTCTTTTCCAACGTTGGTGATTCTATGATTCCGTGATGCATATTCCCCACTCCAAAAACCTGCTTTATCACCTGTCTCACACCGAAGGATATCCTGCCATTTTCCCATTACAATTCAGTAGAAATGTGAGTATATTAGTAAATTCAGTTAATAAATAATAAATTAGTAAATTCAGTAAATAAATAGGGGCTGCTAGATACAGATGATGACCTCAGTTCAGTTCAGCTGTGGGTCAGGTGTATGGGACTCGGATGCGCATCCTTCATTTAATTCAGAGGTAGAGAGCACCCTGGAAGAAACTCCTTCTGCACCATGTCAGCAGGAGACAATGTATTCAGCTCCATAATTATGTACTTTGGTACAATCACGTAACGTTAGAAACAAAATCACCACGCTGCAGAGAAAGAAAAAAAGAAAAGCCTGAAATGCTAATTAGTTAACAAATTAACATTGATTTGATTTAACGTAGGCTAAGGGTTTGCAGCTTATACTTACGAGAGAACTTCACTTGGAGGCACGCTCAGGCGCTCGTGTTTTAAATAACACCGTGTAGCCCGTACCAGGTGCACAGTGGGTTCATTATCTGTGGATAAAGACGTACGACTTACTCAAAATAAAATCAAGCACACAGACTCCAGCACAATGTCATTCCGCTGTACAATACCCTCTGGGACTGAGCTGCTGGATAAAAGCAGAGCAGAACAATCACCTGTCTTTGTGCTGCATCATGTTGGGGAAAAGTGAGCAGACCCCATTTCCAGTATCGTGCCCTTTGCTGTCACTGGTGTCAGCGCTGACAGGTGGAAATCAAGATAATAATGCATATTCTAATAACAGTTTGCACTCCTAAGGCACCTTCATGGAAATAGCTTGGCTTTCAAAGAGCGCCGATGATTCCAGTCCCAGGCCACTCCCACGTAGGCAGGGAAATGCTGCCCTCCCCATTCTTCCCTAATTCTGTTCATTTGAGGGATGTTTTGATGTTGACTGAAACTTGGTGATGGTTTCAGCCAGAGAAAAGGAAGCAAAGGAGAGTTCAAAGGAGAAACCTGAAAGGGAGCTGTGAAAACTGACAGAGAACATAAATATCAGTACTGACGGCTCCAGCACCTGAACAGAGGCAGTGGTGACGATTATGACTCCTGCTGTTGGAGTTCTGAATCCAGTCATGCACACAGGTCATCTCAATTCAGAGCGGGGCTGAAAGGGGTGTTAATGGGGCTGGCAGCTGCCAGTCCTTCAGTCCTGCTCGTGCCACATGCAAGAGCAGCCCTTCGGATCCAGCGCACGCGAGCACTGAAGGAGAAGTCAAGCAGGCAGCGCACAGTTCATTAAGTGGGTGACCACGGTTTAATAACAACATGTTCTGACCCACGAAGGGGCAAGACATCACAAGTGACACTTTCCATCAATGTGGAAGCAAGAACCCTCCGTGTGCTCGTTACTGCTATTACTCTGGCTGCCTACAAGGAACAGACTGCAGAACAAGCAGCAGCTGGGGAAGAACTCCCTTGGGAGTCCCCAGAGGGTTGTGTCTGTGCAATCAAAGGGAGCCAGAAACTACTCTCCTAAAGGTGCTGGCCTGGGGAGACCAAGATAACTGGAATGTGAGATAAGGGTGAAAACGGACCAGTCCATTGTTCTTTCTAGTGAAGGGTCTGGCAGGGGTCAAAGGGGAAGCAGAAGCTGCAGACACAGCTAGGCAGAGCAATACCAACTTCCAATACAACGTGAGTTAGAGAAAATACTCCTTTAGGACACCTTGGGGAAGTGTGTAATGTATTTATCTTCTAGCTCAAGGAATGGGCATCGCTGTAGAGGAGCAAATGACTAGAACTGAAATTCCAAGAGCTCCTAGTAATTTTCTCTGCAGGCTTGTGTTGGCATTTGCATTATCTTTTGTGCAGCTTAGAAGTGTGAACACCTATAAGCATATCCCACAACATTCAAGTCCATTCCCAAACCTACAACAGCAAATAAACCAGCCTGCAGACAGAAGTTTTGATGAGCACTGGGAAACGGGGAGCTAGAACAAGCCTATTCCCAAAAGAGCGAGCCACAGAGTACACAACACACCAAACAAATACCAGATTTCTAAGGATAGGAAATGGTTTGGTTTACATGTGAATATATACCTAAACAAAAATATTGTGGTTTCCAATCTTATTTGGAAATGCAGTTCCTTGTTTGTTTATGCTAACTTGGCCCTTATTAAGAAAACACGGTCTGGGTATACAATGATATTCAGCACAACAGAGCAAATGTTAAAATCAGGACAAAAGAATCCAGGGATAAATTTATATTTGCTGGGGTGAAAATCTAGATGCAAAATAGGTCTGACATTTTTGCTATTCACAGCCAAGGATTAATTTTATTACATAATTTTGCAGTTTTCCGGTTCACTGGGTGCGTATTTTCTGATAAGACCCCAAGATGGAAAGTATTTTGTATCTAGCAACTCACACCAATACATTGCTTCAGTCAAGCAGCACTTGACCTGCAATACACTTATTCTGTTCTGGTTCATTCTTTTCACCCTGTCTGGTTCGATCTCTTCTGCATTTGCTTGACCTAGCAAACTATTCATTTCACAGACACCATTCTGCACGTCACGTAATCACTGGGTGTCACAAACAAATGCCTACAAGATGGCACCCCCAAAAATGCATGCAAGAAGGGAGGCCAATATTAACGAGGGTAATCTGCTGCTATTGCTTTGAAGAGATAAACTCAGGACCTCTTTTTGTTTCGTTTATGCAAAATGTCAGCTTCTGTGGACTGTTGCCCTCTCTGCCCCACAGGGAACACGTTACGATTGCATTATCATAAAGCATTATGTAAAATAAAAGTGAGATGAACTTACAATTATTTGGGTCAAAATTTATTCCAAATTGAAGCTCGTTCCCCTGCAGTGAATCAGGTCAAAGAATAAATGCTCTCGAAAGCAGGACTGAAGTCCTTACACTAACCCACAGACAGTGGCCAGCACCCATGGCTTGCAGATGGCTCAGCCCATGTGAGGCTGGCTGTCGCCTTAACGCACACGCAGCCTCTCTCTCTGGCATCATTTCATATCACCCTCCCATTTTCATCAAAAAGCAGCTCCATACCACTGGCAGGAACTGGAAGACATCTGATTATTTCATTCACTACACACCAAATATAATTGCTAATACAGTAGTAGCAGTTGCATTAATTAACCAAATCAACAGACTAGAGAAAGCTCTTCACTCCCTCCTCACTGCACTGAGCTGTTCCTCTGAGGGATCTACAGCTGTGTTCCCTGCCAATAGACTCGGGATTTCAAGAGCTGTAATTTACTGGACGGTCACTGGCGACTTCGAAGTGAAGCAACCTTGGCTCCGATTCTCTGAGCGCTGCACACAGCCAGATTTACATCCGACCAAACAACATGCTTACAGCCACTGAGAATGCCTTCCAACACGGGCAAAGACGTTTGACATCAAAATATACGAACGTCTGGCACAAAGCAAACATACACAGTCCCAGTCACCTTAACCGGTGTGTGCGGAAAACCAGCAGTCAGAACCACCACCTGGCACCAAGCTCCTCAAGACAGAGGAGCACCAAGAAGCTGGCAGCAGCAGCTGCAGAGTTATCTACTCAAGAGCCATGAGAAGGGGAATGTGCTGTACGCTGTGAACTGCGTCAGTCCACCCTAGCGTCAAATTCTGCTCAGCAGCTCCCAGTAACAGCAGCGGGAGTCGTATAAAGGCAGCTCACAGAATGGTTCATCCACCCGAAACTACCTCCCTCTGCCTTTGCTGCAGAGGAAAGGACTGCAGCTAAGCACACAGCTAACAGTAAAGGTGGGGTGGGGGAAAGCTTCTACTTCTTTCTGGCAAAGGAACCCAGGTCTCCTCAGGCAAGTGTTACAGCTCTTCTGGAGTGCTAGTTCCCAGAAACTGGAAAGTGAGAAGAGGAAACGGACATTTTAATGTTTTTATTGGTCCTCTACTAGAGGAAAGACCTGGCACCTAGCGTCCTCTGGTTTGAGCTCACTCTGTGAGCCTGGAATAAGGGCAACCCATTAGCAATGCTGTTTGAGTCTGTGGTGGACAGTCATCTGCATCAGAGCACTCTGCTGATGAGGAAAAATCACAGCACTTCTCTGTGCTAGTGGGAAGATGGAACAGCCTTTAATTCCTGCAGAAGGGGCTCTTATCAAGGCAGAAAGAGGTCAATCATGGGACTGAGCACAAAAGAGCTTGTATTCATGCTGCTCTAACTCTCAGGGGCACTTCAGGTGCTTTAACCTGCCCAGGTGCATCTCCCAGTTAGTCAGATGTTACAGCGTAAGCACAGTTGTGTTAGAAGTAAAACTTACAGGAGTCCAGTTTGTGTAAGAAGCTTGGCTCTGTCAGTGAGACTGCACCACCCGTCCATCCTCTGGCTGGCATTCCACACACAAAGCCCCAAGAAACACTTCTTGAACTGCAGAATTAATAAGATTGCTGGCATTTTTAAATGTCAGTCAGTTTTCACACAAGCTCTCTCTGCCTGCGGAAAAATGGGAGAGTCACAATCCATAATCATCTAGCAGGAATGTCTCTTTTTAATGAAAATGTTGAGGATTCATTTAGAGGATCCTCTGGAACCAACATCTCTTGCACTGCTGTCTGGGCTTTGCCCCCAGAGCCCCTCTCCAGCCTCAGCAGCAATGTCAGAGGAGACAGATGGTAAGATTAAATGCTGTCCTGGTCCTGGGGTAGGCATCAACCCTCCTGTCTCTCTGGGGAGAGTCAGCAATGAGAGTGCAAGGATCTCAGGGGCTAAGGAATCAAGGAGGTCAGTGACTGCTCCCTGACAAATATCTGCCCTGGAGACGGCACTACACGTACACACTGCTGCCCTTTGTTACAGGGCTGGGCAGCTGCCGAGAGGATGAGGGTGTTTTTACTGCTCACCCAAATGTTGTGGGAACGGTAAAGCGAAAAGAGGGAGAGGAAATTTTATCTGGCCTTTAGGTCTCAGCTTGAAAATCCTGTACCAAAAATCCTAGATATGTTGCAAGAGGGTCGGATGTACAGCTCCTCTTAATTCCAACCACGTTCATGCCTCTAAAATCCCAAATATTAAAATGACATTGTGGTCATTATTTTTTTAAAACTATCTGATAATCACAGGCGTTTACTCTTAGTTTCCTTATAGAATTCTTCTTGAAGCCCCACCATCAGCAAAGCTCTCGAAGCAGCTGGTCAAATCATGCCTCAGTCCTGCAGGGGGACAGATTCTTCGAAGAAGTTCACCTTTTAGTTCGTCCTGTTTTCATTTTTCAAAAACCCAGTGAGGATGAAAACTACACAAACAGCAAGAATATGTGAGCTCTGTCCAAGTTCACGGCAGACAGGGGCATAGATTAATGAATCACAAGTATCTGTAACACACCCAGGCCATTTAGAAGTAAGTAGGTATTCAAAGCCTGCTCAGAGTGTGCAGCTAATCCTACAGCCCCCGGGGGGTCCCCACCTGAGTAGGGATATGCTGATCTTGATTGCTCGTGTGACCTTTCCTGCCTGTGCTCTGGTGCCACATGGTGAGCAGAACAAGCTGTTTTTGCACTGCATGAAAGCTGCAGGGTTAACCCTGGAAGCAATCAACACGTTTCATCCTTGGCATGCCGGTGATGGAGTACATCACATGCTACCATGGGTTATCAGGAAACCCTCTCCGCTTCCCAACTCACATATGCCCAAATTAATGATCCTGGTAATTTTTATTCTGATAAATGGGCAAGCTCCTGTAATACATGAGAATTTGAATTTTCACGCTCGTATGAGGCTAAAATCCTACCCAAGACCCAATGCAGCGGTTTGGCTGCAGTAGAAAAGAAGCCACAGACCTCATCCCCAGGCTTCCAGAGAAGCCAGAGCAAAGGACGGGAATCAAATGGTTTCCCTTTGACTCCCAGAGAAACTTTTAACTGAAGTCCCACTTACTCATTAATTTAACTGTTCTTGATATAAATACTCAACAGGAACAGGAAATCTGATCAATGGCTCCCGCAGTCAACTGGGACAATACCACCATACACCCTCATACCACAGAATTCCTTCATGGGATTGGGCAAATCCCTTCAGTTGCTGTATTACCCTAGAAACAAGTACACTTAGTTGCTTGTAACTAGTTTTCTGACTGTAAACTTTGGGCCAACACAATTTCTACAGAAATAGAACTAGATGAAGTCTGTCCCAAGGATGGTTGTGACGAATCTGCAGCACTCTGTGTCTGCTGTGCTTTTACACCATAAATACACTGTGTGGTGAAAACAACGATTGTCTTCTCCATTGGCAGGCATCATAAAAACTAAGTGTCTGTGTCTCATTTAATTAAACCAGTGTCTGCACCTTGTTCCCATAGACATCTACAGGAAGAAGTTGTGTGAGGTTCCTGCAATAGCAGTGACATTAGACTAAGCTTTTCCCTACTCATTATCATTTGAACTTTTTCAGTAGCCTCAGCAGCATCTCCCTGCCTGACAGACAGCTACAGCATCAGGAGAAAAAGGGGAGGAGGGGGAAGCTTCTCGCGGGGGAAGCCGGGCAAACACCGCAGGGGGTGGGGAGCCAGAGCCTTTAAGGGAGGCGAAACCAGAAGTCGCGCTCAGACCGCACGCAGCAGCAAGAGTGCCCGTCCCCGAACGCTATTTTATCGAGGTTTCTGGGGGTTCTGGGGGTTCACTGAACAGGAAAGCTTGGGGTAGAAGGGAAGGCAGTCGTTGAGATTTTAACTGCCCTGGTATTTGCTAGAAGATCTACTCAGCCAGCCACCCACAGTCCAGGAGGTTCTTCCAGTGCATTGGTGACAATTTACTGATGTAAATGGTGGAGAAGCCCACTAGCAGAGGAGCACTGCTGGATCTTATGTTCACCAACAAGGCGAGTCTGGTTGAGGCAGCCTTGGGTGCAGTGACCATGAGATGGTGGAGTTCAGGGTCTCGTGTAGTAGGAACAGAATAGCTAGCAGAATCACGAGCCTGGACTTCAGGAGGGCCAGCTTTGGGCTTTTCAGGCAATTGCTAGGGGAAATCCCATGGGACAGGGTACAGGCAGGTAAAAGAGCTCAGGGCAGCTGGTCAACATTCAAACACTACTTTTCTGAAGCACAACAAAAGAGCATTCCACCAGGAAAGAAGCCAAAGAAGGGAGCCAGAAGACCTGTGTAGTTAAACAGGGAGCTGCTGGGCAAACTGAATAAGAAGTAGAAAGCCTATAGTTCATGGAAGGAGGGGATGGCCACTTGGGGTGATGGTAAGACTGCGGTGAGAGAATGTAGGGATGCAACTAGAAAAGCCAAGGCCTTCTTGGAATTAAACCTTGCAAGAGAGGTTAAGGGCAAGAAAAAGGGCTTCTTCAAATACACTGCAGGTAAAAACTAAAACTAGAGGCAATGTAGGCCCCCTGCTGAGTGAGGTGGGTGCTCTGGAGTGAGAGGATCTAGTGGAGTGCCCCAGGGGTTGGTGCTGGGACCAGTCCTGTTCAATCTATTCATTGATGACTTGGATAAGGGATTAGGGTGCACTGTCAGCAAGTTTGCTGATGACACAAAGCTGGGTGGTGTCACCAATACCCCAGCAGACTGTGCTGCCAGTCAGAGAGACCTGGACAGGCTGGAGAGCTGGGCAGAGAGAAATGTAATGAGGTATAAAAAGGGCAAGTGCAGAGCCTTGCATCAGGACAAGAACAACTCCAGATACCTGTATAGGGAGGGGACTGACCTGTTGGACAGTAGTGTGGGAGAAAGGTACCTGGGGCTCCTGGTGGACAGCAGGATGACTATGAGCCAGCAGTGTGCTCTTGTGGCCAAGAGGGTCAACAGCATCCTGGGGTGGATCAGAAGGGGTGCAATTTTAACTAGATCAAGAGAGGTTCTCCTTCCCCTCTACTCTGCCCTGGTGAGAGCACATCTGGAGTATTGTGTCCAGTTCTGGGCCCCTCAGTTCAAGAAGCACACAGAGCTGCTGGAGGGAGTCCAGCGTAGAGTAATGAGGATGATGAAGGAAGTGGAGCACCTCCCTTATGAGAAGAGGCTGAGGGAGCTGAGTCTCTTTAGCTTGGAGAAGAGAAGACTGAGGGATGACCTCATTAATGTCATGACCTCATTAATTAATATGGGTGTCAGGAGGATGGAGCCAGGTTCTTCTCAGTGTCATCTACTGATAGGACAAGGGGCAATGGGTGTGAGCTGGAACACAGGAGGTTCCACTTCAATATGAGAAGGAACTTGTTCACAGTGAGGGTGGCAGAGCACTGGAAGGGGCTGCCCAGGGGAGTTGTGGAGTCTCCTTCTCTGGAGAAGTTTAAGATCCACCTGGATGTGTTCCTGTGTGACTTGGTCTAGGTGATCCTGCTGTGGCAGGGGAATTTGACCAGATGATCTTTCGAGGTCCCTCCCAATCCCTAATGGCAATACTATCTTACAGAAAATGCTAAACATTTCCAGGTTTGAATTTAGGAATATGCTTGTCCCCATTTACAGCCGAAGACTGCGGCATTGATTGCTAACAGCCTTCTGAAGAGTAAAAAAATTACATTGATTAGATTCCAGCAATGCCATTGGCTTTTGCAAAAGATCCTGGAGTAAAATGAGTGCAAGAGCTTGTCTATGCTGTGTGAAGGGAAGAATTCACGCTGGGGAACCAGGTGCAAACCCAGTACCTATGGCCAGGGCACCCGGCTGAGTCTATATGTGCACTGGGCAGCCTGTTTCCTCCATGCAATCTCTTACCTGTATTTATTGTCCATTTTATCCTGGGAGGGTGTTTCAATGATCTTCACCTCTTTCTAAACGATGGCAGCAAAACCTGCTGGTCAAATGGTCAAAGGCTTGGTGGAAAACCACTTCTTGCCAAATGACAAATGCAAATAAACCTACAGTGTGTGCAATAGAAAGAGATAGATTGGTAAGATTTTTTTCTAAACTGATATAAGAGATTTCTCCTGCTTGTGTCAGACAGATTTTCACACTGGTCACATATTCACTGACTCACTGGCAGAACTGGAATAGAAACTCTGCCAAACTGATGTCAGCGGAAAGGATACTGAATGTTTCCCAAAGAGAACACTCTCCCCTAACGCTCCAGTAAAAAGAAAGTAGTTGACCACATGGTTTGGGAGCTGAAGGGTGCTTGCAGAATACAGACAGACATGTCAATCTCAGCCAGCTCTAGAGGTACAACTTTGGGTTTTTCTTCAGAAGTCTTAAATCATCTGTCTTCTCACCTCCACATTTTTGAAGGCTCTGTTCTTTGCTCTGCCTGTGCTGGAAAAATCTCACCCTAAAAGAACAACTCTACACTATCTCAGAATAATAGACAAGGATACACTCATTAATGTCTGAGAAGCACTCAGACACTGAGGTGATAAACAGCATTGAAATAACACCTACGGAACTCAGACCCAACTCACTAAACATGACCTTTTCTTAACTGCTCTTTGCTTTCACTGCAACCTGCTGCTGTTCAGTGATGACCTCAGCCACTCCCTCAGCACAAAAAACACAACAAAATCAAGGCTTACTTCTCAAATGTCAAAAGTGGAAAGCAGAAACCTTTCTCAGAAATTGCAGACATTCTGGACAAAGAAATGCAAAAATGCTGCAACTTTGTGTCCATCATGTAAAGGCTGTTCTTGCTCTACTGTTCATCTTTTAAAAAAAACTTCTAAAAAATATATTCGCTGTGTCCATCTAGAAGCAAAAAGGTCCAACCACCACCATAAGCATGAAATATTTGAAAAATTAAAGCGACTGTGCAAATGCTGCCAGCAGCTGAAACTAGTGATGTCCAATCTCAGTTGTGTAGCAGACACTGGGAGGAACCCCTGCAGGAAGAAACAGCTGAGCAGTGATCTTCATTCCTACCATACAGCTCCCATCCTCTGAGATATGTTAATTCAAGCATATATAATTTCATGATAAATGTTTTCTTTGTCCCTTGTCTACCAAGCAGTGAGACTCTGGCAACCCTAAAGAAGCTGTGGACACACCCCCACATATCTACCATGCCACCACAGCCAAGAGCTTGTGCTTAGTGAACAACCTCAGTAAGACGTGGGTGCTGCTGTCTTTGTCACCTTGAACAAGTAGATAAGACACTCCCGTGGAAGTGAGAAGGATGGAGACTGAAGGAATAAGGTTCTCAGGGTGAGCAGCTCTGGGTTGAGAAGAAAGGCTTACCATCCCTTTCCTTCTATCCCTTCTCTCTTTGTGTCGCCACGTGCACGGTTATCTTAACCCTGTACATTGAATTTCTGACTCTACCACATCCACGTTTGCAATAAGACAACAACAAACTGTTGTCATCACATACAGACACAAATAGAAGCTAAATATTGCTCTGTTTTCCATCAAGTGGCCTCGCCTCACAAGGTAGTTTGACAGGCAGACTGACAACAAAAGTGATGCAGGAGGGTTTTTCCTTCATGCCTGCCTACACACTAGTCACTTCCATGTGTTGGAAAAAGACTTTTGCTACCCTGCTGTGCTGGTCTGCCTCCTTCCACAGGGTGACTGCCTTAGTGATGATGCATCTCATTTTGCTCTCACCTTGCCCTTCAGTCTCTGGTGTATCATTTTAGGTGCATCTCTGGGTTATCTCTGGACAGGGCACACTTGTGCAAATGGGCTTTCACACACACATTTTGGCACTGGTGTTGAGCTGAATTCTCCTGGACTGCTTAGGACAAACACGTGCTTTAAGCACACGTTTGCACTCACATATTTAAACACATGTTGTTCCTGTTTATAGCCACCTCACCAGACTGGGACACTAGTCTCATGGCAGGGAAGTGGGTTCAGTCCATAGTTCACTGTAGAGTCAATCCAACAAAGCAGCAGAACCTGTGAAAGCAGAGAAAAGAAAACAGAGTCTGAATATGCATCACACACAATATCTAAACTGCATGGCCAGGAACAAGGACTTGGAGAAATCTGTAAGGAAAGATTACAGCAGAGCTACCTTCAGAGAGATTTAGGGATCAAAGATCCCCAGTTCTAGAAAGAGCAAAAGAAAAATCATTTATCTTGACTAGTCAGGACCACGTAGGGACACAGACATCAAAATGACAGGGAAGCACAGAGAGACAGAAAGCTGAGAAATCTACGGGAGGAGAAAGTGCAACAGGGGCTCTGTGTGCTGCCTAGAGCTGGGATTTCTATTACCTTCACAGACAGAAGTGTTCAACAGACAGGCAGCCAACTGAATCTCTGTTGAAGAGTGAAACTAATATGTTTTCATATCTGACTGCCTGAACCCAAGCAGCCAGGCCATAATGTTGAATGTAAACATGACTGACCTCCCTTTAGGACACCAGAAGCACTAGGCAAGAAATACAGCTGATGTGTTGGGAGGTCAGACCCAAAAAGCTCAAGTTAAGCATGCACCTACCTTGAGTGACCTGTGCTGGAGTCCTGTCACTGGTAACCTTACCAGTTTTTGGAAAGGTTCTGTGCTATTTCTTTTCAGATGGACAAGTGTTTATGCAGAAGGCATCTGCCACTATGAGGGCTACCATCACTTTTTGGGCAGCTGGATGCCTGCAGGAGAGCTGGCTCTGATAAGCAGTAGCCAAAGTATCATAGATTCACAGAATGTGTTGGGTTGGAAGGGACCACCAAAGGTCATCTAGTCCAACAAGCAAGGACATCACTCACCAGACAAGATTACCTAGAGCCCAATCCAGCCTGACTTGAACAGCTTCAGGGATGCAGCCTCCACCACCTCTCTAGGCAGCCTGTTCCAGGGGTCTCCCATCCTCAGAATGCAGAACATTTTCCTAATGTCCAGCCTAAATTTCCCCTTTTCCAGCATAAAACCCATATCCCTTTATAAGACCCACAGTTGTACACAGATCTGACACCAGGATGTACTCGCACCCTAACCCTCGTTCCACTGTTGACTGTCTTCGCAGTCTCATTCTGATAGCTTAAAATTTGGCTTTTTTAATATCTCTAAGATGACTAAAAGTGAAGTCCTGATCAAGGAGGTGGCTTTTGCAATGCTGGTCTTTGCTTTTCTGGTTGACTTTTCCTATATGTAAAATGGGAATAATCCTTCTTGCACAGAGAGATGGTGCATGATGACAAAGACTGCCATTACCTCACGTAGGAGGCCACTCCAAGGGTGAAGAATGCCTGAGTGTAAACACTGCTTTCTGAAAACATTCATTAGCAATGTTCAGTCTAAGGAGATCTCTGTGGCCAGATGGGCTCCAATAGCCTTATTAATCTGCTTCATTAGCACCAAGCAGAAAGTTGCCTTTTTTTCACTACCATTCTTTTTGAGAAGAGCAATATCTTCTCACTCTCAGCCTGCCTGTGTTTCTCCTGTTTGCAAGATTCTCCTTCTCACATCCCGTCCACCCGCACCTCCTGCTTACCTTCCCAAATGTAGACTGACAGCAGGTTTGATTCACCTCTCCTTTTCTTGTACATTGTCAAGCATGTTTTTTCCTGCAGCAAGGTTTAGTCATAAAATCATCTGGAACTTTTTACAGAGCTCTTGCATTTGCATGTTAATCAGCAAAACCTTCATCTCTCAGCCCAAAAGAATGATCAAGCTGCAGGCTAACAGAAGCCCTTTGCTGGCAGGGTTAGGAATCCCTTATTATTCCCCAAGTCCCTTCCTCAGCTTCATTTAATCTGTCAGGATTCAAATCTGGCCTTTAACCTCGTTCACCCCCTCTCCCCCAATCCTGGCCAGTATCACAGTTTGACCTCCCCAGGTCAATGACATGGATTTTCTGCCTCCAGATGTCCCTTTCTATTCCCTTGTGCTAATACTAGTCACTACAAGGATAAGATTGGATTTCTCAACTCATGGGTGAAGCACTGAAAAGAAATGACCATTTTAACAACTCCTGCTCACTGATGTTGAAGTGATGGTATCATTGCACCATCACTCACTCCTCTTTTAGATCTGGGCACTTACCAGGCTAAACAAAACCCAGCTGAATAAGTTCTAACAAGATGATAAATACATAAATATATAGGTGATGCAAAATCCATCTCTTTGCATGAGATTAATAAATCCTCTGTTCCAATGTTGTCCAGTTTAATCTTTCTGCTGATAGAATTAGTTCAACATACTTAAAGGGAAAGGGAACATATCCATGTCCTTAATGAAAACCTGGACTGATTTCAGTTCAATAACAAGGGGTGATTTGATTTTCTTTAAGCATCTTTGTGGGTTACATCCAACAACCATTTAAGAGCACAAGTCATTTCTGGCCTTGAGTTTCATAACTACTGAGTTTAGATTACACAATCTGAATCACAGAATGTGTTGGGTTGGAAGGAACCTCCAAATGTCATCTAGTCCAATCCCCTACAACAAGCAGGGACATCACTCACCAAGACCAGATTGCCCAGAGCCTGGTGCATCCAGCCTGACCTTGAAAGGCTCCAGAGATGTGGCCTCCACCACCTTGCTGGGCAGCCTGCTCCAGTAATCTCGCATCCTCAGATTAAAGAATTTTTTCCTGATGTCCAACCTAAATCTCCCCTTTTCCATCTTCAAACCATGACCCTTCATCTCATTGTTCCCTGCCCTTGTGAACAAAAAAATCTCGATGCTGCAGAAGCCTTCCACCTGCAGCATAATCACATGCAATGAAAACCTGATTCCTACAGCACAGAAAAACTGGCAGGGTGCAAGTTTCTTCTGCTTTGGGTTTCTCTCAGTCTGCAGAATATCCCCAGGGTGCTGAGCACTGCCCTTGTGGCTTTTCTGACTGTAACAGCTAAAGCCATAGTGGGTTACCCATTCTAACACCCTCTGCACTCTAAAGTTCCTCAGGCTACTAATGTGCATGAAGCCATTTGCTCATCTTTGTTTCCTTAACAGATCAGAAATTTAAGTAAGGGAATCAAGCTGAGCAGTTGGGATTCTTCAGCTTCTGTCTTGTCCCAACAAAGATTGCTGGCAGGCAGGGTCTCATTTAGCCTAATTCTAGGTGTCTAAAAATTAGTTGCCACAGGCTCTGAAAGAAAATCCATCTGCCACTGATTCACCCTCTAGAGAACCCAGTTCATTCTCATTAACTATAAAGGGTAACACCTACAGCTAAATTCTAGATGTTTGAATTCAGTGGGATGAATCCCACCTTCGTAATCCAGTCTCCTCCTATAAAACAATAACGTCGTCCTCCTACCAGCACAGCGCACAGGATCTGAAGTTGAATGGAAAAGGTGGTTTTCACCGTTTCTTCGGTGCAGACTTCCAATTCCTCCGGTCTCTCAGGTACAAATTAAAGCAACTTTTGGAAGTTACACCGAAGAAAGGACCAAGCTCTGTAAGAACTAATATACATTTCCCTTCTTTTCTGCTGGAGGGAAAAAAATCTTTGCTGACAAAGCCTCTTGCTCCCCTGGGTGAATGTAGTTCTGGGTCTGTCTGTTGAGACTGACATAAAGATTATTGCTTGAGATCCTGCTCTTTGTGCTGTGGACATCTGGGACAGGGATTAAAGCCACTGAGCTCATTTGACATATGAGAGACCACTACGACCACCTTGGAAAAGGGTAACAGACGCCATTTGATAGCTTTCAAGTCAGCTGCCCTAAGGGTGAAAGTCAATGTAATCAGTTTATGGTTATTTAACAAACAGATCTGTAATTTCAGTCACACTGAACAGACAGAGAACTTCCCTGTGCACAAAATGCAGCTTTTAAAAAGATACATCTTTACACCAGAAGTGTTAAAATCAAAATAGATCCATCTTAATACACCTTTTCCCTGGGTACATGGTGAAAATAGCTTTTGCTTTTAATGTATTTTTGAAAGAGTTTACAGGTGACTTCCATAGCAGGTTTCCTAGACCATTTCTTCCCCTTTCCTGATGTCTGAGAAGTGAACAAGATGCATGTTGCTAAGAAACGCCTGTAAACTACGACTGACCACACAACAGAAGCCAAACACCGGAAGGACTCAAATCAGAGCAGGTACTGTCACTATAAAATGTGAATGGCCCAGAAACACACCAGGAATCCCACTGATGTCTGACCTTGAAAGCAGCTACCTCCTTTTCTTCTGGGATAAGAATCACAGAATCACAGAATCATAGAACCATTAGGGATTGGAAGGGACCTGAAAGATCATCTAGTCCAATCCCCCTGACACAGCAGGACCACCTAGACCAAGTCACACAGAACACATCCAGGAGGGTCTTAAACGTCCCCAGAGAAGGAGACTCCACAACTCCCCGGGGCAGCCCATTCCAATACTCTGTCACCCTGACTGGGAAGAAGTTCCTTCTCACGTTCATATGGAACCTCCTATGTTCCAGCTTACACCCATTGCCCCTCATCCTATCACTAGATGACATTCAGAAGACCCTGGCTCCATCCTCCTGACACCCACCCTTCACATATTGATAAACATTAATGAGGTCACCCCTCAGTCTCCTCTTCTCCAATCTAAAGACACCCAGCTCCCTCAGCCTCTCCTCATAAGGGAGGTGTTCCACCTCCTTCATCATCCTGGTTGCTCTGTGCTGGACTCCCTCCAGCAGCTCCGTGTGCTTCCGGAACTGAGGGGCCCAGAACTGGACACAATACTCCAGATGTGGTCTCACTAGTGCAGAGTAGCGGGGGCGAAGGGCCTCTCTCCAACTGCTAACCACACCTCTTCCCATCCACCCCAGGAGGCTGTTGGCCCTCTTGGCCACAGAAGCACACTTCTGGCTCATGGTCATCTTGCTGTCCACCAGAACCCCCAGGTCCCTTTCTCCTAAACTACTCTCCAACAGGTCATTCCCCAGCCTATACTGGTACCTGGGGTTGTTCTTGCCCAGATGCAAGACTCTACACTTACTCTTGTTATACTTCATTACATTTCTCTCTGCCCAGCTCTCCAGCTTGTCCAGGTCTTGCTGAATGGCAGCACAGTCTGCTCTGGGGTATCAGCGACACCATCCCAGCTTTGTGTCATCAGCAAACTTGCTGACAGTGCACCCTAATGCCTCATCCAAGTCATTAATTAATAGATTGAATTGGACTGGTCCCAGTACTGACCGTTGGGGGACTCCACTACATACAGACCTCCAGCTAGACTCTGTCCCATTGACCACTACTCTCTGGCTTCTATCCTGCAGCCAGTTTATGATCCACCTCACTACTTGATCATCCAGACCACACTGCCTCAGTTTGGCCGCGAGGATACTGTGGGAGACTGTGTCCAAAGCCTTACTCAAGTTGACACAGACCACATCCACTGCTCTGCCATAATCTAGCCACCTGGCTACGCCCTCAGAAAAGGCTATCAGGTTGGTCAAGCATGACTTCCCCTTGGTGAAGCAATGCTGACTGTCCCTAATGACCCTCCTGTCCTTGATGTGCTTGGAGACAGCATCTAGCAGAAACTGAACACCTGTCCTCAGCCTTCTCGACAGGCAAATTCATTTGCAAATGGCTGCCCGCGATTTGCTATCCTCAGGGAAGCACAGTAAGTAAACCTAAGTACTTCTTCTTGCATTTTCAATCCCAGCAATTAACAGCCTAACTGATGGGTAAAAGCCAATGGACCTCAGTAAGCACCCAGCTGAAACAGTAACCACCTAGTATAATGACAGAATATAAAAATGCAGCAACTCAGAGCATGTGTAACAAGTGATTTACCTTGATGACCAGAATTCATGCAGTTAGCATTCCTTTCCCCCACATGTCTAAACAGGCTGGGCCTGATTCTGCTTTCACTTACCGACTCTGTTGAGCTCGGCAGATTTGTCCAGGTGGAGGCACAGGAAGAATTATACTTGCTGTGTTTAGCTTTAATATTAAAACAAATGAATTTTCCAGAACAGTGACAGTATTGACCTTACATATTATCCAAATAGAAATTTTAATGAAACAAGTCTAACACTGAGTATAGCCATAATAGATATGCAAATATTGGTCTTTTCTTAAAGGTCTCCCTATCTGGTCACATGGATTTTCCTTGCCTGGCTGGGGGTGAACACAGAGAGCATTTGTGAGAAGCTGAGAAGGAAAGGATGGCTGCACAGCCATGGAGAATCAGGCTATCAATTAGATTTTCATTCACATTTCAGGAGAATTCTCCCTTGAAGAACGATCACGGGAGAGCTGTAAAATCTGCTCCCTTCTTAATTTCTCCTTGCTGTGTGACAGCACCCACCTTTGCTTTCCAGTGGCACTTCAGAACAAACCCTGCTTCAAGCCAGGCAAGGACCACAATGCACATTTTAGTTTAATCCTGCCTAACTAAACGAGTTAGTGGTGTAGGGAACAATTCACGTGGAGAACAGTTCGTCCACTGTGCACCAACCTGTTAGAAAAATCCCAGTAAAACCCCACAAATGGTGTCTTCCAGCCCCAGCAGCTCAAAATTTCATTTTGCTTACTTTAAAGCTAAAAGACACAGCAAAGCCACACGAAGGCGGTAACTTGGCCTAGATTCACGCATAAGAGCACAGAGGTTATAAAATAGAAGGTTTGAAAAGCAATCACAGTCACCAGATGAGAGGTTTAAAATTACAGCCTAAAATCAGGAGTTTCAAAATAAAAGTCAAGCAAAAAATGACCTGGAAACAGCCCAAAATGACATGATCTGAAATCACACTGTCTGTGTGCTAGCCAAAATTAAATTAGCCACCTACTACATCTGCCTAACGTTTTATTACAGCTTACTGCCTGAGGCCAGATGGTTAAAGGTATTTAGGTACCTAAAGAGGCACAGAGGTGTCTACTGGGATTTTTCACTCCTCTTAGATATCCAGTTCTCATTTCCATGATGTCCATGCTTTGTTCTGGCCACATGTAGAGCAGCTGCCTCACTGGGCATCTCTTAAAATCAGCATTTGTGAATGAGCTTTCTCAAAAGCTCCATTCCCCAACTTTCACTTTCCACAGAAAAAAGCTGGGTGTGCATTTGCTGACAGAAGCTGGGAAGCCTGCAGCACACACAGAATCACAGACTATTAGGGATTGGAAGGG
>VXBP01009707.1:0-30665 GCA_013400115.1 Rhinopomastus cyanomelas
TTACTGATATTTTACTGAACTACTAACAACTACTATCCCATCAGATTTGCAAAATTTGCTGGTGTAAGTTGAAAAAGACAGAAAATGATTGAGTAAGTTGTTGAATAGTAGAAGTTTGAGAGAATGGATGAAAACAATAATTCATGTAGAAGCAGCAGTTTATGTGGTTTAGCCATCCTTCTGTTTTTACTGTGTNGTTTAGCCATCCTTCTGTTTTTACTGTGTTTTATCTCGTGTTCCACTTAGCTCATTCAGCAGGTTGTGACCCAAATGCAAGATACTACAATGGAAAATATTGAACAGGAAAACTTAACCTGGAAATCAGACATCCAGGTTGTGGAGGGTTCACCCCAAATTGTAGAGCTTGCTGCTGTGGTTTGGGTATTTTAAAAAATTTCATGTTCCTCTTAATTTGTAAACCCCTGGTGTTAAGAACCCAGAGGCCACGCAGATTCAAGGGCCATTTCCACTGATTGCGCGGGAAAGAGGTTATGATTGTGTCTCCACAGAAAAGGGACCGAGGTGGATACCAGCAAGAGCAGTGCAACCATTCTGAGAACCAGTGACCAGGCTCAATGAATCTGAACTGGATCCAGCAGAACCCGCGGAGGACTGAGAATGCCTGCACGATCCTGGGATTATTATAACTTGTGTGTTTCAATTTTTTAAAAGCCTAATAATGTGATCGCTTTGTAGTGTTCTTTTTGTGTAAAGAGGAAAAGGGGAGATGTTGGTCTGCAAAAGATCCAACAGCACTGCTGAGCTGATGTCTGATGATGAAATGATGACTGGAAATATGTTACCGCTCCTGGGCCGAAAGCCGTGGGCTACATCCTGCTGAAGCTAAATTCTTTAACTAACAGCAGGAACAAGATACTTGGAGGTCCCCTGGAGCAGCAAGACTGTTAAGACAATGCTCCAGCAGATAACACTCTATTGTTATAGCTGACCACTGCTATTGTAGAGCATGTATCGGATCATATATAAGAAACTCCAGTATGTCTAATAAACAGAGGAACATGTGGCTTGCATCAAGCAGTGTCCCGTCTCTCAATCGCGGCACTACTCATCATGCTGAAGCAAGGCAACTCCTGGAAGAATGGGAATGAACTCAAAAGGAATAACAGGAGTGAACTACCTTGAATAAAAGTAGTGATCAGAAATAAGAGGAGACACTGGGGGTGCTGGTTTCAGGGTTAAAGGCGGAACCCTCCAGAACAGTTTGTTAGGTACCCCCCCACCAGTACAGGAAGGGAATGTAAATTAATCTGGAAGCTAGGATACATAGCAAAATTTATTTAAAAGAAAGAAAAAGAATAACAATAGACAAACCTTCCCAATAAGGAAAAGGGAAATTTAGGGAGATGGCGTTAGGGAAGAACCACATGTACAAAAGGCATTTGGCTGTAATTCTGGCCTCCACTCGGTAGGGGGCGCTCGCCCATAGCTGCTTCCATATCCATGCTGCGAGGGGAGAAAGAAGGGAGGGAAAAGTGTGCGAGCTAGTCACATGCCCTTCCCTTCCTCCGTGTGTACCCGGTGCTTGGCAATCGGGACCCTACCAGCATTCACCGGACAACCATGCACCCAAACCCCCACCAGCCCTCCTCCCCTCATGAAGACAGAACTGGTTGAAGGCAAAAACGCAAGTGTGAAATCCTCTCCTGATCTACCACCATCAACTGATAAAAGCAGCCCAACAAGCGCCACAGAGAGTAAAGGGTATCTCACAGGAGAAGGCAGCTGAGCTAAGGACAATCAGTGCAGGGCCGTGCATCCTCTCTCCTCCATGGCTGGCCTGGGACTGCCTGTAGCCACCCCACCACTTCCAGATTGTCCTTCCCCTACTAGAGTCCCCTGTGGCACACTACCCCACGTTTTCTGTTCCCACTTTGGGGCACAGAGGGAAGTGGTTTGGGGGGGTTTCTGGGTCCTAAACTCTAGCCCATCACAGGGGGCAACTGTGAGAAATAATAGTAGGTTGGGAGACTATTTTATTAAAGGTTACTAGATGAATAGAATGTTGGGTGAACTTTAGTGTGGAACAGTAAGCTGCTTTGGAACTGTGTTTGGAATTGCTGTCTAGCTTTGTTTAGACTGACTGAGCTCGTAGAGAACTCCTCAGTCTTGGAAAGAAGGAAGCAACGAGCCTGCACAGCACGAATGTTGTCCACTCGAGCAGCAAAGGTGCCAAGAGGAAAGTTAACGTGGAGAAGACCCCCGCAAAGACCCTTAACACGCATGCTTTGCCTGGGAGGAGTTTATGTAGAACCAGTAGCACATGTATGAACTTTTTCAGCAATTGGGTACGTGTGCAAATTAGGAACTCTAGAACTAGCGAAGGGCTGCTGTAGAATGGGGCTCACAAGGTGTCCCATGGCCTTGCTGGGCCCAACACTTTGTACATAAATCATTCCAAAGCTTCACAAACCTTTTGCCTCCGTAATGTCAAAGGTGCTTCTAACAAAAGCCAGCAGCAGCAGTCGTGGCTGGCTCCTTCCCTGGTGGGGGGACCTGTGGCTGGATGTTTTCTCTTTTGGAGCTGCCTGGACTGCTCTGAAATGGCAGGAAGACAGACTTGTCTGGCAGTGCAGAAGGGTGAAGTTCTCTCTGTTGAACTCTGGGTCCTGATGGCTCCTTATGCCACTGACTGCTGAGCCACCCACAGGACGAGTCACCCCTATGGTGTGTGAAGAGCAGTGTCATCTACCGGGCACACCACACAGCTGATGCCACACTGCAGGGCAAAGGAGCAGCAGGGAGTGAGCTGGAGGTGTGCAAGTGCCTTCAAGTGTCCCTGGCACAGCCCTGAGTGAATCCAGGACCAAGGTGCTGGGGAACTTGGAGCTGCTCCTTGGTTGACCCTGCCCTGGGGCCAGGGCCAGGGCTTGGGAGAAAAAAAGGGCTAGACTGTGTCAGTCTTTCCTGGCCTTGGCGGTGAATGCTTCATCGCTGAAGAGGAGGAGGTCCCTCTTCTTGGTCCCTGGGTTACCCGCACCCACTGGCAGCTTAGTTGGTGCCAGGACAGGTGGCTCCTGTGGCTTGGGCTCTGGGTCATCCATGCAGAGCAGATGGGGCTGGGTGTGGGAAATAAGCTGCAGCAGGGCCTGGCTGGGCCAGTGGGTCCCTGAGCTGCAGGGGGAGCTCACCTGGCGTTGATGCAACAGAACATGCGTCCCATCTTGAGGACTTCCAGAGAAGCTGCGTGTGCGACACTCTGGTGAGTCAAGACTCTGCCTGTCGGTCCACAGGAGGCTGCCAATGAGTCCCAAGTGCTCAGTCAAGGGGCTGGGAAAGAGCTTGGCTCTGCCCAGGCTCCCTCAGTGCTACCACCCTGGCATCCCAGTGGGCATCAGGACCTTTGCCAGGCCGGTGTGGCCTCACCTGATGTGCCGAAGCAAGCCTCCAACTCACAAATTGTTAGAAGCAGGTATGTTTTTTGCAGCGCCGGGCAACACGGGGGCTCTCTCCTCTAACCGTGCGGGTCAATTGAAACAAAGGACACATATTCATCTTTCTCCTAGAAAGGGCAGGGTTGTGCTCCTCAGTTCTTTTTACGCATTTCCGTTGCCCTTGCCTACCCCGAGCCCCTGCAGCAGAGCCCAGGCTCTCAGCGCATGCTCTCTGCAGTTTTGTGGGCTCCAGCAGTGCAGAAAAGGTAAAACAGAAGGAAAGAGTAGTGGAACAAGAAGTAGTAAAGAATTGGGGGAAGATGATCACAGGAGGCTCTCTGGTCTTCTTCAGATGATCCCCAGCGTCCTGCTGGTCTCCAATGATCAACTGGGCTTCAGGGGCAGGGGTCCCAACTCTGGCCAAGAAGTTGTCGGTTCTATGCCTTTCTCTCTAACCCCACTCCTTCACGGGGGGAGTGGCACTGCTGTCTGTCAGTCTACATGCAGTTCAAAGGTCCTTTGTCTTCTTATGTCTTTGCTGTTGAAATCAGGCTGAAGGCCCAAGGCCAAAGATGCATCTTGCTGTTTCATTCTGTGCTCTCGGCAAGGCTGGAGCTGTAGGGAGAGCTGGTGGCAGTTGGCCACCTGGGCTCTCAAGGTCAGTTCTTGTCTGAGCAGCCTGAGAACAGGGCCTTCTTTGCAACGTTCTGCAGATACAGCTGTAGCCTAAATATACTTGTTCCTTCTTGCACGAGGTCTTTATGGTTAATATAAGACCCCTTCCTTCCCTTCCCTCTTTCCTTCCCTCCTTCCCTCTCTCCCTCTTTTCTTTCTCAGTTCAGCTGGTTTTCCTGCTCTCAATAACCTGGTGGAGTTTTTAAATCTCCTCCAGTGCTTTTTTCCTGGAGGACCAGCTCCATCGCCACATGGCTGCCCTCCTCTGCAATGATTGTCTTCTAGATGCAGACATTTTAGCATCAGTGGTGCCTTCGAGGGCCATTTCTATGTGGCCTGGGCCTTTGTCTTCTTCTCCAAGCCCTCAGCACCCCTTTCCATGTGGCCTAGGGGAGCCAAGTGGCACCCTGATCAGCTTGGGGTGCCCCAAATGTCCTACTGCACAGCCTCCATGTTCCTGGGGCCCTTGAGCCTTGCTGTGTGCTGCTGGGGCCTCTGCATCTCAGTGAGACCTTTGTGCTTCTCAGTGCCCTGTGGTGCCCGCCAGGTCCTGGTGGGGAGGGGCGCTGGGGCTCTCCCCTGTATTCCCATGTCTCTCATGCGGAGGAGCCCAGACCAAGTATGTCCTGTGTTTCCCTCACTGCAGATGGTGAGGACCTGCCCCACACCTCGGCCCCAGCTGCATTTGTTTCTCTGTAACCCGGCTGTCGGTGCAGGAACCCTGAATGTCTCTGAGGGGCTGCTGATGCTTCAGGCTGTGTGAATGCCACGAGCTGGAGCCAGAAGATCACTCCTGGCCTTGAATGAGCTGTGTGGAGCAGCGAGGGCCATGGGCTGTTGAGGGCAGGATCTCAACAGGGTCACTTGGAACCTTGTGAGACCTCATCCCGAGTGCTCGGGGCAGTTCTGGGCCCCTCACTTCAAGAACGAGACCGAGGGGCTGGAATGGGTCAGGGACTGGAGGGACAGGCTGATGAGGAGAGGCTAATGGAGCTGGGGGTGTTCAGCCTGGAGAAGAGGAGACTCAGAGGGGACCTTCTCCCTCTCTCCAACCCCCTGAAGGGAGGTTGTAGTCAGGTGGGGGTCAGGCTCTTCTCCCAGGCAACCAGCACCAGGACTAGAGGGCAGGGCCTGAAGCTGCCTGGGGAGGGTTAGGTTGGATGTTAGGAAGCCCTTCCTCACGGAAAGGGTGATCAGACACTGGAATGGACTGTGCAGGGCAGTGGTGGAGTCCCCATCCCTGGAGGTGTTGAAGGCCAGCCCGGCTGTGGCCCTTAGTGCCCTGGTGCAGCCGCTGGGCTGATGTTAGGTCCTGGGCTGGGCTGGCTGAGCTCAGAGGGTTTCTCCAGCCTCAACTATTCTGTGGTTCTGTAACTTAACAGTCTTGTACCTTTTTGCAGCTTCGTGCCCCAGCAAGCCTGTGCCTGTCATAGTGCCTGTCACGTGAAGTTCACCCAGTGCTCCCAGTCCTTGCCACGCCACAGCAAAAAGAAATAAGTGACCTGGGTAGGATTTCAAAAACAGACTCCACCCAAGTGCAGGTGTTTCTCGGGACACCACAGGACTTCAGTGAAGCTGCAATGAGTCACCACAAGTGTTTTGCTTCATTAATGTAAGGTGATTTTTATCACTTCTTTATCAGATTCAATGTTCCACTGTCCCAGTTGCTATATAGACAGGACATAGGGTCCGACCTGTGTCTCTAAGTATCTTGTTCCCGTTGGAAGTAGCGGGGCTGACGGTGGAGAACTGTGCTCATCAGTGGCAGCAGGCAGGCAGCATCCTGACATTAACAAACATCAGTGCACCAACGTATCTGTGGAAGAATCCATCTCTCTTAATTTTAGGTATCTACAAATCAATTATCTGAGAGTAAGATTTTTCCTTAGCCCTGCAGAGTGATGGCAGTGTCTGTGGGCTCTGCTCCAGCTGCTTGGGAGTAGCTGTGTTGCCACTACTCACAGAGGGGCCTGGGATCAGACCTGGTGAACTGTCAGAGAAGTGGTTGTTACCATGAGGTAAGACTAACTCTGCCTTGATGGCTCATTTCCTTGGGACAACTGCCTGGGCGATGGAAGATTTTCATTAAGCCAGGATGCTGGCCCTGAAATAACAGCCTGGATGAGGATCAATGGGTGTGAGCTGGAACTTAGGAGGTTCCACATCAATATGAGAAGGAACTTCTTCCCAGTGAGGGTGACGGAGCACTGGAACAGGCTGCCCAGGGGGGTTGTGGAGTCTCCTTTACTGGGGAGGATTAAGACCCACCTGGATGTGTTCCTGTGTGACTTGGTCTAGGTGATGCTGCTGTGGTGAGGGGATTGGACTAGATGATCTTTCGAGGTCCTTTCCTATCCCTAGTGATTCTGTGATTCTATGATTTCACCTGTAGTTTTTATTATCAGGCTTCCCAGTTTAACTTCCTTCCCTGGCAAAAACCCTGCAGGTTCATGGAACTGTCAGTGCCCTGCTTAACTACAAGTGCAGACTAGAGCTCGGGGCCGTGCTGAGAACCCGTGCTCCTGAGAGCCGGAGCACCACCAGTCGTTTTGCCTACCACTGTACTGCTTAGGTTTCTTTTGAATTCGTGAACAACTCGAGCAGTTGTTAACCCACTTATACCACGTCTGGTTGGTATTTGGTGGGATTCTGCTGAACGAGGCATGATTGAGCCACATTGTCACCTGGCTGGAGGGCAAACACTGGAGTAGGTGATAGCGACCCAGCAGTATTTGCAGAGAGAGAAATAAATCAGTTACTAAACCTCGAACCATAGATCTTGTCCAGTTCCAGAGTCCGTTTTGAGTAAGAGTGTCAAGTGTTTTTGTGCGTGTGGCCTCCATTGGAAAGAACAGGCTGTTTGAGACAGGCTCCCTGCCTCTGTTTGTCCCCAGCATTTGTTTTGAAAGGCAGACTCAAAGGTCTGATAGGTGAGACGCTCTGGGAGGGAGAGGCGTGAATGGATGGGGACAGCTTTGGATGGCAGTGGCCCTCCATGTAATGCTGGTTGCTCTTTTCATCAGGGGGTGTTATTTCTACTTGATGGCTGCAGGTACAGTGTGGGAAGGTCTGTCATGAGCCCACAGGGCTAAAAATGTTGGCAGAGGGAGCAGCAGGTATTAGAGGGTGATTATGAAGGCATGAGCCTGCGGAAGAAGCCTGGATTGTGCAAGCTTATATCTGTTGCATTATTATTATTTCACACAATCACAGAACATGAGAGATTGGAAGGCGACTCGAAAGATCATCCAGTCCAATCCCTCTGCTGGAGCAGCATCACCTAGATCCAGTCACACAGGAACATACCAAGGCATGTTCTAAGCACCTCCTGAGAAGGAGACTCCACAACCTCCCCAGACAGCCTGTTCCAGTGCTCCGTCACCCTCACCGTGAAGAAGTTCTTTCTCATACTGATGTGGAGCCTCCTGTGTTCCAGCTTACATCCATTTCCCCTTGTCCTATCATTGGGTGCCACTGAGCAGAGCCTGGCTCCATCCTTCTGACGCCTGCCCTTTCCATATTTGTCAACACTAAAGACGTCACCCCGCAGTCTCTTTTTCCCAGCTCAAGAGACACAGCTCCCTCAGCCTTTCCTCATCAGGGAGATGCTCCACTCCATCCTCTTTGTGGCTCTGCATTGGACTCTCTCAAGCAGCTCTGTGTCCTTGAATTGAGGGGCTATTGTTGTAGCTCTGAAAGGCAGCGCTGTGTAAAGCCAGGAGCCCCTCTACACTACAGAGGCTCGTGCTGGAAGATGCTGAGAGACATTAGCTCGTCTCCACACAGTCCAATCATGTTTGCATCGACATTAGTGCACTTTGCACACAGTCTGAGGTGCAGAGCTCTGCACCTCTCTTCTTGGAAGTCATGTCCAGCTCAAATCCTACAGGAGAGACAGGGAATTCTAATGTTTGTGAGGGGGCCTGCATCGTGTGGGACTTCCTACAGAGATAACAGTACCTGAAGGGGGCCTACAAAAAGGGTGGGAAAGGGCTATTTAGGATATCAGGTAGCGACAGAACTAGGGGCAATGGAGCAAAGCTGGAGATGGGTAGATTTAGACTGGATGTTGAGGAGGAAGTTCTTCACCATGAGAGTGGTGAGAGCCTGCAGTGGGTTGCTGAGAGAGGTGGTTGAGGCCCCATCCTTGGAGGTGTTTAAGGCCAGGCTGGCTGAGGCTCTGGCAAGCCTGGTCTAGGGTGGGGTGTCCCTGCCCATGGTAGGAGAGTTGGAACTGGATGATCCTGTGGTCCCTTCTAACCCTGACTGACTGTGTGACTTGGTCTAGGTGATCCTGCTGTGGCAGGGGAATTGGATTGGATGCTCTTTCGAGGTCCCTTCCAATCCCTAATAATTCTATGATTCTGTAAGAAATGAATTTGTAATTCTCTTCCTGGCTCCAAATGAAAGAGCTATAATAGGTTGAGACGGCCTCAGAACTAGTCGGACGATGTAAGATCACCAGGTCATCTAATCCAGTGCTGGGCTATGACAGGTCGCAGCCGCTTCCAAGGTAAGAAGAGGACATTTCAAAATGGCAAAAAGGTGCAGCCTGTGCTTTGTGAGTGTCTGTGCCTAGTAGTGGTGGTGGATTGGATCCCAAAGCCTCTGTTTCCCGAGGCCCTTTTGGGTTCTTCAGCAACAGCCACGCGAGGGCAGCAAGTCCTGTTTTGCACTGAGAGGAGTGGGGGGTTTTTTTCCCCTCGGGTTCCAAATGTGTCGCACAGCTCCTGTTCGACAACGTGCAGCTGGTATTTGCACATGAGGAGCTCACTGTGAGATGGTGCAGAACCTCACCACGTTTCACTTGGAAATCCTGAATGAAATACGAGCACATAATAGAGACCTGGTATCACAGCTTTTTAAAAAGAGGCTCTAATCTAGAGCACGTAGCTTTCCCACGTTTATTCTTTCTATGATTGTTTTCATTATTTGTTTCTAAAGCCCAAATCTGCCTGCACCAATTAGAATACTTTATTGCTCTCTACAGTGACCTACAAGGAGGCTGTAGCAAGGTGGGTTCTGGTCTCTTCTCCCAAATTACTAGTGATAGGATTGAGGGGAAATGCGTCAAGTTGCATCAGGGGAGGGGTTTAGATTGGAACTTAGGAAGGAGTAGTTTCCTGAGAGAGTAGTTGAGCACTGGAACAGGCTGCCCAGGGAGGTGGTGGAGTCACCATCCCCGGAGGTGTTTAAAAACCGAGTAGCTAGAGCACTTGAGAGCGTGGTCTAGAGGGTTAGGGAGATGTTTGGATTAGGGCTGGACTTGATGGTGCTGGAGGTCCTTTCCAGCCATGATGATTCTATAATTCTGTGATTGAAATAATACATTCATTAGGGATTGGAAGGGACCTCGAAAGATCATCTAGTCCAATCCCCCTGACACAGCAGGATCATCTAGACCAAGTTGCACAGGAACACATCCAGGTGGTCTTTAAACATCTCCAGTGAAGGAGACATTACAGCCCTCCTGGGCAGCCTGTTCCAGTGCGCAGTCACCCTCACTGTAAAGAAGTTCCTTTTCATATTGATGTGGAACCTCCTGTGTTCCAGCTTACAAACATTGCCCCTCGTCCTATCACTAGATGACATCAAGAAGAGCCTCATCTTTGCCTCCTTGAAAAGCCAAGAAAAATCAGCCACTGGCAGAGGCATTAACAGTTTCCTGAAAACATTGGGGCTGGCATTAAGATATCCTGAGAAACACTGGCCTACTCTGTGCTCCTATGAATTTGGCTTTGGGAGAAAGCAGGAGCCCTGTGCAGCCTGTGTGCTTCATCAAGTTTACTTCTCTCCACTCTTCTTCATGTCAAATCCTTCAAAGGAGCATTTTAAAAGAGGGGTGCTGTTTCATAGAATTGTAGAATTATTACGAACTGGAAGGGACCCCGAAAGATCATCTAGTCCAATCCCCCTGCCACAGCAGGATCTCTTCATGGGACAATTTATAGAATCAGAATCACCTAGGGTTAGAAGGGACCACAGGATCACCCAGTTCCAACTCCCCTGCCATGGGCAGGGACACCCTACCCTAGACCAAGGCTAGCCAGAGCCCCAACCAGCCTGGCCTTAAACACCTCCAAGGATGGGGTCTCCACCACCTCCCTGGGCAACCCATTCCAGGCTCTCACCACTCTCACGCTGAAGAACTTCCTCCTCACATCCACTCTAAATCTACCCATCTCCAGCTTTGCTCCATTGCCCCTAGTCCTGTCGCTACCTGACATCCTAAAAAGCCCCTCCCCAGCCTTTTTGTAGCCCCCTTCAGATACTGGAAAGCCACAAGAAGGTCACCTGGGAGCCTCCTCTTCTCCAGACTGCACAGCCCCAACTCTCTCAGTCTGGCCTCACAGGAGAGGTGCTCCAACCCTCTGATCATCCTCATGGCCCTCCTCTGCACTTGCTCCAGCACGTCCACATCCCTCTTGTAATAAGCGCTCCAGAACGGGAGGCAGTCCTCCAGGTGGGGCCTCACCAGAGCGGAGTAGAGGGGGAGAATCACCTCCCTCGACCTGCTGGCCATACTTCTCCTGATGCAGCCCAGGATCCGGTTTGCCTTCTGGGCCGCAAGTGCACACTGCCGGCTCACGTTGAGCTTTTCGTCCAGAAGCCCCCAAAAGTCCCTCTCCTCAGGGCTACTCTGCAGCCAGTCACTGCCCAGCCTGTGTTTGTGCTTAGGATTGCCTCGACCCAGATGCAGGACCTCATACTTGGTCTCGTTGAACCCCATCAGATTGGCTTGTGCCCACCTCTCCAGCCTGTCCAGGTCCCTCTGGATGGCATCCCTGCCTTCCAGTGTGTCTGCTGCACCACACAGCTTGGTGTCATCAGCTAACTTGTTGAGGGTGCACTCAATGCCTTTGACAAAGATGTTGAACAAGACCGGCCCCAGCCTCTTCCCCCTTCCATTTTGGGCACACTGTCATATGGAGGAAAACTCTGGTACTTCCTGGCCCTCTGTTCTTCCAGTAATTCCACATATGGATGGCTCTGTTAGCCACTTTCCCCTTGATCCTCCTGTTCCTTCCTTAAAAAGCAGGAACACACTAAAGTGTGGTGGTATCATCCAGCAGATCATGTGCGTGATTCTTAATTCGTTTGCTTCCCGGGCAGAAATGCAGCCAATCTTATTCTCACAGGCATCAAGTAGATGCAGCTGCAGCAAACAGAGTGCGGGGCTGCTCCCTGCCTGACCAAGGAAGCTGCTCTGCCTCCGGGCTACTGAACAGCTCAGAGCCAGGAACAGTACCTGCTATTTCTTTGGGTCCTGACAAGATTGTGAAACCTGTGGATGCTCTCCACTTCCAGTCCCCTTCCCTTAACTGTCGTCAGCTCTCAATATGCTGTCAACTTGTGTTTTAGGGATGGATGGACAGAGCTGGTGCTCGGTGTGCGTCCCCAGAACAGAGCAGAGCCACATGGAGCCCAGCTGCTCGGTCACGAATATGGACAAAGTCCAGCGGGAGCTTTCATCACATCAGCACGGGAGCGCCTCTGCTCCGCCGGGTTTGCTCTCTGCTGCCCTTCTTGATAGGAGCCGAAGGCAGCGTCGGTAAATAGGTTAGTCAAACATTTCCCTTTCTGTAACAGATTTATTGCTCGTTAGGATGGCTCGATAAGCACGAGGCCATTAAACACATCACAATGCTACAGTTTCTCTACAAGCTGGAAAACATTGTGGAGCTTTTCTTAGCTATTTGCTTGCAGAGCCAACCTCTCAGCTGTTTATTATATTTAGGTGAAGAGAAGCACTGCCTCCTACACCTTTGGGGGTGAGCTTGTAGAGTGGGGTTGGTGGTTGGACTTAGAATCATAGAATCATTAGGGATTGGAAGGGACCTCAAAAGTGCATCCGGTCCAATCCCCCTGCCACAGCAGGATCCCCCAGACCAAGTCATACAGTCAGGGTTAGAAGGGACCACAGGATCATCCAGTTCCAACTCCCCTGCCATGGGCAGGGATACCCCACCCTACATGAGGCTGGCCAGAGCCCCATCCAGCCTGGCCTTAAACACCTCCAAGGACGGGGCCTCCACCACCTTCCTGGGCAACCCATTCCAGGCTCTCACCACTCTCACGCTGAAAAACTTCCTCCTCACATCCACTCTAAATCTACCCATCTCCAGCTTTGCTCCATTGCCCCTAGTCCTGTCACTACCTGACATCCTAAAAAGCCCCTCCCCAGCCTTTTTGTAGCCCCCTTCAGATACTGGAAAGCCACAAGAAGGTCACCTGGGAGCCTCCTCTTCTCCAGACTGCACAGCCCCAACTCTCTCAGTCTGGCCTCACAGGAGAGGTGCTCCAACCCTCTGATCATCCTCATGGCCCTCCTCTGCACTTGCTCCAGCACATCCACATCCCTCTTGTAATAAGGGCTCCAGAACGGGAGGCAGTCCTCCAGGTGGGGCCTCACCAGAGCGGAGTAGAGGGGGAGAATCACCTCCCTTGACCTGTTGGCCACACTTCTCCTGATGCAGCCCAGGATCTGGTTTGCCTTCTGGGCTGCCTTGATGATCCTGGGGGTCTTTTCCACTCTGAATGATTCTGCACCAAACCGGCAATCCCCTTTTCCAGAGTTCCTAGCTTTTGTATAGATAAACACGTCAGTGTGCTCAGAAAATACTAGATTTTGAAAACACAACAGCCACTTAAGTGAGGAAGAACTCACCAGTTAAGATGTGGCGTGTAGATGCTCAAGGAGATTCCAAACTGCTCTGCCTTGAGTGCAGACACTGACATTGTCTGAGCTGCTTTGCATATGCCTCCTCGTGTTCTGTTACTCCAACTTCTGGAGGACTTCCCCTTCTTTTGACCCAATGGCCATGCTGCTTGCTTGAGCTGGTGGCACTATAGGTGTTAAAGCACTGGAACAGGCTGCCCAGGGAGGTTGTGGAGTCTCCTTCGCTGGAGTTGTTTAAGACCCCCCTGAATGTGCTCCAGTGTGACTTGGTCTAGGTGATCCTGCTGTGTCAGAGGGATTGGACTAGATGATCTTTCGAGGTCTCTTCCAATCCCTAAAGATTCTGTGATTCTGTAAAGGAACCACATGGATGATAAACGATTCTTTATTGTGGCTGCAGATACAGGAAGGACTGCAACAGAAGAGGTACAAAGGTAGGTTCTGACTGTGTGTGTGCACTCGGCTTTGACTGAAGACAAGACTTGCCTGTGCTGCAACTCCACAGGGCCTGAAAGATCTCTTGGTTGTGCATTACCTGAAACAAAGTCTACGGAACCGAGCTCCTCCTGTTTATGGACATTTGCTGGTGTGATAAGAGAGCAGCTACAACACAGGTAGCTTTTCCTTTGGCATGAACATTACAGGGAAAATGAGCCTTCTTTTTGGGCCTTTGCACAGCTGGAACAGCCTTTCCTGTCTGGGAACTGTGGCTGGGGAATGGTCTTTGCAGCTCTGTGGATCTTACAGTGATTGTTGTGACTGCTGAGTTCCGGAGACCTTCTCTGGCTCAGTCTGGAGGTAGCTCTGGCACTGATACTAGATGCTAAGAGCTTTATGGGGGCAGCACTGGATGATCCAAAGGTTCTGGAGACCTTCTCTGGCTCAGTCTGGAAGTAGCTCTGGCACTGACACTAGATGCTGAGAGAAGCTTTATGGGGGCAGCACTGGACGATCCAAATTGTCTGTGTTTTCCGAAAGGATCTGTAAACAGCAGTCCAACCTCTGGACACAGAGAGCTGTGTTGCTGCCCTTGTCCTTGCAGGCGTGTGTGGGCAACAAACAAGCAACTCTGTGTCCACCCAGGAGACTGTAGCAGGACACTGAACATATGGAAATAACGTTGCCAGTGTGCAAGGAAATCTGCAGAACAAACCCAATTAGTTACCGTCGGCACTCGAGACTGTTAAAGGAAACCACGGCACCAGTTTCTGAGTGACTGTCAGGCTGCGTGACAGATTTTCCATTGACAGTGAAATGTTTTCAGCATTTTACAGATGGACATAACAGGGTCTTCCCTGAAGTAGCTGCTCAGTCCTTCAACTGAGCAAACAAAACCCCTAAATAACCTGCCAGATGATGTCTACACTTCGCTAGAAGTGAGGGTGTGTTTTCAGGCTGGAGCTTAGGGAGTATCACAAATACAATCCCGTCTAGGTGGGAACATTAGCCGTGGTTTTCCTGATACACAGTGACCTTTAGTTCTGCATTTTTGACTTGGTCCCTTGCCTTAGAAAACTCCCAAGCACGGACTTTCCTTTCAGAGCTTGGCCAGGCTTCACTTTGCTGCTGTTAACATAACCTTCGGCACATGCTGCGGGGCTCGATAGTAAACGTCCTTCACACCTGGGATGTCCTCCATCTTCTCACATCCGGGATGGTGTCAGGAGATTCATCATCCTCACCCAGCGCGACTGCAGAGGGCAGAGCCAAAAGAAGTTAAAGAGCAGAATGAGAGAAACTAAAGCCAGGAAACATTCAAATCTGGTTGTTAGTTGCTGCAGATGTTCTTCACAAACAGAGTCTTGACCTGTTTTTCTGAGTGGACCGTCCCCTGCAAGCCTGCCCAGAAGGGCTAACCTATTTGTGTGCTGTGGCAGGACTATTGATTTTGCTCTTGCTGGTCAATATGTATTAAAAATAACTCGGAGAGGCAGTGAATGGCTTGGGACATGGTGTTTGGAGTGTGCATATGTCACCTGATTTGGTCTGGGCTCTTCTGCCAAAGATGCTCAGGCACTTTTAGAAAGTCCTGGGGGGTTCTACCCGAGGTTATGTGATTACAGATGTAACCCCTCCTGAAAAACTGAGGTATCTGCTCAGTTGTACACATTTTGGCCAGCAGCTTGTCAGACCTATCCACGTCCACTTCTCAGTGAGTATTGACTAGTGCTTGCGTGCCCTTGGCACCCTGGTCATCTCCTCAGAGGTCATGGTGCCATAGGTAAGGCTATCTGGGGTGTACACAGCAGTGACACTGGCCACTGGGGTTGTCATGCCGGTCACGGAGAACATTTGGATCACATCTGGAAAGTGGCTCTTCACCACCTGAAAGGTTGTCGTTTTGTCATTTCTAAAGCAGTCATGTGTTCCTTTACTGGTCAAATGGCATCTACAAGTGTTCGCTTGCCAAGGAGGCTGTACACAGATTCGACAGAGGACTGGGAAGGTTTACTTTGTTTATTTAGATTTATTAACTCTAAGCAAAACCTGCCACATGCTCCGAGTGGTCACTTTGCAGTTCCTTCATCAATGAGCCGTGTCGGCACACGCGTCTGCATGATCCCTGCCAGAGCCCTGCAGATACCCTCCCTCTGCCCTCGGGCTCACAGACCTCTGGGCTGGCTTAGACACAGGCTGCACGTGTCTGGCCTAGAAATGAGTTGCTGGGGGAAGCTGCACTGCGAGGCTGCAGCACGGCTCCCCGCTTGGCATGCGAGTAGCTTTCAGCTGGGCTGTCATCCTCAGTGATTGTCCTGGTTGATCTGGACACTAATCCCAATTCAGTTTCCCAACTTGATAATCTCGGACTTGCCTCATCATTGAAGATATCTCTGATGATGTGGCTGGCCCTGTTTGTGTGGCAGGACCTGTCCTGCTCACCTTGCCCCAGCGCTGTGGGAAGGTGTCCTGGCCAAGGACAGCCCTGCCCTGCTCTCCCTGTGATGAGCAAATGTGCAAACACTTACCTGTCGATGAGAAGTTGCTTTTCAGAGGTATCGTGCAGCTTACTTACTACTGGTTTGTTTTGCCACCAGTGGCAAATTGCTGTGGGACACTGTTGTAGTTGGGTTTTTTTCTTTTCTTTTTGTTTTCTTCTCTGAACAATCCTTTTATAATAATATCTAATAATTTCTAATAGCTCTAGTAGTTCTTTACTAACATTAAGAAATCTGAATCTCTTTTCTTCCCCTTCCCTTGTTTTCTTCTAGGCTTTGTTTCCTTCCAGAGGAATAGGATCCTCTTAAGGTTGCATCACTAGGCACAAGGTGCCAGCAGGGAAAATCCTGACCAGAAGGAAAAATTCTGACCAGAAGGGAAAATTCTAACTGGAAGGAACGTTTTGACCAGAAGAGGGGTTTTTTTGCCTTTGACATTGTGTGATCTGGAGGGTAAGGGAGAGGCCTGGGCTGGAGTGCCCGTGATTCTGGATGTGGTTATGTGTTTGTGTGCTTTGGAAATGGCAGCAGGCAGCAGTGTGTGACTGGGTGGATCTGCCCACAGGGGAAAAACATACGAATCCCTGCTGGTGCCAGCTCAGAGAAGACACTTTGTCCTGCCACTGCTGCTGTCTGACATTGTGTCCTTTTGGGGCAGGGCAGTCCTCCTGCTGTTGTCATTCTGAAACCAAGCAGAGCATCAGGCTCTGAGCTCTTCAGAGTGACCAGCCCATTGTGAATGTAAAAAGTCCTCACTACAAGATCGATCTGACCTGCTGCCTGGTGCCAGCTGCAGACATGGGTCACAAAATAAAGCCTCCAGTGAAGTTTCTCACCTGAAGAGATCAGAGCTAAAGCTGTTTGTAACTCTCCATTTTCCTTGGCAGCCCTTCCACAGCACCACAAACGCACATGCTCTGTGCTTGCTCTTCTACATCACCTGCTCCCTTGCTCAGGTCCAACAGAGAAAACTTCCAGCAGAGGTTCCCCATGGAAGGAACCAGGAGTGAGAGCCCTTACCTGCCCTTGGAAACCCCTTCACAGCCTCACCAGAACAGGGGCTCTGCCCTTGCTTTAGCCACCAGCCTTTCCAGCTCCAAACCTGCCAACGGCCAGCTCCCTGCTGCCGCTGTTGAAGGCTGATTCTTGTAATCTAAAATATCCCATCAGGGCTGTACTAGCTCGAGGTGTTTCTACCCTGTGTTGGGACAGCTGAAAGACATTGAATCCTCCCTAAGCAGCAGAGGGGATGGCTGGGCTCCTACAAGCCAGGACACCATGGCAATTAGGGCTTGAAGAAGATGCTAGTCGGGAGGCTGTCACTGAGATAACCCAAGGTCCACGTCCCCTGTCTCTGCTGTCATCACAGCACTAGAAATCACCCTGCAGATCCATCAGCCGCGGGCCTGGATGCAGCCTCCTTCCCCCGAGCGTGCGAGGTACAAGGTGGGTACACTGGGACTTTAATGGGACGTGAGGAATTATTTAGCCAGTTAGCTTTGGCGTTGCGGCTGCGCTCACCAGCAGACACTGGGTAACTAACGACTGCATCAGTTATACTAACTGGGATAGTTTAGGTGATCCTGCTGTTGCAGGCGGATTGGACTAGATGATCTTTCGAGGTCCCTTCCAATCCGTAGTGATTCTATGATTCTATGATTCTATGATGTGTTAGAGTGCCTGCTTCCTCCCCCTGGGAGCTCGCTGTGTGCTGGGTGAGCGCTTGCGTTCCCAGCTTCGTGCACTACAGGAGCCGCTCAGGTGGATCTGGGTGAAAGAACTGGGTTTGGGGTGACAGCCGCAGCCGCAGGGCATCACCTCACCGGCCGCCCTGGCCCCGCGCGCGCTCCTGCCAATCACCTAGCGGACACCACCCCCCGCCTATGGGCACCGCCTCCTTCCCCCCTCCGCTCCCACCCCCCGACGCCGGCAACGAATGAGAGAGCGGGAGGGAGCGGCCGCCGCTTGCCCGGGCTCCAGCGCGGCCCGGCCTGCGCCGCCCCAGCGCCGGCAGCCGCCGATCTCGTAGCAGGTGGGTGCGGCGGCGCCCGGGCGGGTGCGGGGCTCGGGGCGCGGCTCCTCCGTCTCCGGACCTCCCGGGACGGAGGCAGCGACGAGCCGCGACACATCGTGGCCGACCGGTTCCCGGCGCGCTGCCGCCTCGCCTCTCCGCCTCTCCCATCCCGCGGCCGCAGCGCCCCGGCGCCGGGGCTGAGGACGGGCGGGAGCGGCGCCAGACGGGCGGCCTCGAGCCGCTGCGGGCCTCGCCGCCGCTGCGGAGCTGTGCGGTAAATCCTGAACGGGGAATGGCCTCGGTCTTGTCCGGCCGGGGGGTCGATAAGGGGTGGCCAGGGGAGGATCCCACGGTTATCTCTGGGGTTCCGTTCCCCTCCCGCGTTAGCGCAGCGGCGGGTAGAGCCTCTGCTTGTGCGGGACGTTGGGGGCCAGCAGCCCGGCTCTACGGGTGTGCGGGGAGGGAGGCGGGTCCAGGCGCTCCCGGGGGCGCGGTGCAGCTTGTGAGGGCTGCTAGATCCGCAGTCGCCGCGGGCTGGGACGGTGACGGTGTGTCCGGTCCCTGGGCGGGTGCGGGACTCGCTGCGGGGTTCCTGCAGCATCTCCAGCTCTTCATCTCTGGCGTCATCGGCACCAGCTTTCACGTTTTCTGGTTTAAGTAGAAAAATCTCCGGAAAACGCAACTCTGATCCTGTCTGGGCTGCGGCGGCGGGTCTGCGCCTGTGGGTTCTGTAGCCCTTCCTATGGAAGGACACAAGTGCACAGGCGGATCGGGGCGAGCGGCGCCTTCTGCCTCCTCCTTGGCCGCGTTTCAGCGCTCGGAGGACAATCGAACAGAAACTCTGCGGTGTGGGAGAGGTGACCGAGGACTTCTCGCTTCCTCATCACATGTCTGCAGTAGGGCAGCGCAGAGAACGGGGCAGATCTAACCCTTCTTTTTCATTTCCTTAAACATTTACATTTTCCTGAGCATCTGATCTCTCCACCCTCCAGACCCACGAGTTCTCTGCCCATTGTGAGTGGGTGTCAGAGGGAAGGAGCCTCGCAGCCAGCTGTGGTAATGAGTAGATTATTTCCCTGCTGTGGGTGTATTGGTGGTTCATGGTAGATGTTTTATGAGACATGTTTTATAGGGTTATATATTTTATTGGATACATCAGTGATAGACATTTCCTGTGTATCAGCATGTTGACACACTGACATGGACTGATGGTAATTACTGGTTTATACTGGCACAGATGATGCTGTAGGTCAGCAGGACATGGATCTCTCTTAGCTGCATGATGTCAAGGTTAATAGGGATCTGCTGTAGCTGCTTTTAAAGTGAAGTTGATCCAAATTCTGCAGTTTTGCGGCACTGATTATTCTCTCTACTCTGCTCTAGAGAAGCCATGTCTGGAATATTTCACCCAGCTCTGGACTCCCCCGTTCAAAAAGGGCAGGGAGTTACTGGAGGGGGTCCGGCAGAGACACTGAGGTGATCAGGAGGCTGGAACATCTGCCTTGTGAAATGAGGCTGAGGAAGATGAGACTGTCCAGCCTGGAGAAGAGGAGACTGACTGTGGTCTCATCAATGCTGAGCAGTATCTAAAGGGCTGGTGTGAGGAGGGTGGGACCAGGCTCTTCTCGGTGGTGCCCAGTGACTGGGCAGGGGGCACTGGGCGCAGACTGGAACACGGGAGTCAGTTCAAATGTCGGGGAAAACATTTTTTGTGGTGATGGTAGCAGAGTCCTGGCCCAGGCTGCCCAGAGAGGCTGTGGATCTCTTGCTCTGGAGACATCCCAGACCCACGTGGCCAGTTCCTGTGGGATCTGCTCTAGGGGATCCTGCTCCAGCAGGGGTTTGGACTGGGTGATCCCAGAGGTCCGTTCCAACCCCACAGGTCTGAGATTTTGATTGAGGAGTGTCTCCCGTGCCGAATGGCTTATTGGTGATTGATTAAGGGTTATTGGTCATTGACTGGTTATTGCAGAGCACTGCAACGGTTTCAGCACCCGCACCCAGAGCAGAAGTTCGACCTCTTTTTCCAGATTCTGGGATTCCCTTCGTGTCCTTTAGCCCCTTCGCGGCTCCTGGGGCGGGGCCGGAGCCAGGGGCGGGGCCCGCGCGCTGCGGCGGCGTCACCTTTCACCCACTTCTGGAGTCTGGTCACGTGGGCAGCTCGGGGCGGGGCCGGGGGGGTGGGCAGCAGGGGGATTTAGGGACAGGAGGAGCGCGGGGGCGTGGACACGGACGGGGACCACACGGCAGATAGATCGTGACATGGGCTGCGTTGGAAGGGAGTTGAGAGCTTAGCCCCATGCCTTGGGCAGAGCCACCTCTCACCAGAGCAGGTTGCCCACAGCCCCATCCGACCTGGCCTTGAACGCTGTCAAGGATGGAGCAGCCACAACCTTCCTGGGCAACCTGTTCCAATGCTCAGCAGTCACAAGTTGACTTAATGCCTTTATTTAAACACCTCCCCACCCCCAATGAACCAAACCCCAAATGAACCAAAAATCCCACAAACAAAACCCGACCCGAAGCTGCGCACTGCTCTTTTAACATCCCCAAAGGCTTGACCTGCGGCGTGCTGGGTCATCAGCCTGACCAAACGAGGGCTGCATCGCTGAAATCATCCCTCCATTTCCAAGTCTGGATTAAGTTTAATTTGAAGGATCAGTTGAAATCCTTGTGGGGTGCTTGGAACTGGTTCTTCTCTTCCAATCTGAGAGACCTGAGTATTTTCAGCCTGGCGCAGTAGATGAGCTACCACGAGGACAATCCATTCAACCCCTAGATACTGCTGCCCATCTACCTGGATCTGCAAAGCCCTACTGTGGGACATCCTACAACCTTAAATGTCCAACAGTGCTAGGTCTATAGAGAAGAGAGCAGTGTGGTTTGACTGCAGGAGCATGGAAGTTCAGTACTGCAAGGGAGGAGAGAGAGAAAGGGGGGATGAAACTCAAGTAATCTTAGCTCCTGGGTGAGTCTTTTATAGCAGCACCCAGCTCTAGAGTCCCAGTTTTGTGGGGTGGGGGCAGGTTTCTGCCTGGCAAGATAACCGTGCGGGCTTTTAGCTTTGTGTGCTTATCTCCTACACAGCAAGACTGTTCTGGATTTCGAGAAGGTCAGAGGAGGTAGCTTGCAGGCTGTGTGCAATATAATGTGTATTACAGGAGGCACCTGAATAATCTAAAAGGATTGATTTAGGAACAGTACAGTGTGACCTGCTTTGTAGAGGAGAAAAACCCATAAGTAATGCGACAGTTGTAAAAGGGTCTCTCTTGATTGCAGTTGTGGAGCATGTTGGTGCTTGAGGGGATTTATCTCTGTTCTAGGGTTCATTTTGGAGCAGTCTTTTACTGGAGCCTAGTGTTTGGGTCAAGGAGAGAAGCCATATGATCCCAAAACCATAGGGGTTGATATTGCTTAGTGTCAGCCTGTTAATGACCAGTGTCTGCTACCGCCAGGCTCCTCCACTTCCTTTTCCGACTGTCTGCCATTTGGTCAGGTGAGAATTTGGTGCTGTCTGGGGCCCATCTCCTGGAAGTGCCTGTGACAGCAGCCTGGTCTCTTCCAGAAATCCTGATGGCATCTGTGCTGACTGTGATGGGAGTTCAGAGCCTGAAGCAGCGCTGGAGTCAAGGCCCTGAGATCACGCTGCTCATTGCACTAGTTTGGGGCCTCAGAAATGACTGTGTGAGTGGCAGATGAACTTTGGCTCTGCAGTTCCTCACCATCTCAGACCTGTTTGGATGAGGACAGCTGATGCAGATAACACACTCATCCAGTGTGATGAAAGCACAGTGCTTCACAACTGCTGTTTGTGATTATTTTCTCCATTTGCTGTGAGTTTTTCTTAAATGGCTCCAGTCAGGTCGAGGCTCTCTGAGCAGCTGAAAGCTGTGTGAATCGAAGCTGAGACTAGGTTTCTTAACTTCCTGTTTCAGAGCTACGGGGGACAGTCTTCTGTAGTAGAATACCTGTTAGGAACTGTCAGCACTGGGGTGAATATGCCTCGCAGTGTGCCTTAGTGTGGTCCCAGCTGCAGGGAGCTGGTGTGACAAGGCTGGTGTTCAGGTATGCATACGTCTCATTCCCTGGTCTGTCACTGTCTCTTCCCTGCCACAAATGCCACTTGCTCCAGCTTTCCGCTCAGGAAGGGGAGAAGGAAATTGGCCCAGGGTTCCCAGCAAGATGCCTGCAGAGAGAGGCTGATGTGATCTCAGAAAGCTGCCGAGGACAGGACACAAGCTGGCAGGTTTGTCAGTGGGACAGCAGAAGGCTGCAGGTTCCTTAGCTGTTCGGATTTCAGACTCCACTGTGGGTTTGCAGTAGGTCTCAGTGTTGCTGTGGCTGGGCAGCAGCAGGTGCAGGTGAACCTGCATTCACCTCTCCACCTGGGCTTGCACCTTAGCATTTGTTCACTCTTAGGTGAAACAAATCCTTTAAGACTGTTGAAGGTCCTTAGCTGTAGGTGGGGCTGGGAGCCAAAGGGGCGAACCTGGTCTTTTTGTCAGATGATGGCTGTTGGAGGACAGGCCTGGATGAGGCCACTGCAGTCATGGCACAGTAATTTTCCTTTGGGGGCTCTGTGGAGAGAGAACTGCTATGTAAACCACAGACTGAGCTTTTGGGAGGCTTACACTTGCTTTAGCATGTGTCAGTTCCAGCTGAAGTGGCACGAGAAAGCCTGTCAGCTTGACATTGTTGCATCAAATGATAATTGATTGCCACGTTAATTCTGTTTTAAAGGAGAACAGTTCTTTGGTTCAGTTTAGTTCCTGTGCCACAGTCATTAGGCTGACTCCAAGAAGCCCCCTTGAGTGACTTTAATCCACATGACTCTTTGTTGTGCAGATGTGATTTTTGGCTTTATTTCTCTCAGGTATCTCTTAGTGATTTTGTGTCTGGAATACAGTCAGTGGCTGGAAGGCAGCTGAGTTACTGGTAAGACGTGAAAACAGTGAGTTCCAGTGTCTTTGTGCATGCCGAAGCCTGATTAGATACTACTGAAGGTTCGTGTGCAAGGAAGCAATTTAGAAATAGTTCTCAGTGAATAACAGTCCCTGGTTAATCTTTATGGTAAGTTCAGAAGTTGGTGCCTTGTGGAATATCACATGAACTATGAGTAAGCTTTCGGCTATTTTCTGAGGCTCTGGGATCTTGTTACCTTTTTACAGAAGTGCAGTTGTGTCCTGCAAAAAGGAGCATTAGCTGGTCGAATGTCCAACAAACAGATAAAAGAGGGACCAGACAGTCTTTTTTTATCACAGGTACAAGTGTTTGAGCTGAGTGTTTTTTACTGAAGATGTTATACATCAAAACCTGAATTTCCTTTCAAAGGCATAAAACCCTAAACAACTTGTATCTCTTTGTGTTTCAGTTAAACCAAATGCTTTAGCTGTAACTGTTCAGCTGGGCATCAGAGGAGCCCCAGATTCACAAGAGCAAAAGTGGTTTGGGCATTCTCCTAGTGTAGGAGCTGTACTTATCTGAGCCTCTGGCATGAGGGCAGGACGATGGTGCTAGGGTGGGGAGGCACCCATCACCCACATGGGACCTTCAGTTACTGAGTCAGTGCTGGCTGCTGCTGTACTTCAGTGTCTGAAACTCCTGCATTTATGGCAAACTTCATGAAAACACTTTACTGATGTCACATTGGTTTTATTATTAATAGAGGCTTAAAAAAAATTAAAATTTAAACATTTGGCAGTCACAGTCAGTGTCTCCCCTGGATAGATACCCGCAATATTAAATTCCAAGAGCTTGTTTTGCATCAGAAATGTACTGTTTTCCCTGGGATCTGTGCAGTGCTCATAGCACTTAGAATCATTAGGGATTGGAAGGGACCTTGAAAGATCATCTAGTCCAATCCCCCTGACACAGCAGGATCACCTAGACCAACCTAGACCAGTTGGATCTCCGAAGCTGACCCTGTCATAAGACTGGCAGATACTTACAGTGGAGACAGTGCAGTGGTGTTTGCCAACTTAAATTAAAAAACCTTATGTAAGGACACACCAGTGCTTTTTAGTGAGCTGAGAGATACTCAGAAAATGTTGAAGAATTCAGAATAAACATTGAAAAGTTCATGCAAAATCTCCCTAAAAATTTGACAGCAAAATCCAGCTGCTTCTGTCCTCCAAACTAACAGTACAGTTAGTTAAGCTGCTGCAGAATACTTGCTCTTTTTGAATGTCTGACTGCCTGTCCCAGTTTGACTGCCAGGGTGGGCTGCTCATTTAAAGCAGCCCTTGGGGTACTACCGTAAGTTTTGAAGCAGATCTGTGAGGGAAACTGTTTCCTAAGGCACCTCTACCCAGTATACAGTTACTGCTATGGAAAAGAAGGTTCATCTTTCAAGCCCTTTATCTTTTCACCAGCTCTTCCCTAAGGTCTCTGCCTGCCCATTTCTCCAGCCTGCTGAGATCCATATGTATGGCTGTCAAATCCTCAGGTCTGTCAGCCTCTACTCCTAGTTGCAGTCCCTGTGTTTGTAAGTCTGTCTGCACTTTGGCTTTTATGGGGATCAAGCATCTGGAAGAGTGTCAGGGTTCGGATCCTCTGCAGAATTAAGAGAGCTGAAGGGCATACTTGATGATAGAGAGACTACAGCACTTAGCAAAAGGAGTTTGGAGCACCCTGACCTTTCACATCTGTGTTAGATCCTGCTGCCTGGTTGAAGTATTTGATACCCTTTTTGGTTTGGAAAACCTGGTTTGCAGAAGTCTTTTTCAACACAACTTGAAACACCCCCAGCAGCCGTGCTTATCCATAGGTGGCATCCACTGCTGCGATGCCAGTGTTGCCATTAAACCACAGTTGGTGGCAAAATGTGGAAGAAAACAAACATGCTAGCAGGTTATTGTAGGATGTTGGGACTGGCTTTGTTAAGCATCCCTCTGTGACGTTTCACCACAGGCACCCTGTGAGTGAAATGAGCCATTCTGAGCACAACCACTCATTCATTGATCACTATCAAATGAGAGTGTTCAAAGGATGGGCCTTCTGGAGGACAAGGAAATCCTTGGTCACTGCCTCAGCACAAACACAGTGTGAGTGATGGAGTGTTCTGGTACTCTGTCTGATTTAATTAAGGCTGTCTTCAGACTCAGATAGTTCAGTGCTCTATCTTCAACTACAAGATGATGTTAGCAAGTGCATGTACCACCCACAGGACTCTTTGGATGGCTGCTTTCTTCCAAAAGCTATAGCAAGGTCATCCATCTCCTGTAGGGACATCTGGTCCGTGGGCTACATTACTGGATAGAACTTGGTCAGCATTTTCAGTATCTAAGTGAGTTTCATGGTTGAAGTCTTGCAGGGAACCTACAAGAGCTCCAGGTGTTTGTTCCTGTCCCATATGGTTGTGTTAGTGCTCTGCATGTTGACAGGAATGGGATTCCCCACTTCCCCTTTCCTCTTGGAAACAGACCCATTTGGGAGCGGATGAGGACATTGGGGCACTTGCTTGGCTCCCCAAGAACTCCTGAGTTCAAAGTGTTCAGCTTGAAATGGAAACCTTGCTGTAGTTCCAGGTGGGTTTCCTCACTAAAATTTGGCTTGAGATACTTCCAGGCAATGCTCTATCGCTTTCCGTTTCGAAGAGGTCTTAAAACAATTACTGACGAAGGATTTGGTATCACTGTTTTCACCAGTCTCCATTCTGGCCTGAAACCCGAGCGCTAAGCTGGATTTTGAAGTTCTAAACTTATTTTAAGAAAGGAATGAGGAATTCTTCAAGGTCAGATTTCTTTTGGTTGGGTATTTGTGTTTGTTTTCTTTACTTTTAAGCCTGCTAGTAGGAGGCCGGCTAAGATACTTCTTGTTGCTTTACTGGTGGTGCCCTGCATCTGCTTGAAGTGATGAAGGTCCCCCGGTGCTGCTGAAGTCAGAACTAAATTGTTGAGATAGCTTCTGAGTGAGAGTCACAGAATTAAATCTTTCCCTAAGGTTTTTGCTCTTCTCTCCAGTTTTCCCCTGTATTTGTTGAGTTGTGTCCTTTGCAGGAAGAGGAGCTGTAGATGTGAAAGGTACACTTAAATAATGTTTTTCTTTCCATTGGATGCTTGGACTCCTGCTAAGGAAAAGCAGCAGCATTTTCTCCACTCCAGGAGGAATAGGAACTTGGACAAAGAAGTGGATTGCCTGTTGCCAGGCAATGTGTGGGAAGCCACTGGTTGAGTCCTGAGGTAAGGGGTGACACGGCTGTCCCCTTAAAGCAGAGGAGTTGGGTTTCTTGAGGTAGAGGTGGTGACTTGACTTTGTTAAAACTGTCAGTTTATCCATGAAAATGTATGGATACACGGACAGGTTCATTCTCAGTAGCGTTTCCAAAGGTAACTGAGGGTTCATACCTTGTTTGCTTCCCTTGTTCAAGCATCCTGCACTTGGGATCAGTTTTACTTCAGATTTTGCAGAGCTGAGGCTTTCATCTCCTCCCGTGGCTGCAGAAGCCCTAATACAGACCTTTAGGAGACAGTTTAGTGTCTGCAGCCTGAAATCCTGAGGGCTGTGAGCTAAACCTTGATGTAAAAGGGGATTGGACTAGATGATCTTTGAGGTCCCTTCCAATCCCTAATGATTCTATGGTTCTAAAGGATGTTATAGAAAGGTGGGGGTTGGTCTCTTCCCACAGGGAACAAGTGACAGGACAACAGAAAATGGCCTCAAGCTGCATCGGGGAAGGATAGCTTGGCCATGAGGAAAAAACTTCTTCTTGGAAAAGGTCCTCAGGTCTTGGAACAGGCTGCCCAGGGATGGATTTGAATCGCCATCCCTGGACATGTTTCATAGTCGTGGAGATCAGGGACAGGGTTTAGAGGTGGGTGGGTCGGTTGGATTCATGGTAGATTTCAGAGGTCTTTCCTAAGTGATTGTGAATGTCCTGGAAGTGCAGACCCAGGCTGTGAGGAGGTTCTGAGCTGAGCAGCTCAGCAATCCAGACCGTCCAGTACAGCCAGCCTGGCGGAGAAAGGGAGAAGAAATGGGATAACTTTGGCTCATCTCAAGCAGAGCTTTGGGAAGTAGGGAAGTAGAGAAGCATCCGCAGCTGCTGCAGCGTAGCTGGGCTGAACTCGGCGAGGAGCGAGGGCCGGGCCCAGCGCCTTCCTTCATCCCATCCCCCGGGCAGCGCCAGCAGCTGCCGCTGCCGTTAATGGGCGGCTGCTGCTGCAGCCCAGAGCGCCTCCAGTTAGAACCAGTTGGGGGGCGGGGCGCTGGGGCGGGCTCCGCCCATGCCCTTTCACCCACTTCGCGGAGGCGCACGTGACAGCGCAGGAATGCGGGGAAATGCGGGGCGGGGGGAGGGATGTGAATCAGCGCAGGGGGGGCCTCGGGGCGGAGAAGCGGCGGGTGCAGGCCGGGGGGTCTCGGCTTCCTTCGGCCAGGTAACCCGGTGTTGGAGCGGGATGTGTCTGTGTGGCTGCCCCCTGGGCCGGCTGCCGGACTCGGGACTGACCGGTGCTGTGTTACCGCCGCTCCGTCCGGCGGTGCGGAGCCGTGTCCTTACTGGACCCCGCTCCGGTCTGGGGTCATGCGGGGCTGTTACGCGTGAGAGCGGCGGGTCTGCCAGTGCTGCCTGGTGCCTGAGCCAGTTGTAGGGCGGGTTCCTATTGGAGGCAGAAAGGACCACAGGTTCACGTTCCCAGGCTGCGAAGTTGAAGGGTAGCAGGAACCAGTTGATCTGGTCTTGAAGGCACTGGCCCTTTGGAACACAGAATTCCCTGAGTGAACTGGAGAGCATTTTGGCTCCTGACACAAACCCAGGTGCCTGGATGTCCTTGTGGGATTAGGATCCTTTCTGTTGTGGTTTTATTTTTCATCCCAGCGAAACCCGTGAGGATCCTTAGCTCCGAGGACTTTCCCGTTCTGCAGGCGCTGGCTGCAGGGTCTGTGCTGCGAGTTCCTGCCGCCTCTGCTCTCCTGTTTTGGCTCCAGCTGGTGATGCCAAGTGTAATGAGTGAGCAGCTGATGGGCTTCTCGATGTTGCTGTGCAGCAGGAATTAGCTGGTGACCGCTATTAAGTCCTGCAGATTGTGACTGGGGCACACAGGGCTTGTTTGAAACAAGGTCTAGGTGATCCTGCTGTGGCGGGGGATTGGACTAGATGGTCTTTCAAGATCCCTTCCAATCCCTAATGATTCTATGACAAGGTTTTGAAACCGGTGTTGAAAGCCCCCTTGGTTTCACGTCCTAATCAGTCACTGTACAGGCACAGAAGTGTTGCAGCCTGCGTGGCACTGCCAGCTGTAGCTGCCCTGCTGCAAACCCTGAAGCCTGATTAACCTGGGACTCAGCCTCCAGCAGCTGAGAGACACGTTGTGGGAGATGTACAAGTTGCTATCAGCAAGTATTTGTGCTGCTGAGGTTGGTTGTTGCAGACTCGTCCAGGGCCAGGCACTTTAAATACTGCAGCCAGTCATTACCTGTTGGGCAGCAACCTTGGCCAGATGCTGTGCAACAGCATTAACCTTGTTCAGCCCTGCCTAATTCTCCTCTTCCTATGGTGTGGATTATTTCCTAAGCTGCTATTAGTGCAGCGTTCCCAATGCTTACCTTCCCTAGATGTCTGTCCACACCACCTCACTGCTCCTGTGCGCTCCAGATGACTTTGATAGAGGAGCAGCACAACAGCCAAAATAAACTGTTGTGAAGTGCCCAGCGAAAGGGCAGTGGTTCACACTCCTCACATGCTGGTCAGCAGGGCACGAGCCTCTGCCTGAAGTTAATTATTCATTTTGTGAAAAAAAAATGGGGAATTGAAATGTGCCCTTGAATCCTGGGCTGTGGGTAGAATGATGGATTGATTGCTCTACATTTTAGCATCCTTCTAAGAGTGTTTGGTCTGGGATTCTAAGTGGGTTAGGATTGCTAAGTTTCGGGTGACTTCCGTGGAGTTTATGTGGAGATGCTGGTCATGGTCTGGAAGAAGCTATGAAGATGAGCTGATAAATATGAGCAAACACTGTGATTGTAATTGGTTGTATCCTCAGAGCTGAGACAAATGTAAACAGAATCCCAGTCAAGTTTCTGTTTAAACTTAGTGGTTTTAGCTTGAGCCTGTTATTCCTGCCCACCATCATACAGCCTTCTGTCTGTGTTCGCACCATTGCTGATGTTTGTTTGGATGGCTAAAATGAGCTACAGTTCAATTAAGTTTCCTCTTGATCTCAGATTGGTTCTGTGAGGGTCATTATTCTGGCAGCTGTGATTTGGTTTCTTCAGCTCTGTGTGGTTTTGATTTTGCAGTTATTCACCATCAGAGCCCCAGGGGCTTACGTGGTCTTACTAATCAGCTTGAAATGTAGATGTGAAAATAAATTCGGAGGAGGATATGGCCAGAAGCAGTTTGTTTTGCTAGGTGATGTGAAGGATTTAAATACCTTTCACTTGTCTTGGTCTTCCCTACCGTTTCCGAGTGAAATGCCATGGGCCTGCCGTAGCTTTTCCTAGATATCACAGCTTAAATGTTTTTCTCTGCTCTGAATTTTTCTGTGTTGTGTGGCTTGCTGCAGTCCTGCCAGCAGGACGGAGTTACACCAGAGTGGTTTTGTTTCCGTTTTCAGTTGTGGTTAGAAGAGGAGGTGCCTGAATTAACACACCGGACGCTCAGACTCAAGTGCAAGCGTAGCCTGTAAGTACTGTGTGTAAATGTGGAAATGCTTTGAAGTATTTCCCTAGTTACTGTGCAGGGAGAACTTGCTGGAACCCTCCTTTGAATAAAAGCCTTCTTTCCCTTTGTTTTGTGACAGAACTCTATAAAAATGGCAGAAGCTCATCAAGCCGTAGCGTTTCAGTTCACTGTAACCCCCGATGGGATCGACCTGCGAATGAGCCATGAGGCCCTCAGGCAAATCTACCTGTCCGGTGTCCACTCGTGGAAGAAAAAGTTCATTAGATTCAAGGTATTTGAAATCACTCGAGGCCACCAGATGTTTTGAGGGTGATTTAATGTTTTATAGATCTCTCAAAGTTTTGTTGAGTGACAAGGCTTTTGCTAAGCGAGGCTCTTCTTTCCAGAACGGGATTATCACCGGTGTCTATCCAGCCAGCCCCTCCAGCTGGCTGATTGTTGTGGTGGGAGTGATGTCGACAATGTACGCCAAGATCGACCCGTCACTGGGGATCATAGCGAAAATCAACCGGACGCTCGACACGACGTAAGTAGACTGATGCCTCCGAAGGAAATCAGTTTTACGTGTAGCCGCCCCTCTGGCCAGTCCGGCTCCAGCGCCTCCATCCCTCAGTTGTGGCCACGCAAGCCCAGTCAGAGGTGCGAGGGTATGAAGCGAGTGGTTGTTACACCAGTGTTACTACATTGTTTTCTGAGTAGTTGGGAAGCACCAGTGGCAACGTCTGCCACCTTTGATCTTGCTGCACGAGAGGATGTTGGCAAAGGAGTTTATGGAAGAGGAATGAACTGCCATGAGTGTTGCGTAAGGCCTTAGCTTTGCAGTGTGAGGTTTGCAGAGTAAGGCATTTGACACAGTCTCTCACAGCATCCTCACAGTCAAACTGAGGCAGTGTGGTCTAGATTTTCGGGTAGTGAGGTGGATTGTAAACTGGCTACAGGGTAGAAGTCAGAGAGTGGTGGTCAATGGGACAGAGTCTAGTTGGAGGCCTGTATCTAGTGGAGTGCCCCAGGGATCGGTGCTGGGACCAGTCCTGTTCAATCTATTCATTGATGACTTGGATGAGGGATTGGCATGCACTGTCAGCAAGTTTGCTGACGACACAAAGCTGGGTGGTGTTGCCGACACCCCAGCAGACTGTGCTGCCATTCAGCGAGACCTGGACAGGCTGGAGAGCTGGGCAGAGAAAAATTGAATGAACTATAACAAGGATAAGTGTAGAGTCTTGCATCTGGGCAAGAGCAACCCTAGGTACCAGTATAGGCTGGGGACTGAGCTGTTGGAGTGTAGTGTGGGAGAGAGGGACCTGGGGGTCCTGGTGGACAGCAGGATGACTATGAGCCAGCA
>VXBP01009707.1:30685-69071 GCA_013400115.1 Rhinopomastus cyanomelas
GGTTGTGGAGTCTCCTTCTCTGGAGACGCGTAAGACCCACCTGAATGTGTTCCTGTGTGACTTGGTCTAGGTGATGCTGCTGTGTCAGGTGGATTGGACTAGATGATCTTTTGAGGTCCCTTCCAATCCTTGATGTTCTGTGATTTTGTGATTCTCCTTTAGATGTTAAACTGGTGTTAACTGGCACATGCTGGCTTTTGTTTTAAATAGCGGTTACATGTCAAACCAGACACAGAACATTGTGAGCGGGATCCTGTTTGGCACAGGGCTGTGGGTCGCCCTTATTGTCACAATGCGCTACTCTCTGAAAATGCTGCTCTCCTATCACGGTTGGATGTTCGCTGAATACGGCAAGCTCTCTGCAGGCACCAAGTTCTGGATGGTAAGGAGACATTCATCTTCTACCTGATCTGTGCTCAAAACCCTAAAGTCTTGTAGGTTTTTCCTTGCTTGTGTTTTCAGCGTCATGAGACGGGAGGCTGTTACACAGATGCTTCTGCTAATGACTGTCATCCTTCTGATGCTATAATTAAGCTCTTCAGGATGGCCTTGTAGAAGGAAGAGTAAACCCTTCAAGAGAAACTTCTGGAGTTGCCAATGCCTTGGGACTGTGTGTCTCAGTTACTGCTTTTTCTTTATGTGCAAGTTCTTAAAGGACTTGGGCTGCAGCACCCCAGGGTTTTAGAAATGCCACTATTTTTTCAGAAGATGCTACTCTAATTCTTACTTGAAATGGTAGGATTTCTAGTCACCTGTTCTGAAACGGATCTTGTTCTTGAAGGAAAGAATGCTGCGTATTCTTTCAGCTGATGTCAAAACGAGTTGGGGAGATAGTGTGAGGTGCGTCCTTGTTCCGCAGTTTCCACACAAGGATGAGATCTGCCACCTGTTAATTATTACCAAGCTTATAGCATGGGTTAAAGAGACAAAATGTACATGGAAGGCTCTCTGAGAGATGAAGTGGGGTTCTTGGTAGTTGGACTCCATTGCTTCAGCTCGTTTTTGCCGGTGGGGTAGAAATAACTTTGATAAAACTACTCTGTGCAGCCTCAAAACCGAGCTGGTGTGTGTTAGCCTAACAAGGCATCATGGCTTATTGTGAAACGTGCTCAAGAGCAGGTATCCAGAATCATACACTACAGTGGAAATTAATGTTGGTCTATTACAAATGAGATTTTTAATTGATAGTTTCTGCTGGGAGCGGTGTCGGGAGTCTCATGCCTCGAGTTTGTGCAGTGCAGGCTCGGAATGGGTAAGGCTCTCTGTCCACTGCTTGAAGCTGCAGCTGTCTGGGCTTTCAGCATGTCCTACCAGATAGATAATTCAAAGCTGTTAATAATTGCTTCATCAACCTTGAACGGTATGACCTGTCCTGCTACTTACCATGCTTTGGTGCGTTCCGTATCGATAAATCCTTGTTCTCTGGATTGCTGGATTCTAGATTGGTGTGGATCGTGTTGTGTTGAAGCACCGAGTGCTGTAACCCTGTGTGCCCAGCATCACTGAACGTGAGACTCTGTTTTAACACCTGGTTCTCTCTTCAGCTAGTCCCAACAAAACAGAAGAGTGGTTTCCCCCTTGACTTTCTAAATTTTCATTATCCTTTAATATTGTCTGATTTTCAGGAGATATGTTCTTGTTAGTTTGAGGTTTTTATTTCTTTTGCTGTTTTTCCTGCTGATTATCATAGAATCATTAGGGATTGGAAGGGACCTTGAAAGATCATCTAGTCCAATCCACCTGACACAGCAGGATCACCTAGACCAAGTCACACAGGAACACATCCAGGCAGGTCTTAAACATCTCCAGTGAAGGAGACTCCACAATGTCCCTGGGCAGCCTGTTCCGGTGCTCCGTCACCCTCACTGGGAAGAAGGTCCTTCTCAGATTGATGTGGAATCTCTTATGTTCCAGCTTACACCCACTGCCCCTCATCCTATCACTACGTGACACTGAGAAGAGCCTGGCTCCATCCTTCTGACACCCACCCTTCACATATTTATAGACATTAATGAGGTCACCCCTCAGTCTCCTCTTCTCCAAGCTCAAGAGACCCAGCTTCCTCAGCCTCTCCTCGTAAGGGAGGTGCTTCATCATCCTCGTGCCCTATGCTGGACTCTGTCCAGCAGCTCCACATCCCTCTTGAACTGAGGAGCCCACAACTGGACACAAGACTCCAGATGTGGTCTCAGCAGTGCAGAGTAGAGGGGGAGAAGAACCTCTCTTGAGCTGCTAACCACCCCTCTTCTAATCCACCCTAGGATGCTGTTGGCCTGCTTGGCCACAAGAGCACAGTGCTCGCTCATAGTGATCCTGCTGTCCACCAGGACCCCCAGGTCCCTCTCTCCTACACTGCTCTCCAACAGCTCAGTCCCCAGCCTATACTGGTACCCAGGGTTGTTCTTGCCCACATGCAAGACTCTACACTTATCCTTGTTATAGTTCATTCAATTTTTCTCTGCCCAGCTCTCCAGCCTGTCCAGGGGTCCTGCTGAATGACAGCACAGTCACACAGGAACACACCCAGGCAGGTCTTAAACGCCTCCAGTGAAGGATTAACAGCATGAAAAATGCTGTTGTGAGCACGCTACCCTCTGTTCAGTTGTGCAGATCAGAAGCTCTTGACTTCACTTGTAGGACACAGTGATCTCTCAGTGTGGTTGGAAGTCTGGTGGCGCATTTAAATGATGAAGGGATTTCGTCTTCCAAAGTCGAATTTCTCGTGCCACGATTAGAAAATACTTGGGAAAAATCCCAAGTATGAGCTGCAGATTTAAAAAATAAGAAATAGTGATGCTAGTCTGTGAAGTGCTGCAGTGCATGCTAGGAGGAGGTGGTCTGCATATGAGATGAGAGATGGCTTTATGCATGTGTCTGCCACGTCACTTCACTGGTCACAGGCTGTTAAATTATCTACTACAAGTATACTTTAGCAATAAATACTGTAGATGTATATGTTCTTGAGTAAATATTCTCCATCTCAAGATAAATTCAGCCTTTACTGGCTTAACAGTTGTGGAAAAACATTGGTTCCTCAGTATGGAATTGGGTTGTCTTATGAAAAGCTGAGCTTTGGTTTCTCATATGGTTTCCGGTGTAGTCTGTCATGAAGGACCACTGGCTTTCTCTGGGCTGAGCATGCAGGTGCTTCCCTGGACACCCAACAGGGTTGGTACAGATCTGTTTCCAGTGAGGTCTCCCTTGCTGGTAGCACCCTGCAATTCTTTATAGTTCTGTGCTGTCGAATATAACGTCATCGTCGAGCTCTGCTGAGTGAGGAAATGCAGAGGGGAAAAACGACATTTCAACACGAAGTTTTGTCAATTTGGAAGAAAGAAATGCAAGGAGAAGTTGTAGGAGTTCAGCAGGGAAGTGGCATTCTGTGGTTTCTTCTGTCTTCAGCTTGCTGGCCTGTGTACAATGTACTTGTAGTATCATAGAATCATTAGGGATTGGAAGGGACCTTGAAAGATCCCCTGCCACAGCAGGATCACCTAGACCAAGTCCCACAGGAACACATCCAGGTGGGTCTTAAATATCTCCAGTGAAGGAGACTCCACAGCCTCCCTGGGCAGCCCCTTCCAGTGCTCTGTCACAATCACTGGGAACAAGTTCCTTATCATACTGATGTGGAACCTTCTATGTTCCAGTTCACACCCATTCACTAGATGACACTGAGAAGAGCCTGACTTCATCCTCCTGACACCCACCCTTCAAATATGTGTAGACGTTAATGAGGTCACCCCTCAGACTCCTCTTCTTGAAGCTCAGGAGACCCAGCTCCCTCAGCCTCTCCTCATAAGGCAGGTGCTCCACCTCCTTCATCATCCTTGTTGCCCTACGCTGGATCCTCTCCAGCAGCTCCACATCCCTCTTGAACTGAGGAGCCCACAAATGGACATAAGACTCCAGGTGTGGTCTCAGCAGGGCAGAGTAGAGGGGGAGAAGAACCTCTCTTGATCTGCTAACCACCCCCTTTCTTATCCACCCCAGGATGCTGTTGGCCCTCTTGGCCACAAGAGAACACTGCTGGCTCATGGCAGTAGATTGGACTGAGATTGGACCTTTGCAATAAGGAAAAGCTGACAACAAGCAATCACCTGGCCTGTTGGTTGGTCCTTGACCTTCTATGCTGAAACAGGATGATCGTGTCAGAGTCTTGCTGTTGGTAGCCTACAAGTTGCATGGTCTAGTCTTTCAGCCTGGTGCATGTCACAGCAGAGCAGTCGTGAACAGAAACATTGCTTCAGCCTTCAGTCTCCCATGGGAAAGGGGAGCTGCTACAACGTGTGAACCAGGATGGGAACTGTCCCCTCTGGCTTCTCGTTCTGATGTTTGTGCAGCACGAGCACTGATAACACGGGCATGCTGGCACCGGTTGGCGTGTGCAACTCGTGCCATAGATAACCCGAGACAGACTTACGCTTGGAGAGGCTCCCTGTAACTTCACTACTGCTATTGATGTTGAGCTTTGAGTTTGGAAAATACGAAACCTTGGTTCCAAAGCAGCATTAGCATTGTTAACGGTGCCTTTGGTCATCTAGATTCCTTAGCTGAGCGACGGGCTTGATAGCCGCTCCTGTTTGGAAGCACAACATAGATGTTTTTAACACTTACAGATACCTAAGATCAACTGCTATACTTGCTTTTTTAATCTTTATAGAGAGAAATATGTGAAGCAACTGTGTGTTTTCTGCTGAGATCTGTGTACCACCTGTAAATAACACTTTCAAATGAACTGGGAAGTCAGTGATGACAGTGCGTGTCCTCCACTGACCTGTTTTTGAACCTTTAGATCATTAGTTGGCATCAGGGCCTCTTTTTTGGTAGCAAACCAGTGATAAACATGATAGTTTGCTAAGTTTAGTGCAGTATAAATTGCCAGTGAAGAGAGTTATGATTAATATTGCACTTTAGCACTCTGCTGCTTTTCTTCCATCGAGCCTGATGATAACGTGAACTCTGTGTGTGGCTTTTTGTTTTTCACAGATACTTGTAAAACTCTTCTCAGGACGTAAACCCATGTTGTACAGCTTCCAGACTTCCTTGCCCCGATTGCCTGTTCCAGCTGTCAAGGACACAGTCAGTAGGGTGTGTACATTCATTAACACGTCCAGTCTGTGGGGTTGTTGTTCGTGCCAGGCCTTGAAAAGGGGTTCAGTGGTAGGATTGGCATCGTGTAGCGGATTAGAACTCGTGTGAGAAACCACTGAAACTGCTGATAGTTAGAATCTGGTGCAGTTCATGCTGGGTGATGTGCTGTGTGTTGAAGTGAGACTGTGCCACACACAGCAGTTTTCAGAGCATTTGGACCATACTTGGTTTATCTTCGCAGCGTGAGCGGGCAGATGTGAGTGTTAGGAGACGAAGTGTGTGAGTAAGAGCACATCACAGAAACCACAGATTTGATTTCTAGAGACCAAAAAAAGTATCAGAGGTCTCAAAGAAGCGGCATGTTTTTCCCTTTTGAGTTAGAATCATAGAATAGAATCATAAAATCATTAGAGATTGGAAGGGATTCCGAAAGATCATCTAGTCCAATCCCCCTGCCACAGTAGGATCACTTCACTGGAGAAGTTACGGAATCAGAATCACTCAGGGTTGGAAGGGACCACCTGATCATCCAGTTCCAACCCCTCCACCAGGCTGGGACACCCCACCCTAGACCAGGCTGGCCAGAGCCCCATCCAACCTGGCCTTAAACACCTCCAAGGACGGGGCCCCAACCACCTCCCTGGGTAACCCATTGCAGGCTCTCGCCACTCTCACGGTGAAGAACATCCACTCTAAATCTACCCATCTCCAGCTTTGCTCCATTGCCCCTACTCCTGTCGCTACTCGCCATCCTAAATAGTCCCTCCGCAGCCTTTTTGTAGGCCACTTCAGATACCGGAAGAGTTCCTGGAAAAGCATCCTCTCCCACCTGTGACTTGCTGACAGATGCCTGGAAGAAGGTCTGAGTGCTGTAGTTTGCAGGCAGGTGCTTAGAGTGTAACGATGAGGTGTTTGCAGCCATACAGACTGAGCCTGGATGGTCCTTGTGCAAATGCTCTGTGTAGGAATGGAGAGGAGCTGTGCACTAGTTGCTGTCCTGATGCTAATTTTTTTCCTGTATTCTAGTATCTGGAATCAGTTCGGCCACTTGTGGATGATGAGGGCTTCAGAAGAATGGAGGGTCTTGCCAAAGATTTTGCATTTAATTTGGGACCAAGGCTTCAGTGGTATTTGAAGCTAAAATCCTGGTGGGCCACAAACTATGTGAGTAGTTAAACACAATGCTCAGTCTTTCAGATGATATCTTGCCCCTTTTTTTAGCTCAACTTTCATTCTTTCTGGAATGTGAGAGGCAGCAATTTGAAACTGCCTGGTATTTTAGTAAATTCCATGGAAGCTCTCCTGGCTTTCACAGAAAGAATTGGTGTGATTTGACAAGCAAACATTGGGGTGGGTGAACCCCTAAAGAAGAATCCTCGTGTTGTGTTTATTGTTCTGGAGCAGGTGGTGTAGCTTTTGCTGCTACGATTGAGTGATGTAGGACAGCTCACTGTGCTAACGTGTAGTGAACGAAAGGCTTCGAACAATGAGTCAGTTGGGTTTTTACCAAAAAGAAAACCTAAACCCCAACGTTGTGATGAGAACTGTACTACCCTTCCTGATTTGTTATCTAACATCTAGCTGTGCCTAGCAGCTGCCCAAAGGCTGCAAAACACTCAGGAGATCTGATCTCTTTTAAAAATGATCTGAAAGTGATGCCTTCTCCAGCAGCTTATCACGGAGTTACAACTGAATTAGTAAAAACTCTCTCCTTTTTTGCTCTTTCACCTAAAGTTTAACAGAAAATAGGGGGTTTTGTTTGTATCACGAAGGTGGGGTCAAGTCAGCAGCTTCCTTCCTCCTTTCCTATGGGATGTTCTGTTTGGAATCATAGAATCATTAGGGATTGGAAGGGACCTCAAAAGATCATCTAGTCCAATCCCCCTGACACAGCAGGATCACCTAGACCAAGTCACACAGGAACACATCCAGGCGGGTCTTAAATGTCTCCAGATAACAAGACTCCACAACCTCCCTGGGCAGCCTGTTCCAGTGCTCTGTCACCCTCACTGGGAAGAAGGTCCTTCTCAGATTGATGTGGAACCTTCTGTGTTCCAGCTTACACCCATTGCCCCTTGTCCTATCACTAGAAGACACTGAGAAGAGCCTGGCTCCATCCTCCTGACACCCACCCTTCAAATATTTATAGACATTAATGAGGTCACCCCTCAGTCTCCTCCAAGCTAAGAAGAACCAGCTCCCTCAGCCTCTCCTCATCAGGGAGGTGCTCCACCTCCTTCATCATCCTTGTTGCCCTACGCTGGACTCTGTCCAGCAGCTCCACATCCATCTTGAACTGAGGGCCTCAGAACTGGACACAAGACTCCAGATGTACTTCATACAGAAGACACAGATTGTGGAAATGTTGAGGTTTTACAGCCTTTGTTTTCCTTCCTGCTACAGGTTAGTGACTGGTGGGAAGAATACATCTACCTTAGAGGACGTGGGCCAATTATGGTTAACAGCAACTATTTTGCAATGGTAGGTAAATGCTGTAAATACCTGTTGTGCCAAAGAAATGCTGAAACCTTGCTGCCAGATAATCTTGTTTCATGATGCCTTTCTGTTTAGAAATCTGTTGCCACTGAGCGTGCTACCTTTTGCTTCTCGTATAACCTGTAGCTAATGTCTGTCTCAATAAGAAACTTAATTGCTGCTTAGACCTGCTCCAGCAGTAGTGACTTACGCTGGGTTGTGCTTACTGCAGTGAGCTGCCGTTCACAAAGCTCCACATAAAACCTCGTGCCTACCATGGCTCAGCTTGGATAAACCAGAGTAACCTTCAGGAGTGTGGATGAGAAATGCTGTGAAGGTTTTGGTTGTGATCTGGTAATCATTAACTTACAGTGCGTCTGTCCTTTTCAGGACTTCCTTTATTTATTTCCCACAACCCTTCAGGCGGCTAGAGCTGGAAATGTTATCCATGCCGTCCTGCTCTATCGGAAGAAACTTGACAGACAAGAAATCAAGCCGGTATGTAGATTGCTTTCAGTGTCTTTGGATCATTTTCCGGCGCAGACTGTAACAAGCCGATCAGTTTTCAGAATGGGAGAGGAATATCTTACTATCAGAACTACATGGGTCGTAGAGTCACGGAATTATTGAGGCTCAGAAAGCCCTCTGAGCTCATCCAGCCCAGCCTGGGACCTAACATCACCCCACCAGCCAGACCAGGGCACTGAGGGCCACAGCAAGTCTGTTCTTAAACACCTCCAGGAATGGGGACTCCACCACTGCCCTGCACAGTCCATTCCAGTGTCTGATCACCCTTTCCATGAGAAAGGGCTTCCTAACATCCAACTTAACCCTCCCCTGGCAGCTTCAGGCCCTGTCCTCTTGTCTTGGCACTGGTAGCATGAGAGAAGTGCCTGATCCCCACCTGACTATAGCCTCCCTTCAGGAAGTTGTAGAGAGGGAGAAGGTCCACCCTGAGTGTCCTCTTCTCTACACTGAACACCTCCAGCTCCCTCAGCATCACTGTGTCAGACTTTCCCTCTCATCCCTTCACCAGCTGCATCACTAAAATTGTACCTAAATGTGTAGTCCAGTGGCACCTTGGTTATCACTTGGGCAGAAACCAGCAGCTCCCAACAACACAGGATTGGGTGCTGCCAACAGCGTTTGACGCTAGTGTGTGTATTTGCCCAAAAGAGATGGGCTTTTACTTGCCCGTTGCGTGTTCTGTGTAACAGACATCGCTCCTGGTGCGTGCTGAGCATGGATTTGCTGAGCCAGTGAAGTCTGAAGAGTCTGTGATCCCATGTAGTGTGAGCAAAAGGGGTGCTTGGAGCACAGGAGTGGACCTTGAGGCCCGGAGTGGACCTAGTGCTGCACTAATTTCTGGGTAGGAGAGCAAATCTGGTTCTGAATTCATCGTGCCCAGTGGCTGTGGAGGTGATTCTAGACAATCCAGTAGCTTTGCTGAGGTCACAGCAGGGGTGTGATCAGTTGTTGTGACTTCTGTAACTACAAATCTGAGAAACTTTTGTTCCTGCACAGCCAGAGAGAGATGTAAAAGAAGAAATTAAGGGTTGATGGGTGCTGTGGGTGCAAGTTTTGCATCCAGCCCAGCCACTGAGAGCTGCTCTTGAAGGGTGAGCTCTTGGTAGGAGCGAAAACAAAACAGTCAGTGGACTGTCAGTGGAATACACTGCACGTGTAGCTCAAGGAAAGAGAATCAATGGGGAAAACAAACCCTGACAATGATGTATTGTGAATATTACTGTTGTACAGCCTGTCTTTAACCAGAACCTGGTTTTCCTTTCCTTTTTTGAGTTGCCAACTGTATAAATTATAAAATTATAATTACACATACATCTGTGGCACAGATTCTTCTGATGGGATCTACTGTTCCACTCTGCTCAGCCCAGTGGGAGCGGATGTTTAACACTTCTCGTATCCCAGGAGAGGAGTCAGGTAAGCAGTGAAGCCAGGGAGCATAAACATCTTTGTGGGCTTTGGCTTTTGTGGTGTGTTCTGCTAGAATCTTGTGTGGGTGTCAGATAAGGGTCTCTCAGACACAAGAGCACCCCAGTGCTGTGATCACAACTGCTGTGGAGCACATGGGATTCTTTTTAGGGGGATTTTGAAACTTTGGTGGTTTTGGTCTCAGAAACTGTTGCCAGCTGTATTTTTAATTTATAAATAACCTCTACTGTTCTTCAGTCTGCTCTTTCCAGGATCCTTTGATATCCATGTTGTTATCTTTGAGCAAGTTACAGAGTCATAGAACCATTAGGGATTGGAAGGGACCTCGAAAGATCATCCAGTCCAATCCCCTTGCCACAGCAGGATCATCCAGACCAAGTCATACAGTCAGTCAGGGTTAGAAGGGACCACAGGATCATCCAGTTCCAACTCCCCTGCCATGGGCAGGGACACCCTACCCTAGATCAGGCTGGCCAGAGCCCCATCTAGCCTGCCCTTAAACACCTCCGAGGATGGGGCCTCCACCACCTCCCTGGGCAACCCGTTCCAGGCTCTCACCACTCTCATGGTGAAGAACTTCCTCCTCACATCCACTCTAAATCTACCCATCTCCAGCTTTGCTCCATTGCCCCTAGTCCTGTCGCTACCTGACATCCTAAAAAGCCCCTCCCCAGCCTTTTTGTAGCCCCCTTCAGATACTGGAAGGCCACAAGAAGGTCACCTGGGAGTCTCCTCTTCTCTAGACTGCACAGCCTCAACTCTCTCAGTCTGGCCTCACAGGAGAGGTGCTCCAGCCCTCTGACCATCCTCATGGCCCTCCTCTGCACTCGCTCCAGCACGTCCACATCCCTCTTGTCATAAGGGCTCCAGAACTGGATGCAGTCCTCCAGGTGGGGTCTCACCAGAGCGGAGTAGAGGGGGAGAATCACCTCCCTCGACCCACTGGCCACAGTTCTCCTGATGCAGCCCAGTTGTGTTCTCTTACCACAGTCTTTTCAAACTCTTTCGGTCTCTTGACTTGCCTTTTTTCCTTTAAGCTGAAAGAACATCCTGGTGTGGTGTGGTGTTCCCCACAGGAGCATGTGCTCAGCTCTGGTGGTTGTACCTGGCTTAGAGACAGGTACAGTCTCAGTCCTGTCAAGGTTTTCAGTGTTGTTGTTACCTAGACCTTTTGTGAAGTGTGTAAGGGACTGCATCCAAAAATGCCACCTGTTTGGCTTTTGTTGGTTCCTGCTGTCGCTCCCAGCAATGCTCTGACTCTCACAAAGTCTGTGCTGCAATAACATAGGGGACTGGTGCATTGCAAACTGTTCACTACTGTGTTAAAATAAGCTGTGGCTCGCTGGTGGTACTTGGTGCACTGCTGGTTTGAGGCTTCAGCTTGGTTCTCACAGGAGCAATTGCAATTCCAGATACTCTGCAGCACGTGAAGGACAGCAAACACATCGTGGTGTATCACAGGGGCCGCTACTTCAAGGTGTGGCTGTACCACGACGGCAGGCTGCTGAAGCCCCGCGAGATCGAGCAGCAAATGCAGAGAATTCTTGATGATGATTCAGAGCCTCAGGCTGGCGAGGAGAAGCTAGCAGCACTTACTGCAGGAGACAGGTGCAGTGGACATTGGTTTTTTTAAATTTAAGGTTGATGTGTGGAACTAGCTGCTTAATACGCCAATTAAATCTTGGCTTTGGGATGTGAGGACAGTGTGTAGTGGGTTGATTGTAGAGATTGGTGTCAACTAACACGTAGTGGCTCTTGCAGTGAAGAGGGGTTAAAAGCCATGACCTCTGCTCGGCTGGAGAAGTTTGGTTTCACTGTGGTGACTGGTGATAACTGGGAGCTCTGCACTGTTAGACATAATGAACTCTCGGAGTGTCAGATGTACTCTGGGGTCCAGCAGTGTTTGAAAGCGTATCTTAAAAATTCAGGTAGGGGATGTGAACTTGGGGTCTGTTGTTCTGAGTTCTAGGATGTGCGCCCACAAAATAAAGCAGTTTGTACTCAGGAGGTTCTGGGAATAAGATCACAGAGGTCACTTGAACGATGACAAACTCAGCGCAGTCTGCATGGTGGTTTGAGCACAACGGAGAGAAGGAGCTGTGGCTTTTAACATACTTCTAACACACTTCTTCACTAGGTGACCTTGCTCTCACTTTCTGCTTTAGAGCAAACTGAAAGGTGTGTTCGATGGAAACCCCACATGAATTTATAAGCAAACATGAGGCACACATCAACCAAACATGAAGCCTACAGATACAACACTGTGCAGGAGTTCTGCCACTTCACATCTGTTTCAGGCATTTACCAGGGGGCTTTTTACTGACAGACCGTTAGAGTCGGTGTCACGACAAGGGCCATTGATAGCTGTGGCTTGTTTTCATCACTGTTACTGTCTTCTTCTGTGTAGTGGATCTTTTGTTGAGTTGTAGGTGTTGATGAGCTAGACTGATGTACTGTGTGCCACAGGAATGTTGGGTTCCCAGGGATTCATCCTCTCGCTGGTGTGGTGTTGGGTGGGCTCCTAGGGTTGCAGTGTACTTGTATCTTCAGAGCTCTTCACTGCTGATGGAGTTAACTGCAATTAAATTAGTTGCTTCAGATTTGATAAGAGTGAGAAAAATGTCCCACAGTGCTCTGAAGAGGGACAAAGCACTGCCACAGTACTGCCATACTAAACCCATTTCTTTCTGCAGAGTGCCGTGGGCTAAAGCTCGACAGGCTTATTTTAACCGTGGGAAGAACAAACAGTCCTTGGATGCTATTGAAAAAGCAGCCTTTTTCGTGACGTTGGATGACAGCGAGCAAGGGTATAGGAAAGAAGATCCAGTGAGGTCCCTGGATGCCTATGCCAAATCCTTAATACATGGCAGGTGTTATGACAGGTACGGAGCTGGCTCTGTGGGAGGTACCTCCTCTCTTCTGGAGTGTCACTAACTCACGTGGCTGACGCAGAGGAACTAGAGACTTGTGCTGATAAACTTCATAGATTCACAGAATGGGCTGGGTTGGAAGCAACTTTAAACAGTCATCTAGTGCAGCCCCCTTTCACAGGCAGGGCACCTCTCACCAGACCAGGTTGTTGAAAGCCCCAATCACCACGGCCTTGAACGCTTCCAGGATGATGCATGACACCTTCTCTGGAAGACCTGTCCCAGTGTCTCATCACCCTCATCACAGGCCACCTCTTAGAATCATAGAATCATTAGGGATTGGAAGGGACCCTGAAAGATCATCCAGTCCAATCCCCCTGCCACAGCAGGATCACTTCACTGGAGAAGTTACAGAATCAGAATCACTCAGGCTTGGAAGGGACCACCTGATCATCCAGTTCCAACTCCCCCAGCAGGCTGGGACACCCCACCCTAGACCAGGCTGGCCAGAGCCCCATCCAGCCTGGCCTGAAACCTCTTGCATATGTCCGATCTAAATCAAATCTCCCCTCTGTTACTGTGTGTAACTTTGCCCTGTGTCCTGTTGCTGTGGCTGTGATGAAAAGGCTTCTCAGTTTTCTTACAGCCCACTTTGTATATTGAAAGGTTGTAAGAAGGTGTTCCACAGCCTTCCCTCATCCAGGGTGAACAATCCCAGTTGTTATCCTTTCCTCATGGGAGAGGTGATTCAGCCCTCTGACCATTTTCATGGCCCTCCCTGGACCTGCTCCAGCAGGTCTGGGGCTCCTGTTCTGGGAACCCCGGAGCTGGACCTGGGCACTGAAGGTAGGGTCTCAGAAAAGCAGACTAGAATCATAGAATCATTAGGGATTGGAAGGAACCCCGAAGATCATCCAGTCCAATCCCCCTGCCACAGCAGGATCACTTCACTGGAGGAGTTATGGAATCAGAATCGCTCAGGGTTAGAAGGAACCACCTGATCATCCAGTTCCAACCCCCCCACCATGGGCAGGGACACCCCACCCTAGACCAGAGCAGAAGGTGAGTTGTTTCTCTTCTGCATGCCAGGCACACTTCCCTTCATGGAGCCCTGGAAATGACTTTGGTTTCTTGCTTGCCAGCCTGTGCTGATAACTGGGGTTAGCTCAGGTGCAGCATCTTGCACGTGGAATTGTTCAACTTGATGAGATCCAAATTCACCTCTGTTTATTTAAATAAACTGTTTAATTTACAAAAAGAAAAGCTGAGAGCTGATGTGTTTGAACGTGAATTATTGAGAGACTGTTGCAACATAAAACTGCTTTTGAACTGGCCAAAACCAGGAGGTCTTTGTTTTTTCTCTTTGTAGGTGGTTTGATAAAAGCTTCACTCTTATAGTGTTCAAAAACGGCAGAATGGGTCTGAATGCAGAGCACTCGTGGGCAGATGCTCCTATTGTTGGACACCTGTGGGAGGTAGGTGCTCAGCACGGAGTTACTACAGAAGGGCTGTGATGTGGGCTGTGCAGCAGTCCCAAAGATCCGTGCTTGCTCTCAGTCCCTTCCATTCATATTGCTGATGAGTGTGTGTGGGTCTCTGTCTGCAGTGACTAGAATGAAAAGAAAAGGCCTGGCTTGAAAGAAGAGGTCTCTGCACAGAGAATAAGCACAGAGAAGTGATACAGCTCCCATCTAACATCACCTGCATCAGTAGATCCGTGCTTCCTCGAACTGACTTTGTGTTTTGCATTTAGACCTGATCCTGAAGCACTGAAGTTTCTTTGCTGTACAAATGCCACGTTTGCTTTTGCAGTGCAGACACAGCTTAACTTTTCCTCCGAGATGTTGTCTGAAGGGCTGCAGACTGACGAGCTGTGTCAGCGGTCTCTTATGCTTCTTTGAAGTGACTGGAAGAGATGCCTTTTCTGTCCAACTCTTTTCACCACAAGCTGAGTTTATTACTTGAAATTTTTTAGCCAGGAGAGGAAGAAAAGCCAAAGTGATTTGCCAGGGCTGGCAATTGACTTGCCAGGGCTGTTAGGAACAGCTCCATGGCAGTGTTTTCTTGTAATGAATCATGCAGTGTGCTGCACTGCCTATCTGTGTACCTCTGTGTGCCTGCTAGTAGCTGGTTCCTTTTCTGCTAAAGAATTAAAGTAAACTAAGTAGGATTTAATTTCCTTAAAGATTATCTGTTGCCAGCTATTTATAGCTTGTCTGGAATAGACTAGTCTTGGATAATCTGGTTTTAGAATAGATTAAGTTATTTCATAGTTGACATGTTCTGACTGCTAAGTGGGAAAGGAAATTTAAAAGAAGATCCTAGAAAGAAGTTTGTCAAATAGATTTGTCAAATATGCAGCAGATTCTTTTTCAAGCCCTTTCCTTCAATATTGATTGGATTCAGATTGTAATCTCTGAATTGTTCATTGTATGAGGTGCATCTGAGGGATGTGGACCTGTTTAGTCTGGAGGAGATTGAGGGGAGATCTTACTGTTCTGTGCAACTACTTGGAGGGAAGTGGTACAGAATCAGGGGTCAGTCTGTTCTCCCAAGGAGAAATGGCCTTAAAATACTGCAGGGTAGAGGTTCTGGTTGGATGTCAGCAGAAATTTCTTTCCCGAAGTGGTTGTCAGGTGTTGGAGCATCCTGCCCAGGGAGGGACTTGAGTCCCCATCCCTGCAGGTGTTTAACGGAAGGGTAGCGGTTGCCTTGGGGACAGAATCACAGAATCACAGAACCATTAGGGATTGGAAGGGACCGCGAAAGACCATCTAGTCCAATCCCCCTGACACAGCAGGATCACCCAGACCAAGTCACACAGGAACACATCCAGGTGCATCTTCAACATCTCCAGTGAAGGAGACNCAGAGCAGAGGGGGAGAAGAACCTCTCTTGATCTGCTAACCACCCCCCTTCTGATCCACCCCAAGATGCTGTTGGCCATCTTGGCCACAAGGGCACATTGCTGGCTCATAGTCATCCTGCTGGCCACCAGGACCCAAAGGTCCCTTTCTCCTAAACTACTCTCCAACAGCTCAGTCCCCAGCCTATACTGGTACCTGGGGTTGTTCTTGCCCAGATGTAAGACTCTGCACTTACTCTTGTTATACCTCATTAAATTTCTCTCAGCCCAGCTCTCCAGCCTGTCCAGGTCTCGCTGAATGGCAGCACAGCCTGCAGGGGTGTCGGTGACACCACCCAGCTTTGTGTCACCAGGGTTTAGGGGCGATGATAAGGCTAGGAAAAGGTTGGACTCTTGAAGGGCTCTTCCAGCCAAAGCTGTTCTCTGATTCTGTGATTCTAAATCTTTTCAATAATTCTGGGTTGGGTTTTTGTTTGTGGGGTTTTTTTTTAGATTGAGGACATTGTTGGAAGTCTTGTAAGATTGTGTTGTTCAGGCTCTATTGTTTATCCTGGACACGTTCCGTTTCTCCACTCAGGAGCTGTAGTGCCCACGCAAATGGAACTGCAGTTTAAAAATTACTAATTCCTTAGCTCTTCTCTGCTCTGAGATAATCTATTTCTTGATGAACAAACTTGCAGAAACACTCAAAGCTGAACAAAGGCTGAGAGCGTAAGAGTGACTTTTTTTAAATAGTAGAAAGCTTTGAGATTTTTAACTGAAGCATTCTGATAAGTCCAGTAGCATTGAATAAAAAGCACCATTGTGTTGGAATGGGTGTTTGTGCCTGTGGTGTTCATCCTGTTCAGGACACAAGGGAAGATGCCAGAAATGGGAGGTAAAGCTGAGGGCTGCAGTCACAGTGTTTGGAAGCAGAATGTGTGTCACTGTGCTCTGTAAATGGGTTGTCTTGGCGTCACAATGAACTCCAGTGGGAGATGTGTTGATCTCTGAGGACTGTGCTCTTTGCAGAATGTGATGGCAACAGAGTACCTTGAGCTGGGCTATTCAGAAGATGGGCATTGCAAAGGAGACACCAATCCAAACATTCCCCTTCCTACCAAACTTCAGTGGGAGATTCCACAAGAAGTAAGTACAGAAGGCCTGGTGGTTGGAGGACGAAGCTCCTCTTTTCCGGAGTACTCAAATCATTGAAGTATTTACTGATCATTCTGTAAATCTGCTTTCAGTTCCTTCTAGTCCTGTAGAATGTTTATTTGTGTGGAGATCAGTTTCCTTTAATTATCATCAGAGGTTTTTAACATCACTCTGAAAATTCTGGCCTGGAGATGCCAACTCGTTACTGGAAACTTTCACAGTTGGCAGCATCAAAAATAAGTACCCAGCTCTTTTAAGTTAAAGTTGTATTAAAGATTCTATGATTCTATGAAGTGGAAGTTGCTGAGGTTACACAGAATCATTAGGGATTGGAAGGGACCTTGAAAGATCATCCAGTCCCATCCCCCTGACACAGCAGGATCGCCTAGACCAAGTCACACAGGCAGGTCTTAAACATCTTCAGTGAAGACGACCCCGCAACTCCCCTGGGCAGCCTGTTCCAGTGCTTTGTCACCCTCACTGGGAAGAAGTTCCTTCTCAGGTTGATGTGGAACCTTCTGTGTTCCAGCTCACACCCATTGCCCCTTGTCCTATCACCAGATGACACTGAGAAGAGCCTGGCTCCATCCTCCTGACACCCACCCTTCAAATATTTATAGACATTAATGAGGTCACCTCTCAGTCTCCCCTTCTCCAAGCTCAAGAGACCCAGCTCCCTCAGCTTCTCCTCATCAGGGAGGTGCTCCACCTCCTTCATCATCCTCGTTGCCCTACGCTGGACTCTGTCCAGCAGCTCCACATCCCTCTTGAACTGAGGAGCCCACAACTGGACACAATACTCCAGGTGTGGTCTCAGCAGGGCAGAGTAGAGGGGGAGATGAACCTCTCTTGATCTGCTAACCACCCCACTTCTGATCCACCCCAGGATGCTCTTGGCCCTCTTGGCCACAAGAGCACAGTGCTGGCTCATAGTCATCCTGCTGCTTTGTCCAAAGGCAGTTAATGTTCCTGGTGCACGTAGAGGGAGCGTTTCTTAATCACCAATTAAAATCACTGGCACTTGCTCAGCAGTTCTCTCCAGTGCCATAAAATACAGCTACTTACCTTTTCTTCTTGTTGATTTCAGTGTCAAGAGGTGATTGAGAGGTCTCTGAGCACTGCCCAAGCTCTGGCAGACGACGTGGACTTCTATTCGTTTCCCTTTGATACTTTTGGGAAGGGACTAATCAAGAAATCCAGAACTAGCCCTGATGCTTTTGTGCAACTTGCCCTGCAGCTGGCTCACTATCGGGTAAGAGGAACAGACTGCTTCTGGCTCGTGGAATGTCCCTGCTCTGCGTGTAGGTAGATTAAAACCCATGGCTGGCTGTTGGACTCCAGAGTAATCACGCGGTTTGTGCAAGTCTCTTAGAGACCTGCAGTGGAGGTTGGTGCAAACCCCAAACAGGTTACTGCTGGAAATTATTTGCCTGAAGGTGGTTGTTTTGACTCTTGTGCAACTGTTTCTCTTCTATTTAATCGCTCTGTCTGTAGCTCCTTGTGCTTGCATGGAGCAGGTGTGAAATGTCTAGTAGCTGCAGCTGTAATCCATGCAACAAGAAATGCATGAGTTGGTTTGGAGCTGCCCGTAGTCATTACACAGGCACACTCCTGAGCAGCACTAACAGCAGTGCTGCTGTTGGCTCCCCGTCTCTGGAACGTGCTTTTGGACAACCCCTTGCAGCACATCTTTCCTTTTGCTTTCTAGTCGTCACCAAGAGACTGCTCTGCTTTGTTTTTTAAGTGGTTGCAAAGCATCCAGCTGTCCTGGCTGCTACTGTCACCTTCCTTACAGTCTCTCTGACCACTGGCCTGGGCACAGACAGGATTCCCCACCTCTTTTATTTCAAATACCCACCCTCTCAATCTAAAACAAAGCAGACGTTCCCACTCTGTTCCGATGTGTGTTCTAGACGGTAAGAAGTTGCTGTTGTACTTTGGATGAACTTCCATCGTGTGTTTCAATCTACAGACCGTGCACGTCCTCGGCAAATGCGGAAGCCACACTTCCTGGGTTTTGCAGGCTGATCTCAGTTGTTGTTTCTTGGAAACCCCCATGCAGCCATGCCTCTCCGTGCTGTTAAACTGAACACTGACACTACTTCCCAGGGTGCTGCTGCTGGTGCTGTTACGCAGCTGTTTTGCCTTTGCTGTCTTTGGGTCAGACTGCCAATGGTGGGCTAGGGAAGGCTTGAGTTCACTTTGTGGAGTGGTTCCTATTCTGTGTGATGACCTTGAACTGTTAAGATAAGAGGGGTTAAGTCCAGCTAAACCTTTAAGCTCTTATTTTTCCTTTTCCAAGGACATGGGAAAATTCTCTTTAACGTATGAAGCCTCTATGACACGTTTGTTCAGAGAAGGCAGGACCGAAACCGTTCGCTCATGTACTGTTGAGTCCTGTAAATTTGTTCAAGCCATGGAAGACCCAGCTGAGAGTGTAAGTTTCCACTGGTGTTGCCTCACACGATCCATAAGGCACCCAAGTTATCACTAAATACCCATACAGGCTCTCAAATGATTTTTAAACAGTGATTCCAGAAAGGAATCATAGAATCATTAGGAATTGGAAGGGACCTCGAAAGATCATCTAGTCCAATCCCTCTGCCATAGCAGGATCTCTTCACTGGAGAAGTTATGGAATCAGCATCACTCAGGGTTGGAAGGGACCACCTGATCACCCAGTTCCAGCCCCCCCACCATGGGCAGGGACACCCCACTCATGCAGCTTGTAAAAGTGGGAAAACAAGCACTACCTCCTACCAGTTAGGCTTTTTTTTCCTCACAGAGAAGCAAGTATCCTTCACAGGAAACAAGCAGTTGCTCCTATATATTGATTTTATATTTTGTAATCTTGTGATGTTCTGATTAGCAAACAAAGGGAGCCTGGTCGAAGGGAAAACTTTCTGGTTTGGAAAACCGGGACAGTACTGGTCACACTGCTGTCAGGCTGGCAGGGTGGAGGATGGTCATCTTGAGGGACATCTACTCTGCAGTCTTTTGCTTGTTACAGTTCTCACAGACACAGATGATGAAACAAATAGTGTATTTGCAGGTTTTGCTAAGCTGAAGGCAATTTCCAGTTCTTGAAAGTCAGCAAAAACTCTTAGCTGAAAGAGGATTGTGTCCAGTAAGAATAAACTCCAGGTGCTGCATCCAGGCCTAAGTAACAACTGCACAGGTAGAATCAGAGCATCAGTAACTGAACACTGGCATCACTGGTTCAGTGCTCTGCCACAGGGGAGAATGCAGCCCCCACTTTGCTCATAGAATCGTAAAAGCATCAAGGCTGGAAAGGACCTCCGGGATCATCCAGTCCAGGCCTCATCCCAGCATCTGCCTAGCCCCTGCACCATGGCCTCAAGTGCTCGAGCTACTCGTTTTTTAAACCCCTCCAGGGATGGTGACTCCACCACCTGCCTGGGCAGCCTGTTCCACTGCCCAGCCATTCTCTGGATCTTAGGAAGAAGCTCTTTCCTCAGTGTAAACCTATCCCCTGATGCAACATTGAGGATATTTTCCCTCATCCTATCATTAGTAATTTGGGAGAAGAGATGAGCAGCAGCTTTGCAGCAACCTCCTAGGAGGTGGTAGCTGTAGAGAGCAATAAGGTCTCCTCTCAGCCTCTTTTTGTCTAAATAATCATGGAAACATTAGGGATTGGAAGGGACCTCAAAAGATCATCTAGTCCAATCCCTCTGACGCAGCAGGATCACCTGGACCAAGTCACACAGGAACGCATCCAGACGGGTCTTAAATGTCTCCAGTGAAGGAGACTCCACAACCACCCTGGGCAGCCTGTTCCAAGTGCTCTGTCACCCTCACTGTGAAGAAGTTCCTTCTCATATTGATTTGGAACCTTCTGTGTTCCAGCTTGCAACCATTGCCCCTTGTCCTATCACTAGAAGACACTGAGCAGAGCCTGGTTCCATCCTCCGGACACCCACCCCTCAAATATTTATAGACATTAATGAGGTCACCCCTCGGTCTCCTCCACGCTAAAGAGACTTGGTTAACAGTGATTCTTGCCTCCTCTGAGGAGGAGAGAACAATGTGGAAGAGGTAGGGAGACAGGTTGTCCTCCAGAGGACAAAAAAGCTGATGCAGAGATGATGGGAACAATCTATTCTCTGTCTCAAGAAGTAATGGACTTGATTTTCAAAAAGAAAGGCATTGGCAAAATGTTGACTGCTCGTAAAGGGCAATGAGTAGGGAGGGGAATAGGGACCTGACCGGGATGACTTGGGGAGGTTGTATTTTTCAGTTTGAAGATCCTTACCAATCAGCTACGTAAGGCCTTTCAGGGAAGAGCTTTAGCTGAGCTAATCTTAGGGCAGAGGTGTCAAGGCAGATGATCAGCTGAGGGTTTTTCTTCAGGAAGAACCCCACAGTTCTAATTCTGTGAAGAAATGCTACTGCAAGAAAATAGAGGCAGGGAACCTTCTTCCTCCCTCGTCTTTCTGGAAGTGTTCTGGGCTCTTCTCAGTGTCACCTAGTGATAGGATGAGGGGCACTGGGTGTAAGCTGGAACACAGGAGGTTCCACATCAACAGGAGAAGGAACTTCTTCACAGTGAGGGTGACAGAGCACTGGAACAGGCTGCCCAGGGAGGTTGTGGAATCTCCTTCACTGGAGATGTTTAAGACCCACCTGGATGTGTTCCTGTGTGACTTGGTCTAGGTGATCCTCCTGTGTCAGTGGGATGGCACTAAATGATCTTTCAAGGTCCCTTCCAATCCCTAATGCTTCTGTGAAACTCCCCCTGGGTTTCTCAGTCAGCTGTGCTGGGAGCACGACCAGAGCAGTGTGAGTTTGGACCTCTAGCCATGTCCACAGCTCGTGCAGAGCTGCATGGCACAGCCACTGGCCACCTAGCCTGTGTACTGACGGCAATTCCGACGCAGTTCTAATGTCAGAAATAACTGGAGGTTTGATTACTGCAAACAATCTTTTTCACACTTCATTGCTGCCCTTTGTGTGGAAAGATCAAATGCAGAGCAGAGGAACCCTGCCTCCAGGGTTAGAAAATGGATTACGTGCATTTATATCTTATTTTTAAGAGCTGTCTGCCTTCGCTGCTTCTACTTTTCTCTGTGGTTCTCCTTAGGTTTGTTTTCTCCCAAGCACTTCTGTCCTCCATGGACTGTCCACAGAGCTGAATGCTAGTGGCAGACGTGTGATGTGGTAGTTTCTTGTGTTGGAGACTGCTCACCTGGTCCCACGTCAGGGGTGTAAAATGCAGTGGTGCTGGAGATAAGAATTGACAGGTTGCCACATACTAAGGGTGTTGTATTCCACATGACAAAATCTGAACCCAGTTCTTTTAACTGATTTTTCTCCTATTCTTGTTTCTTTGTCAGAGTGAAAACAAGCTCAAGTTCTTCCGGCTTGCTGCTGCCAAACACCAGCACTTGTATCGCCTCGCCATGACGGGTGCCGGCATCGACCGCCACCTGTTCTGCCTTTACGTCGTCTCCAAGTACCTGGCTGTAGATTCCCCATTTCTTAAGGAAGTGAGTGACTTCTTTTAGTGAGAACTATTAATTATCCTTTGCTTATTAGTGTTTTGTGATGTCTGCTCATGTAGTTGTAAGAAAAAAGAGCTTAGGCGGCATCCCTGAACATCTTGTCCTCCTTCAACTGTGACAACATCACTTGCTTGTAAGTCACCGTGAATTAAAGTATCTCTGTGTTGTGATGCATTTTTATTTCCAATTAACATTAATCATGAAATCATAGAACCATTAGGGATTGGAAGGGACCTTGAAAGATGATCCAATCCAATCCCCCTGCCACAGCAGGATCACCTAGACCAAATCACACAGTCAGTCAGGGTTAGAAGGGACCACAGGATCATCCAGTTCCAACTCCTCTGCCATGGGCAGGGACACCCCACCCTAGATCAGGCTGGCCAGAGCCTCATCCAGCCCGGCCTCTAGGGATGGGGCTTCCACCACCTTCCTGGGCAGCCCATTGCAGGCTCTCACCACTCTCACGGTGAACTTCCTCCTCACATCCACTCTAAATCTACCCATCTCCAGCTTTGCTCCATTGCCCCTAGTCCTGTTGCTACCTGACATCCTAAAAAGCCCCTCCCCAGCCTTTTTGTAGGCTCCCTTCAGATACTGGAAGGGCACAAGAAGGTCACCTGGGAGCCTCCTCTTCTCTGACAGCCCCAACTCTGTCTGTCTTCATTAATGTCACTGCTAATTATCGTGACGAATGCCTGATTACTTAAACTAGATTTAAGGTTGGGTTTTGTAGAAGTAATTCTATCATACCTGTTCATGTTTTCCTGGTTAATACAAACCGTGTTCCTGTTGGCCTCCAAATTAAGCTGCTCACGCTTGTCTGCTTGCCGTCCTGAAGCAGTGGAGTCAAGAATAAAGCAACTCTCAGAAGTAGTGAATGCTCTTAATCAGTGAGTTATGCTTATCTGCATCTCTTCTGTGTCTAATCAAGGTGCTGTCAGAGCCGTGGCGGCTGTCAACAAGTCAGACACCACAGCAATACATCGATCTAAAGAAGAACCCAGAGATGTTGTCCTGTGGAGGAGGATTTGGACCGGTAGGTTTGCTAAATACAGGCAGCCCTTCCTTTAACAATAGTTTTATTTGGATTATAGCTGGCCAGACGTTTCACAGCTGTAAAGCCTTAACATTGCATCTGGGAGGTGCAGCGCTCGATATCAGCGCCTGTGTTTAATGCTTTCCGTTGTGCGTGGCTCAGAAAAACATCTGCGTTGCCTTTCTCTCCTGTCCCACTGCAAGATGGATGGTTCCTAGGGAACACACAATTACCAAACATGGTGCTGGACTCTTAGCAGAGTTCTCCACCTGAAAGGGAGGCTGTTATCACAGTACCGGTGCCCAGAGCTTCTGTACATCAGGCTGTTGTGGCAGTGTCAGATCACAGAATCATCATGTCTGGAAAGGATCTCCAGGGTCATCAGATCCAGCCCTCATCCCAGCATCTGCCTAGCCACTACCCTATGGCCTCAACTGCTCCAGCTACTCGTTTTTTAAACTCCTCCAGGGATGGTGACTCCACGGCTTCCTTGGGCAGCCTGTTCCAGCGCTCAACACAACCACTCTCTCAGTAAAGAACTTCTTCCTAAGATCCAGTCTCAACCTCCCAGTCTCAACTTGGGACCAACGCCTCACGTACTTCACTTGTTCTTAGATTTCTCAGTTGCTTACGAACTGTGTTGCCGCTTTCCTCCAAATGAAGCTACTCATTGCTCTGCTTCCCCTCCTTAATGTGAGTAGCATCAGAGTCAAGAACGAAACAGCAGTCTACAGCTTCTGTAGGCTTTCAGGGATTTGGAGCTTTTACAAACTTGTGGCTTAGTGAGGTTAGAACGTGGCTGATGATGATGATGCTGTTGCAAACAAAACTCTTATGGGGCTGTAGGTGAGATTAATCTGTTTTCAGACAGCCTTTCCATTGCAAGAACAACGGGCTGGGTCACAGGTCTGCTCTTTGCCACACAGAAATCAGCCTGACTAGTGTTTTGGCTGCTTTGGCAAGCTAAAAGAGGGGGGTTTTGTTTATCTGCTTGTTTTATTTATTAATGTTTCAGCTTTCAGTAGTAGTTGGAATGAGTTTAAATTGCGGCACAAAGGAATTGTAGCCACTGCAACTGCTCCAGAGGGCTCTAAAGCCAGGATTTAGAGTCCTCCAAGTGGTGTGGTCTGGCTGGAAAACAGACTTTTGGCTGCAGGGATTTCTAACGCTTTTTTCCCTTTTGTGTGTGCTGGTGCTACATTAACTGCTTCCTTCTGAATTTGCATCCTCCCTGGTTTTGTCTGCCTTTCCACATAGCCCTGCTGTTACTTCCCTTCCATCATCTCTTGCATCCTTACAAAAACTGTGCGTTGGTTTGCTGAAGCAGCCCAGAGACGGGTTCCTCTGCCTTTCCCTGGGTGTGGGGTGGTAATTTCAACCTTCTCTAGAACATGGCCCTGTCACCCTAATACTCAGGCTGCTCAGCAGCTGTGACAGCAAAGAGCTTGAAGGCTCTTGGAGTCAGGAGAGAGGCTTCAGCTGAGCCTGGAGCGAGTGGAGTCACTCTTCAGAAATAGTTCATGAAGTGTGGAAGCTTGATGTCTGCTTGAGGAGATGCTGCAAGTGATTTAAAAACCACCCAGGAAGTGTCGTGTGATTATGCACAGGATCATTTGGGAACGGAAGGAAGAAAAATGTTTGTAACTAGTTTTTATTCCTCCTCTAGGTGGCTGATGATGGTTATGGTGTTTCTTACATGATCTTGGGTGAAAACACCATCCATTTCCATGTCTCCAGCAAAATATCTTGTTATGAGACGGTAAGAATTAGCCCTTTCCTGTGGTTGAATAAATCCTTTTTGATGCCACTTATAAATCTTATTATTTCCTAAAAAGCATTAACAGGACTTGCAAGACACAGTTATGATGAGGGGCAGGGGTTGTCTCCACTCCTGTAATTTTAATAGCTTTGTGAACTTGGGAAACCACACTCTGTGCCACTTCTGCGGGTGGCTCAGGGTCACCTTTACACATGTGTAGCTCCCTGGAACTTGTGTCATAGAATCATTAGGGACTGGAAGGGACCTCAAAAGATCATCCAGTCCAATCCCCCTGACACAGAGGATCACCTAGACCAAGTCACACAGGAACACATCCAGATGGGTCTTAAACATCTCCAGTGAAGGAGACTCCACAATGTCCCTGGGCAGCCTGTTCCAGGGCTCTGTCACCCTCACTGGGAAGAAGTTCCTTCTCATATTGATGTGGAACCTTCTGTGTTCCAGCTTAGTCCTATCACTGGATGACACGCTCTGTGGTGACAGGTTGGACTTGATGATCTATGAGGTCTCTTCCAACCTTGATAATACTGTGATACTGTGACACTGAGAAGAGCCTGGCTCCATCCTCCTGACACCCACCCTTCACATATTAATGAGNAGGGTTGTTCTTGCCCACATGCAAGACTTCTCAAGTGACTCCTACCTGTCCCCAGAACAATAGCAATGGGCATTTCCTGGTTTTTCTTACTACAGTTCAGTTTCCATTTGTCTCTGGCTGGGGCTGTAACCACAGAGTAGGATCATAGAATCATCTAACAGTTTTGTCTGGAACAGACTTTCACAATCATAGGGTCAAACCTTTCCCAAGCCCTGTCATCACCACTAAACCGTGACCCTCAGTGCAACATCTGCCCTTCTTTTCAACACATCCAGGGATGGTGGCTCGACATCGTCTCTAGGCACACTGTTTCACGGCCTGACAACCCTTTCAGTAAAGAAATTCCTCCTGACATCCAACCTGAACCTTCCCTGGTGCAGCTTAAGACAGTGTCAGGATGTCTGCTCCCCTTTCTTTGCTTCGTCCTGGATCAAATAATTCTGAAAGAAGCTGGACTGACCTGTTGGAGAGCAATGTAGGAGAAAGGGACCTGGGGTCCTGGTGGCCAGCAGGATGGCCATGAGCCAGCAGTGTGCTCTTGTGGCCAAGAGGGCCAACAGCATCCTGGGGTGGATCAGAAGGGGGGTGGTTAGCAGATCAAGAGAGGTTCTTCTCCCCCTCTGCTCTGCCCTGCTGAGACCACACCTGGAGTATTGTGTCCAGTTCTGGGCTCCTCAGTTCAAGAGCTGCTGCAGAGAGTCCAGCGTAGGGCAACGAGGATGATGAAGGAGGTGAAGCACCTCCCTTATGAGGAGAANGTAGGGGGATTGTGGAGTCTCCTTCACTGGAGATGTTTAAGACCCGACTGGATGTGTTCCTGTGTGACTGGGTTAAGGTGATCCTGCTGTGTCAGGGGGATTGGACTGGATGATCTTTTGAGGTCCCTTGCAGTCCCTAATGATTCTATGAGTAGAAGTCTGTACTTGAGAAACATAATTAATAAGACATTGGTTAGACTAATGCCAATGATTAGAATGCACTGGATGTCAGCTCTTCAGTGTCCTGCTGTTGTGGATTCCTGCTTTGGCTTTGAGTGAGCCTCAGTTGATCCTTCCTCTTTAGATGTTCACAACTTCAGTAAACACACTGAGTTTGTTCAGGGTTACACAGCTGACTTGGTTTTCCTTTTGTGACCTTAACTTGTTGGAGAGAACTTGGTGCCTGTGGTTAATCATTAAAGATTAGGTAATCCAAATTTGTTTCTTCATAGTTCAAGTTGCTCTTCAGAAGCCTGTTAGCTTGTACTTCAAATAGCCCGCTCGGTTTTCCTTCATGAGGCAAGTCAAAGGTCCAAGTGGAAAGGGTGGTGTTTTGCCTGTGTGGCCTTGTTCAGTTGGGTCTTTGTCACAGGTCCTGTAACGTGGCTAATAATTTCTAGTTTTAAATCTTTAATCTCTCCCTTGCAAGTTCAACCTGACTCTTAGAACATACAGGGTGAGCTCACTGTTTCTTTGTGCTGAGGTTATCACAGAATCACAGAACATTAGGGATTGGAAGGGGCTTTGAAAGATTATCCAGTCCAATTTCCCTGCCATAGCAGGATCACCTAGACCAACTTGGACAGGAACATGTCCAGGCGGGTTTTAAACGTCTCCAGAGAAGGAGACTCCACAACCACCCTGGGCAGCCTGTTCCAGTGCTCTGTCACCCTCACTGGGAAGAAGTTCCTTCTCGTATTGATGTGGAACCTCCTGTGTTCCAGCTCACACCCATTGCCCCTCATCCTATCACTAAATCACAGTATCACAGTAATGATAAGGTTGGAAAAGACCTTAAAGATAATCCAGGCCAACCTAAATCCAAATAAACCCAGTAATCCTAACATCTAACATCTAGATCATGCCACTCAGCACCTCACCCAGCCTAACCTTGAACACCTCCAGGGATGGTGACTCAACCACCTCCGTGGGCAGCCCATTCCAAAACCGGATCACTCAGTGAAAAACCTTTTGCTAATGTCAAGTCTAAACCTTCCCTGATGGAGCTTAAGACTATGACCTCTTGTCTTGTCTCCAGTGGCCAGGGAGAAAAGACCAACCCCTGTCTGACTACAACCACCCTTCAGATAGTTATAGACAGTGATAAGATCACCCCTGAGCCTCCTCTTTTCCAGATGACACTGAGCAGAGCCTGGCTCCATCCTCCTGACACCCATCCCTCAAATATTTGTAGACATTCATGAGGTCACCCCGCAGTCTCCTCCAGGCTGAAGAGACCCAGCTCCCTCAGCTTCTCCTCATCAGGGAGATGTTCCGCTCTACTCCCTTTTGCACTAGATGACCCTTGGAGGTGCCTTTCAGTCTGGGCCATTCTATAATCACAAAACGCCAGAAGGTTCTTTCTTTTTCCCTTAAAGACAGTTAATTCATGAGTGATGCCACAAGTCTCTGGGTTTGTCCTGTGTTTGTTTTTAAAGGATTCTCACCGGTTCGGAAGAAACATCCAGAAAGCAATGCTTGACATCATGGGTTTATTTAACCCCACTAAGAACTGCACCAAGTGATTTGCCTTAACTGATGCCACACAACCTCCTGTTGTTGGGATGAGAACTCTTCTGCACAGGGAGTGAGAGCAAGGTTTGTCCACCTATAGCTGCTGAAGAAGCTGAGACAACAGCTGCTCGATCGCTTATGAAAACTTTAGCAGTGTGTTGAATGTGTCTCTGTTGTTGTTGGGGTTTTTTGGATGGGGGTTTCAACAGTTTGGAAGAGTTTATTTCCACAAAAGGATGACTTTGGAAATCTTGTATGTTTCTAGGGATGAAGTTACAGTATCATTGCATGAAGTCGTGTGTATTCTAACTCCAGCAGTCCTCCCTTTGTTTGTAAGCACTTGCTCTTTTTTGTTTGTTTACTTAAAATCGCTCTCCTTGTATTCCAGAATCAAAGGGATAAAACACCCCGTGGTGAATCCCAGAACCAATCTGATTTGCTCTGTATTAACAGCAGAACGTTCTGCAGTCTGTCTGCTGCTTCACGCTAACTAACAGCAAAACTCGTGGCTGTTTGCTGTCGTCGTTTCTCGGGGGAGGGTTCGTTTCAAAGGTGATTCCTGTAAAACCTATAAAAACAAAAGACTCCACTGATACAACCCACTGTAAGAATTATTTAGGGTTTGGAACAAAAGAGTAAGGGTAGTGCTGCATTGGGCAGAGTGACAGTAAGCCTGTAGCACGTGTTCCTCATCGCTTACAAGCGTGTTTGCCGCATCACTGGTTCCCTCTCTGTGTAACTAAATGGACCCGAGTGCTTGTCCATGCCAGTGCCTTCGAAAAGATCCCAATCCCAGGTACAGAGCTGCTGCTGGGAGTTGGGTTCACACTTATCTCGGTGGTGAGGCAGCAGCAAATGCAAATCTTGCTTTCAGATTCTGGATTAGGTTGTTGTGGCATAAGTAGACTTGAATGTGTGGCCGCACGGTGCAGTTGGGTTTGAAGCTCTGCTGAAGTGCTCCCGGCTCAAACGGCGACTGTCGGTCGCTGTGAAACGCAGGAGGAACTGTCTGAGAGCTACAGATCCTCGTGTGTTCATTTTGGGGAAGGGTGTTGGTGGCCCTTTGAGGGGAGAGATTCTGCATGTCCACTGAAAGGCAACCTGTTGGACAGTCCACAAAGCAAGGCTGCCCTAGAGCCCCAGCAATCCCTGTTTGCCTGCTGTCAGCCTGGAAGCCCTGCTGCTGCGCTGCCAGCCAGCTGTGTGAGAAGGGCAGGCTTCTAAAGCTGTGGAACATAGCTCCAGAGTGGGAAAGTCCTGGCCTTTCCCCACCCTGAGGGGTACGGGGAAGGAGGGGACCTGTTTCCTTTCTCCAAAAGAAGTGTAATGTTTGCAAGAGCAGAAGTAAATGGCTACTACACGGTGCAGTCAGCCTGGGTATGATGCTTCACCTCCCCAGGCTGGGTACTTCTTGCCTGCTGCAGTGCTGCCTGCCTGGTCACGCAGTGGTTTTGATGCAATGCAGGGTGTGTGGGGTTTGGTGACCGAGTGAACACTGCTCCAGAGCTGCGCTGGCTCAACAGGGTTTCTGGGGTTAAGGCAAACCTTCTCATTAGACTTTGAATGTTTCCTGGCCAGTATTTGTGAAGTTTCCATGCCTCTTCTTGTTGGTTTCTTTTTAACTCTGCTCTAACTATGAAAGCACCAGCCTGTCTGTCTGATCCTCATGCCAACGCAGGAGGAACCATCACAGGCATTGGCCAAAGACACCGAGTGTTTGACTGGGGTGTGGTGTGTGAGGAGAGAGCACTTAGAACCAGGCCTGACTGCAGCTGCTGGCCCTGGTCTTGATCAAACTGCTGCGACGTCGTGAGACTGACCCGTTCCTGCACTGGGTTGGTTTAGCTGTGTTGACCGCTGACCAATCGTGGTTTCAATTAACATTAGGAGCATCTTAGGACTTCTCGTTATTAAAACCAATTAAACACTTTAGCTTTGACTCTCAGGTTTTCAGTGTCACAAGCCTAATGGTAGGTAGTGCAGATATCAATGCAATTTCACGTTCTCAGTACAATTGGCACAGAAGGCTGTTTTTTATTGTAAATGTTATAAACATTTTGTGGTGTTAAACGTCGCTCTTCTATTCTTTTTAAAATTGGAGATAGATCATCATTCCTGAAACAGATTTTATTTCACTTTCTTTACAATTTCAACAGCGTGTAAATAAAAGTAGGCTTTTTGGATGTAAATCTTAGAAATCCACAGTGGCTGTAGGTTACTACTAATTAATTTAAATCTTGATGTGTTGGATATTGTGTACATACAGCAAAACTGCTTCGTTCTGCTCCAAAGCCATAGGAATGTAACTAAAATTGCCTAGACCTGGAGGAACCTTCTCGTGCGCTGTGCTTTCTGATAAAGCAAAATGTTCATATTCTAGGAAAAAGCCCTATTAATCCAGCTCTGGAACCCTGAGTCACTTCCACAATTAGGGATTGAAGAGCTCAAAGCTGGGGTTGAGGCAGGTTGGATGAGAATCCCAGATTTCGGAGTTTGGTTAGTGCTTCCCGCTGAAGATCAGCCCATCGAGCGCGTCTAGGGGCTGCCCTTGTCAGGACAGTCACCATTTCAGGTGAAGTACTCCTGAACATTCCAAACGGAAGGATTCTTTATTCCAAACCAACTCTTGTTGTTGGGTGTTTTGAGGGACTAAGGAAGGAAGCGTGCGCCTGGCCTTTGAAAGTCATGGTTCTGATTCAGCTGCTGTTCGCTTGTACAAAACATTAATTTAAGCTGTCTGGTTTTTTTAACCCTGTTCAGTTACGTCCGTGGTTGGTCATTTACATCCGATGCTTTGTCTCTATTTTCTACCCTCTTCTGTGACTTCAAAGAATAAAATTTTGCAGTTACCACTACCTCTTGCAGTGTTTCCTGTTTTTTATTGCCTCCCCAGCTTCCTTGCTGCTGCTTGTGGACTTGCTGCAATTAAATCCAGCTCAGGATTGGTAGCAGCAGACTGTTCTGTTTACCTTTAGCAGGGATTTCACAGAATCATTAGGGATTGGAAGGGACCTCAGAAGATCATCTAGTCCAATCCCCTGCTACAGCAGGATCACCCAGACCAAGTCACACAGGAACACATCCAGGTGGGTCTTAAACATCTCCAGTGAAGGAGACTCCACAATGTCCCTGGGCAGCCTGTTCCAGTGCTCTGTCACCCTCACTGGGAAGAAGGTCCTTCTTATATTGATGTGGAACCTTCTGTGTTCCAGCTTAGTCCTATCACTAGATGACACTGAGAAGAGCCCGGCTCCATCCTCCTGACACCCACCCCTCAAATATTTGTAGACGTTAATGTGGTCACCCCTCAGTCTCCTCCAAGCTAAGGAGACCCAGCTCCCTCAGCCTGTCCTCATAAGGGAGGTGCTCCACCTCCTTCATCATCCTCCTTGCCCTACGCTGGACTCGCTCCAGCAGCTCCACATCCCTCTTGAACTGAGGAGCCCAGAACTGGACACAATACTCCAGAGGTGGTCTCAGCAGGGCAGAGCAGAGGGGGAGAAGAACCTCTCTTGATCTGCTAACCACCCGCCTTCTGATCCCCCCCAGGATGCTGTTTGCCCTCTTGGCCACAAGAGGGAGACACCGCAGGCTCAGTCATCCTGACAGGTGTGTAGGAAGAAGGAGCCGCACGGACTTCTGAAGAGCTGTCCCCATGAGATCAGGAGAACTGCTGTAACGATTCTGTGGAACACCCTGACCATGAGCTAGTGGGCAGCGCTGGTTTGGTTTCACAGTGAGTAGCCCAGACTTGGAATGATAAGAGAACTGGTTCAGGCACGGAAAGTGGAGGTGTTTAAGGATGTCATTTGCTTTACCTGAAGATCCAGCACCTGAAAACTCAGAAATTGTGTTAAAACTGGGGACTCTTGGAGACAGTTGAGAAGGATTTTCTTTTTTCCCTCTAAAGGTTTGCTTGGCTGCCCCTCAAACTGCTGCTTCATCAAAAACTCCAGGCAAATCCCACCAGCTGCCTCTGTGTGACAGACGGCTCTCCAAGGGGTTTCGCTTGCTGCCGTCCTGAACGTTGCAGCGCTTGCTGTGTGAACGGGATGCAGCGACGCCAGTTTCACGCTCCCATCTCTAGGTGCTGTTACTTCAGGTTGTATATCAGACACAAGCTCTTCAGACTGCATGGAAATGCTGTGTGGAAACAACCTAACCACAGTAAAGGCTGGCTGTATGACTTGGTCTAGGTCATCACAACAGATCCTGCTGTGTCAGGGGGATTGGACTAGATGGTCTTTCGAGGTCCCTTCCAATCCCTAATGAGTCTATGATTCTATTTTGTTGCTGGGGTTGGTTTTCCTTTTGCCTGCTTTAGGGTGGCAAATACAAGGTGTGTTTTGCAAAGTATAAGATGTATCTTGAGTGTGGGAGAGGATGCTCTAGTTGTATGTGATGCACAGGGTTAAACAGCTCTTAATGAGCTGTTGGGAAGTACTGCAATAAAAATACAGAACTGTCGGATGAAGCCTGTGAGAGGGGAGGAGATTTAGGCTTTTTTGTAATTGCTGCAGGGATGGCAGTTTGCAACCAAAAGCATAAGGAAAGAGGAGACCTCATCACTCTCTACAACTAGCTGAAAGCACGTTGTGGAGAGGTTGGTGCTGGTCTCTTCTCACAAGCAATTAGTGATAGCACAAGAGGGAATAGGTTCAAGTTACAACAGACCTGATACTAGGAAAAGGTTTTTTCACAGGAAAGGGTGGTCAAGCACTGGAATGAGCTTCCCAGGGAGGTGGTTGAGTCGCCATCCCGGGATGTGTTTAAAGATTGTTTGGATCAGGTGTTGCAGGATGTGGTTTAGGGGTGAACTTGTAGTGTAGGTGGTTGGACTCGATGATCCCAGGGGTCTTTTCCAACCAGAGTGATTCTGTGAAAACTATATTCTGATTTCTTCTTTGATCAATTGGTTGCTGGAATCTTACAGAAGAACCAAATCCTGGGCTGCATCAGGAGAAGTGTGGCCAGCAGGTCGAGGGAGGTGATTCTCCCCCTCTACTCCGCTCTGGTGAGGCCCCACCTGGAGGACTGCCTCCAGTTCTGGAGCCCTTAGGACAAGAAGGATGTGGACGTGCTGGAGCAAGTGCAGAGGAGGGCTATGAGGATGATCAGAAGGCTGGAGCACCTCTCCTATGAGGATAGACTGAGAGAGTTGGGGCTGTTCAGTTTGGAGAAGAGGAGGCTCCCAGGTGACCTTATTGTGGCCTTCCAGTATCTGAAGGGGGCTACAAAAAGGCTGGGGAGGGACTATTTAGGATGTCAGGTAGCGACAGGACTAGGGGCAATGGAGCAAAGCTGGAGATGGGTAGATTTAGAGTGGATGTGAGGAGGAAGTTCTTCACCGTGAGAGTGGTGACAGCCTGCAATGGGTTGCCCAGGGAGGTGGAGAAGGCCCCATCCTTGGAGGTGTTTAAGGCCGGGCTGGATGGGGCTCTGGCCAGCCTGATCTAGGGTGGGGTGTCCCTGCCTATGGTAGGGGAGTTGGAACTGGATGATCCTGTGGTCCCTGACTGACTGTATGACTTGGTCTGGGTGATCCTGCTGTGACAGGGGGATTGGACTAGATGCTCTTTTGAGGTTCCTTCCAATCCCTAATGGTTCTATGATTCTAAGTCAGTCACAGTGATGGAACAAGAGGAAATGGCTTCAAGTGGAGGGACATCAGGAATAATGTCTTAGGGCCCTGAGAGAGTGGTCAGAGGTTGAAGCAGGCTGCCCAGCGATGGGGGGAAGTCACCATCCCTGGAGGGGTTCAAAAAATGAGTAGATGTGGCCCTGAGGAGTAGGGTTTAGTGGGCAGAGTGGGGTGGGCTTGGGTTGACAGCAGAACTGGATGATCTTGCAGATCTCTTCCAACCCTGACGAATTCTGTGACTCTGAAGTGGCAAGGGACCTCTGGAAGTCGTTGGTCCAACCACGTGGTTGCCCATGACCGCGTCCAGACGCTTTTTATTTCCTGGCAAGAGACTCTGCGGACTCTCTGCTCGCCCTCTGCTTAGTCTGCTGAGAGTCGGGGGACAGCTCCCGTGTCCCAGCCCGTGCCCGTTGCTCACAGCCCCGAGCCCGGCGCCGGCTCTGTGCCCGGAGCGAGCCGGTCTCCTGCCCCGAGCCCGCAGGACCACCGGACCCTCCCCAGTGCGCCCAGTTCCCCGTTACAGGACACCAGTGCTGGGGGCTCTCTGCCGGCCGCGGGGCAGCGAAGGGTTCTCGGGGGCATTTCCGGGCGATTCGCCCGTTGAACGGAACGGAGGGCGCCCGGCGCGGGGAGGCGGCGAGAGCGGAGGGCGGTGGAACGGCTCCGGGGGTCGGGCCGGCCTCGGGGGGGCCGAGCAGCGGCTTGCTGGGGGTGGCCCTCGGGGCACGATTCGTTTCCAAACGCTGTTAACGTCTCTTAAAATGCGGTGAAAGCGGCTGCTTGGCCCTGCCGTAGAGGCCGGCGGCTTCTGGAAGCTCTGCGAGAACAGCCTCCGCCAGGGTCAGAGGGTTGAGTTCCAGTTAATCGGGTTCTTCCCCAGTATCGCCTGTAACTGGAGCTGGGTCAAGGGCGTTTCGTTCCCTTCTAGATGGACAAACTGCCCAGAAGAGCACTGGGGCACCAGGTGTAATTGTCTTCGCTGGGCCAGGCAAAGGCGAAGCCGCCGGCGGCCCGTGCGTGGCCGTGGGGATCGAGGTGTCGGTGGATGTGACACCAGGGATCGACAGACTGGTCACAGAAATACTCGGTCCGGCTGGTGCTGCCGCTGCTGGAAACGCCAGTGTGGGAGCTGCAGCCACCGCCGGTCCTGCTGAGGAACAGTTGTTGCCTGGTCAAGGCACTGTGAGTGCAGGAGAGCCGCTGCTGGGTCCCTACGAGGAGCCAGCGGCTGCTGCAGAGCAAGGAAGAGCAGGAGAAGTTCGGATGCCTCTGCGTGGGAACAGCAGCTGTGGAGATGAAGCTCCTGCAAAATGTGAGGAAGCTGGAGATAGACATTTGCCCTCTCTGCCTCCCAGTGCCGGCCAGTTTCTTTCTTATGTGGTGCTGGAGCGTGACGGCAGCAGTGTTCCAGCCTTGTCTGTGGAAGGAGCGGTCAACCAGGATATCAGAGTGACACCAGTAAGATGAAGTGGAAATTTTGATGTAGTCCTGCCTACTTGTATCTCCAGTATAGATTGAACTTTCTGTTTCAGGAGGAAGGAGAAGTGGTTGGCGATGTTATTGAGAATCCCTGCGACAGAGTGATTTCTCAGGATTCCGTTGTCGATGAGCCTGGCTGCGAGTTCTTACTTTAGCACCATGTGGCAGAGGAATCCAGCTGTTCAGACGGAAATTAGTCCAATCATGTGGTAATTAATCCTGTGATTGATAGCAACATTACGTGCTAGAGAGAATTAACTTACTGGGACCTCTCAAGCATCAAGAAGTCACATACAGGTCACCTGCAGTGACCCAGGAGAGGGGACAGTGTCCCTCCTCTGCAAGTCTGCTGATGGTGCAAACCTGGGGGCTGACACAGCAGAGGGCTGGGCTGCCATCCAGTGTCACCTGGACAGGCTGGAGAGATGAGCAGAGAAGAAACTGATGAGGTTCAACAAGGGCAAGTGTAGATCTGGGGAGGATCAACTCCATGGACCAGCACAGGCTGGAGACTGACCTGCTGGAGAGCAGCTCTGCAGAGAAGGACCTAGGGGTACTGGTGGCCCACAGGTTGATCATGAACCAGCAATGGGCTCCTGAGATGCATCAAGAAGAGTAGAGGATGGCCAGTAGGTCAAGGGATGTTCTTCTACCCCTCTCTTTTGCCCTAGTGAGGCCGCATTTAGAGTCCTGCATCCAGTTCTGGGCTTCGCAGTTCACTAGAGACAGGAGTTACTGGAGACAGTCCAGCAGAGACACTGAGGTAATCAAGGGGGCTGGAGCATCTGCCTTGTGAGGAGAGGCTGCGGGAACTGGGGCTATTCAGCCTGGAGAGGAGATTGAGGGGGTCTCATCAATGCTGAGCCATCAGTGAGGGCCGGTGTCAGGAGGGTGGGACCAGGCTCTTCTCGGTGGTGCCCAGTGACAGGTCAGGGGGCACTGGGCACAGACTGGAACACGGGAGTCAGTTCAAATGTCGGGGAAAACATTTTTTGTGGTGATGGTAGCAGAGTCCTGGCCCAGGCTGCCCAGAGAGGCTGTGGATCTCCTGCTCTGGAGACATCCCAGACCCACGTGGCCAGTTCCTGTGGGATCTGCTCTAGGGGATCCTGCTCCAGCAGGGGTTTGGACTGGGTGATCCCAGAGGTCCCTTCCAACCCCACCAGAGTTAGTTGCTTCCAAAAAATACTGTGAGGGTCTAAGAGCAAACTGTCATGCACAGGGGGCTGTTTGAGAGTTTCCAGCCTGTGATCTCGAGGACGGGTGGACCTCTCACGGGAACCTTTGTGTCTGGGTGCTCAGAGCTGCAGCTTCCCAAACGAAGCCTAATCGTTAGTGACTCTTTCCAGGTTATCCTTCAGCTGGAAGGGGGGACTCAAGTGCTTTGCATAAACAGTTCTGGCCCACAAGAGCTAGAACCAGTTCATCTAATTCCTGAGTGGCACAACCAACTGGACTATCTACAATCAGGTATCGTAAAAAGGAAAGCTCTCCGTCCCCACCAGACAGTGAGTCGGAGGCTGTTGATGGGGAACGGCCTCTGTGTGATGTCCTTGAGCAGCAGCGGGGGAGATGTGCCAAAGCTAATGTAGCTGTCACCGCCTGCTCTTTACTTTCTGACTTCAGTGTAATAAGAAGGATGTCACGAGTGGGTTGAATGTGCCAGAAGTGTCTAACACGGGGATTCCTTTCGATAGGGAGCAGATTGAGCAGAGGCACCTGCACACATTTGTGCTCGGCCCAACTTGCCACCTAGTGTCACTGTTTCTCTGTGGATGCAGAACAGTGTGGAGGGCTGTGAGTGTACCCTAGCCTTAGGATTTAGAACATCTCACTAGTGTTCCTGTAGTTCTGTCAGCCTGCAGTGTCATCAGGTTTTAAAGGAGATGGTTCCCCGGGTCCTATAGTTAATGCTGTTTCGATGGCGTGGCACATTTTCATCAAAGAATTCGAGTGCAGTTTAGCTGTAATTTAAATTCAGTGTTTGCTTACCTGAGCAGATCTTCTTCAGAGACATCACTAAGGTGGTTTATTTTATAGTGTTGATGTCAGTGGAAGGCAAAGCAGAGCCTTGTACCACCGGGCACCACACAGGCACAGGTACTGCTCTCGGCTTTAGGAGGAGCTGAGGGTGAGCACCTCTCTGCAGATGCTCTAGGTGTGGAGCCTGTTTCCATGTGGTTGCTGGAAGCCACCAGCAAATAAACCAGGCGGGTTGTGCTCCTTTATAAAATGCAGACTCTCAGGTGTTGGCTGTGGTGATGGGGAGGGTGCGGAGCAGCATCACCCTGCCTGATGTGGTTTAGTGTTTGCTCGCTCGCGTTTTCTTCCGCTTTACTCATCTTCACAGCAAAGAAAAGGATTAGAAGTTATATCTAAACTCTGCCAGATTTGTGGCACCAAAGTGAAGACCCCATGATTTGCACAGAGAGTTATATGAGGGGCTCTGAGCTGGCAGGCAACTGTTCCACAGAACTGGAAGGTGGTTCAGGTCAGAAGGGACCTCTGGAGGTCGTTGGTTCAACCAGGGGAAAGAGGAGCACAGCTGGGGCTCAAGCCAGGGCTGGACATCCCCAGAGCTAGGGGTGGTGGGTGCAGGTGGAGCTGAGCACTCTGAGCCTTCTTGAGGATGGTGGTACTTCAACCCTCCCTGTGCTGCCAGGTCAAAATGCAGATGCTGCAGTGCTGGGGGATCTTGACCTGTGTATTCTGAGCGGTGGCCTCGTAGCACTCTGGGCAGTGGTGTTGCCAGTAGTGACCAGGAGACTCACAGAACTTTAGGGATTGGAAGGGACTTTGAAAGATCATCCAGTCCAATCCCCTTGCCACAGCAGGATCTCCTAGATCAAATCGCACAAGAACACATCCAGGTGGGTTTTAAACGTCTCCAGAGAGGGAGACTTCACAACCTCTATGCTGCTGACTGAGACAACCTTCAGCCAGGGTGATGAATGGCACTGAGTGCTCTGCATCACATCTGGGTGAGCGTTTGGACTATTAAATCCAAGTAGCCAAGTTCTAGTTCATTTCCAAACACTGTTAATGTGTTAAAGGATGGTGGTGGTGGTAGTGGTGGTGTTAACACAGTGGCCTGTAGCTCCTGAATGCTCAAATCAGAACAACTTCAGGAGTACCTCTTCCAGTGTTATGTTTCACAGTTACATGTGAATTGGGTCCTTCCCCAGTATCGCCTGTAACTGGAGCTGGGTCAAGGGCGTTTCGTTCCCTTCTAGATGGACAAACTGCCCAGAAGAGCACTGGGGCACCAGGTGTAATTGTCTTCGCTGGGCCAGGCAAAGGCGAAGCCGCCGGAAGCCTGTGCGTGGCCGTGGGGATCGAGATGTCGGTGGATGTGACACCAGGGATCAACAGACTGGTCACAGAAATACTCGGTCTGGCTGGTGCTGCTGGAAACGTCAGTGTGGGAGCTGCAGCCA
>VXBP01009708.1:0-14648 GCA_013400115.1 Rhinopomastus cyanomelas
TGATCTTTCGAGGTCCCTTCCAATCCGTAAAGATTGTATGATTCTATGATCTATATTCAGTTGTCACATTTGTGATCGTATAGGTTTTGTTTCACTTTTAAAATCACAAAAGCCTCAGCACTTTAGAAGAGGTGCCTTGGAAGTGAATGATGTGTAAAATACATTTATTGTGGTTAAAAAACAATGATTCTATGAAAATCCTGTTTAGTTTTTAGACAGACTTTGCTATTCAGGGTAACAATGCTGTGACAGAGGCAACAATAAGAGGTGGACACAAGCCAACCTCATGGGATTCACCAAGACCAAACGTAAGGTCCTGCATCTGGGTCGAGGCAATCCTAAGCACAAACAAAGGCTGGGCCGTGACTGGCTGCAGAGTAGCCCTGAGGAGAGGGACTTGGGGGTCCTTGTGGACGAAACATGAGCAAGCAGTGTGCACTTGTGGCCCAGAAGGCAAACCGGATCCTGGGCTGCATCAGGAGAAGTGTGGCCAGCAGGTTGAGGGAGGTGATTCTCACCCTCTACTCCGCTCTGGTGAGACCCCACCTGGAGTACTGTGTCCAGTTCTGGAGCTCTTATAACAAGAGGAATGTGGATGTACTGGAGCGAGTGCAAGGAGGGCCACGAGGATGATCAGAGGGCTGGAGCACCTCTCCTATGAGGCCAGACTGAGAGAGTTTGGGCTGTTCAGTCTGGAGGAGAGGAGGCTCCAAGGTGACCTTACTGTGGCCTTCCAGTACCTGAAGGGGGCCTACAAAAAGGCTGGAGAGGGACTTTTTAGGATGGCTGGTAGCGACAGGACTAGGGGGAATGGAGCAAAGCTGGAGATGGGTAGATTTAGAGTGGATGTGAGGAGGCAGTTCTTCACCGTGAGAGTGGTGAGAGACTGGAATGGGTTGCCCAGGAAGGTGGTGGAAGGCCCGTCCTTGGAGGTGTTTAAGGCTGCGCTGGATGGGGCTCTGGCCAGCCTGATCTAGGGTGGGGTGTCCCTGCCCATGGCAGGGGAGTTGGAATTGGATGATCCTGTGGTCCCTTCTAACCCTGACTGACTGTATGACTTGGTCTGGGTGATCCTGCTGTGGCAGGGGGATTGGACTGGATGATCTTTCGAGATTCCTTCCAATCCCTAATGATTCTATGATTCCATAACATAACTGCAGCATTATATCCATCATTTTTTTTCCCAAAATTCTAAAAGAATTCCTTTAGGCTATTTCTTCCTCTCCTTGGAGAGTGAAAAGTCAAAATACGATGTCAATGTACCAAGACACGCAAGGCACAGGCCAAATAGCTTCACGTTAAATAACAGCAAGGAAAAGAAAACACTGGCACAGTGTCACATTAGAACTTACAAAACAGAACATAATTAGCATTGGTCAACATTATTAAAGAAATTTAAAGGATTAATATTAAAGAAAATGGGAGAAAATCAACCTGATTTTATTATCTGAAATTGCAAGCCAACGGTACCACACTGTTGCAGTTTCCAAGTAAGATCAAGTATGTGTCTCAACCGCTTTTTATGGGAAGTGAAACTTTCAGGTTTGGTGGAAATAAGACACCTTATGTTTCAGAATATTCAGCTGTGCAGTAATTACCTTTATTTCTGCTATTTTGGATTTCCTCTGCCAATCCCACACAGTGAGCATATGCTCATTAGAGTCATCGATTACACACAAATGAGTACCAGAATCCTAAAGAAAAATGAAATAAAAAAATGTTGACAAAATAATTTGTTTCGAAACAGAGCAAGGTCATAATATTTTTTAAAAGGTACAAGTATAAATTAATAAAGTCCTTTAAAATAATTATCAGCTCAATACAGGTGGCATTTTCCTTTTCTCTTAAAGACATACACCATTTTTTGCAAATCCTCATAAAAATAACCATGCTTTAAAGAATATTCTAGGAAAGCGTAATGTATAAATTACATAAAATAATATTCTAGGAAAGTATCTTCACAGGTTTTTGCTGTTGTCTTTTTTTTTTTTTTTGCTTTCTTGTTGTAATAGCAAATTATTAGCAAAGAGATTTCAGCCCTTTTTCTACCCCGAAATATCTAGCAGAATTAGGGGTTTTTTAATGTCACCATCACACACGCACACACACACACACAGACACACAAGTTTATCAAATTTCTTAAGCACATCTCTTTTTTTTTTTCCCCTTGAGGAGCATTAAGTACCAGCAGTTTCATCATATAGTTGGTAAAATTGCAGCAAAGATACCAAAATGACAGCTCCAGAGCAGACTGACATCAGTGGTATTAAGTAACGGAAACAGCTAATTTTGATTAATGGTAATTAGCGTAATGGTACCTATGGCTACATGGAATTAAAGGAGCAGACAGAAAATCTTAGAACAAACCCATACTTATTCACAGCAGCACATACTTGGACACACCAGTTGTTTCAAGGACATGTGGAGAAAGATTTGGAGGAGGCCTGATTTATTTTAAAGTTGGTTCTCGCAGTTCAAGCGCATTCTCTAACAAATTATGAAAATAGAGGAGACTGAAATTTTTACACCCAAATAGTATCATGAGTAGTAAAATGCAGAGACACACACATCAAATATTAAGTGGAAAGAAATTATGAGGATGGCATTGGCAACATGCACAGCTCTGGTCGTGGATGAATGAAATTACGTGGTAAAAATACCGTTTTCTGGACAGCACACGATTACTGCTGCAGTCTAGTGAGGAATTATGTGAGACGGTAAGGCATCAAAACCAGTTTCAGCTGCAGAACACAACTAATAAAAACTAAAATCTATACCTCACAAATTCCTTAGCTTTTGGGCTTGTTTCTTTAAATGATGGAATATACATCTATAATATATAAATATATGTAAGTAGTTATATTATCACATAAAAATATTTATAACAACACAATATGTAAATAATAGTATTATAAATAATATTATGTATTTATCTGAGTTCTAAAGATGTATTTGGTTTACTGGAGTGACAGGAATTTTCTTACTGTTTAATAATAGTTTTAAAATATCTTATTTATTAAATTAAAAACTCTGGTTATAATGAACTTTGGAACATTTCATTGTCAAGTGAAACTGCAGCCAGAATGTTCCTTTTCTACTGTCCTGCTGTGAGCAGGACACTGGGTGAGGTGATCTCCAGATTTTCCTTTCGACCTCAGCTGTCCAGATAACCTCTACACCATCAGCAAAATACGCTCAAAATTCTTTTTCCCCATCTATTTTTTTTTACACATACTCATTCTTCTTGCTGTGATTGAAAAATTAAAGTGAGCCTTTACCGGATGTTTCTTAAGTCCAAGCGCGTTGGCAAAAATATGACTAAAATACACACAGATTTTTAACAGAAAAAATAATCAGATTTTGAAACGAGAACTTTATCAACACCGTGGCTCATTTGCTACTGATCTTTCTGATAAATTTTGTGGATCCATTAACCAGCTGGGTTTTGGGGTTTTCTATGCAAAAGTAAAGGCACAAATTGAGATATGAATCCTTGGGGAAAAAGCACAAGATTATTTTGACCTTTCTTCATTTCCCATTGGTGGATTAAACTCTACCCCACCTGTGCATGCCAGAAAGCCACCCTTCCTCCCAGAACTCACTATAATTTGTTGTAACAAACCTCAGCAATAAAGTTGTTTTTAACAAACAAGAAGCTAAGTCCCTCACAGACAAAACCAAACCAGGCAGAGGCTTCAAATTCTAGGGGGCTTTTCGCTGCTCTTTGTTCACTGTGTTGCATTTGCTACCACAATTTCACAGGTGTCATTCCCTGTTTCCGGCTGTATAATGTGCACATCTAATGTACCGACACGCTTTTAATACCAAAAGAGATCAGCCAGACACCACAGACAACACCTCCAGAGATCTCCCCATGGCAAAGAACTGGATAAGAGATTTAACACATCAAAGAAATCGCGCATATCTTACCGCTTTGGAAAAATCCAAGCAGCCCACTCCACGCTCAAAAGTGCCGAGGCCAATAACCTGCAGTGTCGCCAGGCTCACCGAGTCCCACACTCTAACATGGGGCTGCAGAGGCTGCGTGGAAAAGCAATAGGACAACCAGTGTCATCAACAGGAAAAGTCGTTTCGTTTGCAGGTGTTGAGCTTTGTCACGCTGATTCTACCCAAGTCACAAAGCGTGGGCTGAAAAGCAGGGTGACCTCTGCTGATAATGCTGCTGGAGAATTAGGCTAATGGTGGGACTTGATGATTCTATGAAGCTCAAAGGTAAGATCACAGAATCACAAGGTTTGAAGGGACCTCCAAAGGTCATCTAGTCCAACAATAAGGACGGACATTTTTGACTAGAATAGATTGCCCAGGGCCCTATCAAGTCTGACCTTGAACTTCTCCAGGCATGGGGCTTCAACCACATCTCTAGGCAACCTGTTCCAGGGATCCACTACCATAAAATTATGTTACTGCCTCTTTCTGGGCTGTGAATGTGGCAGTGGTGCCACCAAGGCAGGAAATTAAGTGTGGTGGTATTTGATAGGTGTGGAAATAAATGTTTTAGCTGTTATTTTGATACTAAATCCAAGTCACTGAATAAATAATGGAAGTCATCTTGCATTTCAGATCCCAGACCTAGCAGTAATCTTATGCAATGACTGAAAATTCAGATTAAACCTTGGGTTTTTTAGATATAAAGTAGAGGTGGAAAAAAAAAATCTCCTAGTAATCATCACCAGCCACTCCAAGAAAATATATGTCACAGAAGTACTATCCCAAACCAGTTTAGCTTTATAAATCACAAATGAAGTGGGAATTAGGTTGGCTTAAGGACAGCCTTCACAGAATCACTATAGAATGTGACAGTAAATATCCTATGAAAAGAAAAACCAAACAGCCCTAACAAGAGAGTCAAAAAATGTTCAGTGGAAAACTGTAACATCTACAGAACCCCCCCCCCCAATCAATTTCTTATAAAATGTAAGAAATGAAGTTGAACATGAGAATACGGGTTATAGGTAATGTGCTTGTACACCTCACACCATCTTTCATTTTTCTCCTTCTTTTTTCTTTTTTTGTTTTCCTCTTTCTATAACCCCATGAAGACCATCCAATCATTCAAATTCTTAACAAGTTTGCCCAGAGCCAGGGACAAGCACATTGAAACACACCTGCTCCCAGATGAGCAAGTTTGCAGGATAGCTTCACACACCTTCCAGGAATTCTCAAGGTTCTTCTCTTCCATAAAGCCTTAAGAGTACACTGACCCCAAGAACCGGGGACTTGTTCTCCTCTGGGAGAAGACTTAGTGTAAGGAATGGGACAGAAATGACAGGGCCTTATAAACCAATTACAGGCTTCACATTTACTTGCAGAATTTAAACTGAGTTTCATGGACTTTATGAGCGTCTGCTCATTTTGATGGACAGCCAAGTGCTCACTTGTTGTCTTTTGTGAGAGATACAGCCTGTTACCTTAGAACAGCAAGCGTGTCACAGAAAATGTCGTGCATTATATAAACTGCAAACAGAAGGTGATGATGAGATCAAAAGAAAAACACCAAAGCCACTTTTTCCCTGATTTTTCAAAACAAGATACTACTGCTCAACAGCTCTATTACTTACCCTTCCATCTTTATCCACTCCAGCTAACTGTCCTGTTGCAATTCTAATTTTGTCTGGATGAACTGCAAGACTAAGACAGACAGAAATATGACTTGCTTTTGCTGTCATAGGTCTTAAAAACTGAGAGGTATTTTTTGTAATTTTTTTTTCTTTCTCAACAGAAGCCCGTGAAGACACTTATGATCCTAAATCCCATTTTTAAGGAGACAGCATGAAAGTTTTTCATCAGACTTTTGTTACACACTGTAGTAATAATGGGTTGATTGGTTCTTGTGGTAGCTGCTGGCCCACGACCAGGAGTTCCACAGTGTCACCTCCACATGTCCTGACAAATCTAAGGTTTGCACTATATTGGGATCCCACTGCAATAAAACACTCACTGTCTCATGATGAACTTCCTATATGCAGTTACATGTCATATCTACAAATGCTACAGCACTTATGGGGTTTATAGATTTTTGCCTAAACCTACAGACTGCATGGAGCTGGGGAAAAAGTCAGCCGAGATGCTGGCTGAGGGCTTGTGCACCTAGGAGGAGTAGGGGATTACTGCCACTGGGAGTGCATTACTGAGGTAGTTTTATGTACTAATGAACCACTCCAGGAAGACGTGGTGTAAAATGAAAATCTGCTTTTGCTAAAAACATTTTGCTCTGGAGCTGATGTGAGAAACCAGATTCCAGAATACAAATCCTTTGTGTTCTAGTCAACCTTCTTATTTGCTTTCTCTGTCACATTAAGCCAGTGAAGAAAGCCACCAGACAAGAGAGGGGGAGCCCAGGGAGCCTGAAGAGCTTAGAATGATGGACACCAAACCCAGTTATCACAGTATATGATTCTGTCTAGTTTTTTAATGAAAGGGAAAAAACCTAAGACTGACAGCATTCCTCCCACAGGAAGCAATTACAGTTATCAAAGGACTGCCAGGATAAAAGAGGTTTAGATGGCCACCTGTCTCCATTCAGCCCACATCTGGCACGAAACTACCATGGCTGCTCTATCAACCCAGTGATCTCTCCTCAGCCGAGAAGGGAGATCAGGAAACAGAGACCAATAGGCTGAAATGAAAATTGATTTAATAGCAAAACTAATATCAGTATCAATTATACAAAGTTATACTCAGCCCAGCAAATGTCTGGCAGTCACAATAAATGGGAAGGAGGAGTTTGGAGGAGCACAAAGTGCATGAGCCCCTCAGGGATGGGAAGAAGGAGGAGGAGGAGGTGAGCAGAAGGACCTCTATCCTCAGCAAATTTGCCCTTTACACTGAGTGTGACATTTATGGTCTGGGATCCACCTTTAAGCCACCTCAGGGCAGCTGCCCTGGCTGAATCCAACCTTCTGGTCTGGGGGTGCGTCCCAGTGAAACCAGGACACAACCCTTCTTTATCCCAGTACAACAGGGAGCTTATGCTCACCATTAGTGAACTACTTTTGGACCAGTATTGCAAAGTTAGCAACTGCTTTACGTCGGCTTCAACTTCTTGCAAACATCTTTCTTAATAATAGATGCCCCATCCAAGTATAAGATGAGAGAACTGTTGTTCTGTTTTCCATTTGGTTTTCTAACTCTCCTTTAAGACTATGCTTTTACCATACTGCCCGGAAATCAATGATCTAGAATTAGGCTGGCAACAATTTTTAACTGCTGGGGCGTCTATTTAGAGTAACAGAGTCAAAAATCCTTTCTTTAGTGTGGAACACTTTTAATGCTTTACATTTAAGCCAGAAATCCTAAGCTAGCGCCACTCATTAGTGCAGTGAACCTACTGGGGCTGATGAAACAGAAAATAACTACAGCTACGGTGACAATGAGCTCATCAGTAGGAGAGAAATAAAAATTAAAATAAAGTCTGTATTCTTAAAAGTATACTTACATGCAAATGTTCTATACTAACCATTTAACGCAGTCTGTATGACCCAAGTAGTGTCGCTGAGTTCTCTCCTCATAATTAAAGAGTACCACCACTGAGGCGATGAAATATACAATTTCTCCGGTAGGAAGGAGGTAAACATTGGCTCGACAGTCTCTTCCACGGTAACCATATCTTTTTTTTTTAGTCAAGGTTTTCATAATCACTCTGTACCAGTAAAAAAACCCCAATCAACAACACAGAAACTCTACACTCTTTTTTTTTTCTTGTTGCTCCTTACAGGATTCCTGGGCAGCTCTCATAGCAGCAAATGTTTTATTTATTTAAATGATTTTTCCTCTGGAAATAAAGCACAATTTCAGTAACACAGCTTAAAACAGCAAAACAAACCCAACAACCCAAGACTCTGGGAAACCAAACCCCTTACACAGTGACGTTCACTGATGTTAAAGATGTAAAGTACACTGAAGCAAAACAAATACCCCATTGTCTATTTATAATACCACTCATGTGATGTTTCATTAGGCAACAGCAGGACTCGCCATTCTGGCTTAACTGTTTTACAGCTACATCTGCACCCTGGGCATTGGACTATTACTTTCATCCAGATTTAAAAAAAAAGAGTGTGAAAATCCTTAATGCTCTTCAGAAGACTGGAAGTTGCTGCACAGCAGCTGCCAAGTTCAGGACATATTTCTTTAGAGTGTTTTTAAAACAAACAAGACTCAAAAGGAACTGACACAGTGAAAAATATTCTGTCCAAATCTTCCCCAATTATATAAAAAGAGGTGATTTTTGTAGGAAACCTGCACAATTCCTAATGACTTACTCAGACGTTTTATACACCGCAAACCAGCCTCATCAAATGTTATTATAGCTCATTACTTCTTTGAAACAGGTGCCATTTTCTTCATCAAGACTATGAACGTGGCTCTCTGCCAGTACTTCAGTTCCCAAGATCACCAGGTATATATTTAACATCGTAACTCAGGACTTTTAACAGTAGCTCTGTAGCCTCCAAAAACACAACTTTCCTGTTAGGTCCCACACTTCAGAGAGTTCTCCAGGGCCAACTAACCCACCTGCAACAGCAGGGAAAATATGGGAAATACATTAAGCAGTTCAGCTGAAGGATTCCAGCCTTAGGTCTTGGCTAAGTAAACAAAAGGAACCAGTCCTCTTCGAGTGCCACCTCAAAAATCCCTCACCATGCTGCCTGCCCTCTCTTTCTCCTCCATCACTATTTATGCTCCCACTACGCTTTCATTCCTCTTTTAAACACTGTCAGAACAAAGAGAAATTCCAAAATGGCCTTTCATTAAAAAAAACACACCAAACCAACCAGAGAAGAGAACTTTTACAAATTATAGGCTACAGAGCAAAGAAAATATTTCTCCTATTGTGAAGCGTGAAGAACGCTATGACAAATACCTTCCCGGAGGAGAAATGCAGCTCTTGTTCATCTGCTGCATACAATATGGACTGTATTGATAAGGATTTTGGAAGACTGACATCTGTGACCATTAATGATTTACACAAACATGCCTTTCCATAGCACAAGTCTACCATGCAATGCTACGGCTAAATATTTTGGCACCCACCACAGAGCCCAGGCATTCAAAAGGGCTGCAAAAGCTGGTTCAGTTTTCTCAGTCCATTCTTTTTCTATATCCCTCGAAGCAGCAGATGCATTAATACAATAACTGACTGTCTCTCTCCACAGAAGGGGTGACACCACTTTGACACTTAATTGCCACCAAATTTCAGTGCTAATCTTTTGACAAGACTGACGTTTCAACCAGGGAAATTCAGAGATCACTGACTTCATATTGTGAATGTTTCCCACAGATTTGTCACAACATGTAATATGCTGAATAACTTTCAGTTTTGGGGTTCTTTTTTTGGTTTTAACTGGCTAAGAACACCCATGGCCCTCGTGAAAAACGATCCACTCTATACCAGAATTCAATAGGATATTCTTACAAAGAAGAGCATCAGTGCTAAAAATAATCTTATCAAATGGAGTCAAGAAATACCCTCCAGAAAATGAGCTGCTATACATTGGGAGAGAGTCTATAAAGTCATTGCCTGTCAACACCAGCTTGTGTGTGACCTCTGTAGCTGCTACATAAGACCATTTCACTGTTACTGGGAATGCCAGATATGTTTTAAACAGTTCTGAAGTGCAGCAGGAAAGATCGCACTACAAAGCAAATGAAATTATTAAATGTGAAATTAAATCACTCAGGAACAAGACACGGTCAAGAGCTCAGACTTGCCCATGAGCTACTTTATCTTGTTAAGCAGCTTAGGTATTTCTTCAATGGGCAGTAAGCTGCAGGGCACATAAAAGCTAAGTGTGTGCTCTTGCATCCACACAGCACTGGCTATCAGCAGTCGAGTATACCTGCAGGACATGTAAAAAGATTACACTCCCTCCCAAACCTACAAACCACCGAAACAAAGCAACCAAACAAAAAAATCTACACAAGAACCATTATGTTCTTGCCTTTAGTTGCTCACAGTTGAGCAGTATCTTCCAAAGCAGTAATATGAAAGGAAAACTCAACTATAAACAATCACCCAGAAGAATGCAATGAGAATCATAGAATCATTAGAGATTGGAAGAGACCTTGAAAGATGATCTAGTCTAATTCCCCTGCCACAGCAGGACCACCTAGACCAAGTCGCACAGGAACACATCCAGGCGGGTCTTAAACGTCTCCAGCGAAGGAGACTCCACAGTTAAGCAGTATCTTCCAAAGTAGTAATACGAAAGGAAAACTCAACTATAAACAATTACCCAGAAGAATGTCATGAGAAATGAAGCTGCTCAAAATTAAATGTATGGTTTGGATGATTCAACACTCAACTGAGTTGTCACACACATTACTAAAATATTGTCTGTATCACTGTCCCCATGCCTTTTTTAATGTTATACGGAGCAATATGATGACATTTCATACAGACCAATATTACGGCCTCATCAATTTTACTGCCTTTTCCTCATTGTTTTCTTCACCACCATAGCCAGAAGATACCCAACACTCATAAATATCTGGCTTCGATTTAGGATGACTTGTCCTTAAACAGATTCCAAAAACATATGGACAGTCTGTTTAAGACTAGATTTATTTCACTTTAATTAGCTGTCAGCAGTAAACTGGTTTAACCTGAACTTAAGGTCCTTGGCCATGAAATAAGCGTGTCCACACTAGGATTTACACCTATTTAACTGAGGGTGTGATTCCATGATCAGTTTTCCTCAGCCCAAACTGCTCACTGCTGCTGAAAATGTAGATCTGGTCTTCCTCCAGTTCTAGCCCTTGTATGTTTGTGGGGAAAATCAAATTAATTAGTGAGTCCTGCTGAGAGTTAACTCCACAGAAAGTAGAGTTCTTCTTATTATTGAAATTGAAATATTGAAATATTTCAGTCAGAGCACTGACTGACCCACTTTACACTTCCAAGTGCCAGCATCAGCACGTAAGAGGTGGGACAGTAGCTGGGCACAACAGCTTTGCAAAGCATGACTAAAACCTGTTTTGTTTTGAGTCAGACTTTTAACCCAGAAATACCCTCTTTCATGGTCTAAGCTTCACAATGTCATGGAAAAGTTCAGAGGACATGAGCTCCATAGCTGCTCTTCATGACCAAGAAGCCAAAATTATCTATTTCAAACATCTATTAGTTAATACAGGTAGGAAAAAATAAGCAACCAAGATGTTTCTTAAAATATCTGTATGCCTTAGTGGCTAACAGATACACTGGGAAGAGCATGGGCAGCCTTTGTCTGTTCATCTCCTGACAGGAGAGCAGTATTTCAGCAGTGTTTCTCAAAATCTTCCTGCTTTCAGCAACATCAGAAAGATCAAACTTGAGGTTATTACATCAACTCTGCCTAGACATGTTTGACTGAAGTACTGAGAAACCTAATGCAATCACAGCTTACTGCAAGGATCTGGAGGGATGGGGGGGGGGTGTGTGACGAGAAAGCCCAAATGCGTGTAAAACTGCATCTGTTATAATGAACTTAAGGGCTGATCCACCAAGCCTGAAGAATTCCTGTTGGTCATTCTTCCTCTAAGAGCTTCCGTTTTTCTTCTAAGAGCTCCTAAATACAAGCAAAGACTGAAAACTGACACTCTCAAATGCAAAACTAACATTAATATAGTGGGGTGGACAAAAAGAGATGTTTTTGAAATTGTGTGACTCTCTGAAGACACTTCCTCTCACACTAGAAATAAAACAGCAATTGATTTTGGCAGCAAAACGAAGACTTTTTATCTGTGATTAAGTATGTTGCAGCTCAAAGTCTTATTACACAGCAGCCACAAGCCATTTCAATTATTCTAATACATTAAACTCCCCCCCTACTTTTAAGTAATTTTTAACTCTGAACAGAGAAGTCACAAGACAAGATTTAAACAAGACAGAAACAATGAAAATGAAAGATGAAACATAAAGAGAACATTAAGTCACTAGTGATATCAAGGATACACCCACTCCAGTTTTAACTTTTCAGGAGGCAGCTCCGTCCTAATATCATCATAGTTTTCTACATCAGAAGGAATGAACATTGTGATTGGTCGACCTCGCATGAACATCTTGATATATTCCCCCTCTGTTGGAACAAAAAAGTGCATTAATCACACGGCAGGTTTATGTAAGAAATAAGCACAGAGATGCAAATAACACTGGTGATATAAACAGTTATTTTTTAAATGAGAGTTTGGTACAGACACAGAGTGTTGGGGTTTTTTTGAAACAGAACACTGTAACACACACAGTCACACAGACACACGAGTATTAGTTGGATTTGTGACAGAACAGACTGCCCATGTCACATTTTACATATGCTAATTAAATTATAAGGGCAAATTTCAAATTCAGATTAAAATCTGAAACTTACTTAAGTAAGTAATCACAGAATCACAGGATATGGTATTTTGGATTGAAGGTGATCTCAGGAAGTCTTTAAGTCCAATCTCTAGCTCAAAGCAGGCTCAACCATGAGGTTGGATTACCTTGCTCAGGGTTTTACCTAGTCCAGTCTTGAAAAACCAACAAAAGAGATGGCACAACCGCTTGGCACCTGTGCCCACTCCCAAGGCCTTTCTCCTGCAGCCCCTGTGTCGCTAGCTTGTATCCTTGTCAGGGGCTCTTCTTCACCCCATTCAGGTCACCGCTTAAGATGTCAACCAGGACAGGTCTCAGACAGACCCCTGCAGACTCCTTACTTATTGGCCAGCAGGTAGAGTAGGAGATTGACCATCCAACTGTTTCTTTCGCCCACCTAAATGCCATCTAACCAACCCTAACAGCCCAGCTAAGATACAAGAATACTGCAAGACAAGAAGCATCAAAAACTGAACAATCTGAAACTGTATCTCGTCACAAACGAACACTCTAACATGAATTAATCTGCAGCTAGACTAGATAGAAGATCAAGAACCATCAAATTAAAAAAATAAGGTAAATATTCTAGGTTATTTAAACGGAGTATTTCTGATCATAAATACCAGAATGATCAGCTGTGTGCAATTCTGTGGGATACCACCACAGCTCTGTCATTGTCAAAACCTTTTTGTTTCTCCTCATAACCCACTCTAGTTCCTTCTTTTGATGCTTAAGAGTTCTAATAATTTTGGTTTGATGAAACAGTCACAATTCATTAAATCTACTAAGTTCTCACATTTAAAAGATATGATTAGTGTTAGGGAAAGAGTCACTTTCCCTACTTCTAGTGTGCTCAAGTCAACCTCGAGAGCCAGAACTCATTCAATTTTGTGTCACTTTTGGCACTGACAGCAGATTTTAATACCTGTAATAATTAAAAAATATAAAACTAACAAATGCATAAAAGTTTTCCCTTAGTTGTAACACCAATACAATGGAAGTTGAGCCATTTAAGTCACGTATCAAAGAAACAAATACAGAGAAGATTAAAGTCAGTTGTCCTACCTCTTTCTAAGAAATACAACTCCTTTGAACAAGAACCCTATGAGTCCATCACAACAGTAGAAAACTTGCTTCACATCAAAGAACAAAATCTCTCTTCCCAGCAGCTAAATTAGAAACAATAGATATTTTACTAGATGTCTGTTGCTTAACTGCACGGCTGGAACAGCTACAGACCAGTTCTGCAGTTGATACAAAGGATAATTATTCTAAGCTAGTAATGTGTGTCATTTTTCCAACACTGTTTTTTCTAATATGCATTTTACAGAGATAAAATAACACAGACCAAGCCCAGGAGTAGCCTATTAATAATGACCTTTCTATTAAACACTCTCACGAAAAAGCACAGCGTAGCCCAAGCACATTCTAAAAACACCAGCCGTCTGTGTGGGGCGAACTCTTAATTTAACACTGAGCTGGCACTTCTGGTTCCACAAGATCAGTGCAAAACGGCACCACAAATTTAGGATCAAGTTTCTCATCACTGCTTAGAACACTGGGGACAAGCTGCAACTGAAATTCATAGGGATGGAGACTGTTGCACCTGTTGGAGTCTGCAGATGAGAGAGATGAAGAGTCTAAAAGGAATTCAGTCATGTTTTTGGCCAGAAGAGAAGAGGCTCTCCTGGTGCTCGGGAAAAAGATAGTCTGCAGGGCACTCAGATACAAATTAGCTCTTTAAATGTCTCGATTAAAAAAAAAAAGGAACATTTTTTGCTTTTATTAGCTAGCTGCACCTTATTGAAGATTACCTTTGAAGATACATATTTAACACACTTGTTAGACTAACATGGGCTGGGTACAACTTGATTAAGCCTCTCCCTACAGAAGAGGGAGGATTAATTTAAAAAAAAAAAAAAAGAGACAATCCACTGAAAGACTTTTGTTTAAGACTGTAAATTCCCTTTCGTCAAAATAACCTATAGATATAATATTAATGTACAAGTCTTTTTGAAATGCTGGCAGTATATCAACAAAACCATTCTCCAACAGCAATCCATCGCCTCAGGCCAAATTCTTGTACCTGCAAGTTAAGAAAACCAGTGACTTAACTCTTTCATAGCACACTGGCTTAACTGGATGAGCCAAGAGCATCAGACTAATCAGACTATCCCTTTATTTCCTGCTCTATATCACTATTCCCAGGTACAAAGCAGTGGGTCAAGATTTTTTCTCCTTGATCTTTTGGAACAAATGCCTTGGTTGTAGATAGGTAGAGAGCGGGGGGGGG
>VXBP01009708.1:14698-72294 GCA_013400115.1 Rhinopomastus cyanomelas
AAAAACTCTTCCTCAATTCTGCAATCTATTGGCCTGAAAATAGTAGATAGAAATGTTCAGACCCCATCACTGAAGCAAGTGAAGAAAGAAGTAGAAGGACATCACACTATTCCTCATTACTTAGACAAACCCTGAGGTAGCCCTGCAAGTTTGTGCTGTAGTTAAAAGCTATTCAGTTGGTAAGTGTACAAATACTGGGAAATCTAATGAGCATACAGTAGCTGTTTATTTATTTGTTTATTATATATGTTATATATATTTATAAACATATGAAAAATATTTTATATTTATTTATACACAGACTCACACAGAGTGGGTGATAGTTAATAAATAATAGCAACTGCTTTTTCTACATGGTTTTAATTATGAATAAACCATTGAATAATCCCATCTTTCTGATTATTCATTACTGTTTTTCAATAGGTCCCACCCCATCTAATTTGAAAAACCAACATGGAATGATGCATCAAAATCCTCAGCTCAGTTCTACTTGTGTTCAGCAGTTAATCTAACCCTTAAAGTGAATTACAAACAAACAAAGAAAAAACCCTGAAAGACTTCAAATAGGTTTGGACAAGCAGACCTCTCTAATACTGTACCATAAACTACCACATCCAGATTATATTTATTACTCTGTCTTCACCTTCTAATCCCTTGACCAGTTAAATTCTGCTTTTTAATACTACAAACAGCTTCTTTCCCTCAAGCCATTGTGCTCTGCATTCAAAAGCTCTGCAGGACCACCAACCTGAGGGACAAAGGTGAAGAAGCCTGTTTCTAATCTGAACCAGCGCTAACAGCATAGTGACAGGTGTAATCTAATCCAGCCACCATGCCCAGACCATGACATTTTTAAGTTACACTGGAATTAAGACATGGCTTGCGCGTCTGTCACACCTCAACCTGAGCTGCCTTGATGTTCAATGAACTTGACACATGGGGACACACGCCATCACCAGTGTGAACTGGAGCAATGGAAATCCGCAGCTAAGACAATAGATTTACCTCAATTTGCAGTGATTTTGCAGTTTTGCGTCACAGAAGCACAGAATGGTTTGGGTTGGAAGGGACCTTAGAGATCATCCAGTTCCAACCTCCCTGCCATGGGCAGAGACACCTCTCACTGTGCCAGGTGATATATCTTGGTTATTAATTTTATACAACTTGGTAAGTAGATGACAGTTTAAATCATGTTTTTGCATGTACCTGGTGACACTAACAATCCACGCAGTAAGTTATTCAGTGTTAAGAATCTAAGCATTAACAAGTACTATATTAAACATATAAATGTTCAATAATTGAAGTTGAACACTAAATTAGAGCATTTATTTTAAAAAATTACTCAAAAAGCACTGGGCACAGACAAGCTCAGTAACACTGTATCTAAATATCTAAATGCTTCCTGCTTAAATAATAAAAGCATGACTTCACTGAGAATTAATAAAAGCTCCCACATACCAATTTGTTTTTCTGATGGTATCTGTGGTTTTTAACAATATGCACTGTGGCTGAGCCAAGTAATAATGAGATGGATGGGAAACACATCTGAGCACTTTCAATATGCGTCTGACAGAAAATCTGATGAAAAAACCCTGATTTGAGGCAGTTAGTGAATTTTCACTCTCACACTGTGAGTAGGGTAAATTTTTCCATCATGTGCTTCACGGTTGCCCCATTCTGTGAAGCTAGAACTATAGCACAGTTAAACTAACAGAAGAAAAAAGCACTGGAAACTAATAAAGCATAATCTAAAAAGAAACAAACTTAGGAATGCGTTGCATGTTTTTCACTAATTCTTTCACATATGGTTTTTATTGCCATCCAAAAGTGCCTAAGTATCTTATTACTTTGTAATAAGTGAACAAGTAATTCATATGTGAAGCTGCTATCATTGAAAACCAAACTCAAATGCAGTCTTGGTGAAAAAAATAAACCATCCCTTTTATCTTAAAATAAGGCAAGTCTTAACTTCTGGTTATAAAAAATATGAATGTTTTATGATCAGGTCCTTTCCAACCCAATACAGTCTATGATTAATACTTCAAAAATGTCTCTGCCGAAGTGAAAAGCAAGATGTTTTTTATAGGCAACTATACACACCTGCTGGTCAAGAATAACTTCAGCCAGTGCTGGACTAAGCACTTGCTCGCTTTATTGCATTTTCACTGAATTTTAGTATCTCCTTAGTAGAGAGTTTTATTGTCAAAAGGTTGTCCCTGTTTAAAAGGATAATTTTTTTTAAAAATGTTCAAAAATAAAAGAAATAAATCTTTAATTCCCCCACACACACACCCCAAGATCTCTTCAGCAAACATATCTAAGTGTGTGCAATGCTTCCCTCATTGGATTGGCATCACCAGCGTCTTCCTGCCACGTTACCTATGCTGCAGCATAAACCCAGATGCATAGAGCTCGGGACTAATCTTAACATGGATAAGGGGCAACTCAACCCAAGTGGGAGACATAACGGCACCAAGAGAACAAAACTGGGCGTTGAAACAGAAGTAGACCGTAACACGCATGGTCTTGGCATGGTCCTGAAAAAAGGAGTCACCAGTGACTGTTCAGAACGCAGCGGCACAAGGAAAGACCTGCCCAGGTCTTGCTAATATCTACACATAAGACCTGTAGCACGTTCTCCAGAAGATTCCATACCCAAGTCAAGTCAGACTCATCTAGAGTCTCACTTGCTCCTCAAGCCTTTCACTTCTACAGCTAATATACAGGATCTACAGAAATCACAATGAGTGTGCACAGATTGTCACAACACAGTGGCTTCTGCTGCTATAAAAGTGAGACACCAAGAATCAAATGTGCAAAAACCCACTAATTTTGTAGGGCTGCACTTACACTGCCATTTTTCAAAGCAGTTTTTGTAGTAGCCCAACCAACTAAAAGAAACAGTGACTTCAAGATATTCAAAGCACCTTGACATATGACAACAGAACTGTCAATTTCCATCCTATAGAATCATAGCATCATTAGGGATCAGAAGGGACCTCGAAAGATCATCTAGTTCAATACCCCTGACACAGCAGGATCACATAGACCAAGCCACACAGGAACACATCCAGGCAGTTCTTAAACTTCTCCAGTGAAGGAGACTCCACAATCACCCTGGGCAGCCTGTTCCAGTGCTCTGTCACCCTCACTCTGTAAACCCATGCAAACACCTTCTGTACTGATAATTAGCAGTTTCACTGTCTTTCCAATGAAAAGTGTCTTCTATACTGCTTCTATAAAGATTCAGACATATTTTTAATGTGGAGTTCCTTTGAAGCTCAACAGCATTGAGGAAGGTCTAATTTTTCAGACCTTTGGGATGCAGAACAGGAAGGTCCTGAACAAACTGCATGAGCAAAGGCCATCCTTCAGCCCACTCTGCTCAGCACAACTCTGTCCGGCTGCATGGGATTCACGTTCAGGAACTAGATGAACTGTAACTTCAACTTCCTGACTGGTTAGGTGAAGGTGCCAACTGGCTGAGACTTGCTAAGCTTATACTGGAAAGAGGGGACCCAGCAGGTGGTTATTTTTGTGATAGTAAACTCAACACCACCCACCACAGCCGTCCACACATACTCTTAAAAGCTGCCCAAAAGAACCACTCATTGGTCCATATTAAAAAAAAAAAAAATCTCTGAAGGCTGAATGGCAGCTTCATCCATGTTGAAGGCAGAATGATGTTGCCATTATAACTGTTTAACATGCTAATGCATTTTGTATAACGAGACTTTCACTCCATCTTCCATGTAAGTGGGGCCACTGTCATCATATTTCTGCCATTCCAGCTGGGCTCAGAACAGACTGCAGCACAACACATGGAAGGTTCATCGTTCAGGGGCAGTTCACAGCATGTGCAGAGTAACACAACGGACCGCAGGTCACACATCCAGGCCGTGAGAGTTAAGAGGTACAGGATGAGAAATGGAGGATGCCCCATCCTGGCAGAACATGTAAAACCGCAGACGCACATTGCAAGGAAAGAATTAGTATTAAAAGAGTTTTAGCTGTATGCACCTTGGGCTTGTGAAATGCTGTATTTACTCGAAAGGTTTGGGTTTTTTTAAATATAACTCTTTCATTTAATTCTATATTTTAGCTGGTCTGGAAATTACAACTTAGTTTCTTTTAGAGTAACCACTGGTGCATGTCCAGAGCTGGTGTTAGGCAAACTGGTATAAAGAAACATTTCCTCTTTGTTCCTGAGGCTTGGTACTCTTGTAGACCACTCTTGCCTTTGAAGGATGTTTTTAACAAGAAACAATTTAGAATATTTTTAAATCTCTATTCATAAATTAGAAAAGGATAAAGCAGATGAATTTAAGGATTTGGCTTTCACTACAATTCATTTTTTTTAATTGAGGGGGTTTTTTGATTTTTGAAATAAAATCCAGAGGAGACCCAAAGTAATTCAAGAGGGTATAATGTAATCTTGCTTATAGCACAGGATTCGGAGACAACAGATTTGTTAATCAGCAGCAAAGGAGCATGAGACTGAGCCTCTGTGTACAGACACACGTTGTATACAGCATGCACTTGGGTTACATGCTTGAGTTGTGAAACTGCATGCTGCAGGACATCAAAGCAGAGTAGTTTTGCAACACAAGAAGTGGATTTCTTTTGTTGTCACATCCCACCACGTTCAGGTAGACGTGGACTTTAGCTGCCTGAACAAAGCAGCAGTAGTAGGGAGCCACAAAATGCGAGATCCATCGATGCAAAGACACAGACTGCTGAAGAGACTCATTTTTCCTTTTGGGAGACTCTATTAAAATCTTCAGTCTCCGTTCTGGTCTAATCAGCATGTAAATGTTGTAATATTGGCAAGGCGGAAAGCTGAGATAAAACAAATCTTTTAGTTGGCAGTTCTCAATACTCTCATATCTTCAGCAACAGTGCAAGACTTCTAGAACCTTATTTGAACACACATTCGTCTCTGAGGAAATGATGCGTGTAGCGATGTATTTTAGACTACTCCCCAAATAATCCCGACACAGATACGCAGAATGCACCTCTATGCATCTCCGTAATGAGAAAATTGAATAAAGAGTCCATGCACTGATGCTCTTTGATGGTGAAAAGCCAAATAAAAGATTTGTGAGAGCACTGAATTAGAAAACAACTGAAGGGAGCAGCTTCATTCTTACCTTGGCTGTTTTTTTCACGAGTTGACATTTTTGCTGGTTATGAGACAGAAATAAAATATCTTAAAACTATTTCTACAGCCTCACTCACACCTGCTTGGATGAAGACTAGTCAAAACTTTGGCTTTTTGTTTGCATAACCTCTGCATTTATGCACACGCACAGCGAAAATGATCAAAAAAGGGTTTTGTTTCACAAAAGTAAAATGAATCCTCCCACCACCCACAAAAAATGTCTGCCCTTCCCGAGATACAACTTGATGGAGCATCTCTCCATAATTTCCAAATATTTTTATACAGATCTTGAGATTTTAGCCAGATTAATTCTTGGAGTGCTTCTTAATGCTATTTTCACTCTATATGCCAAACATAGGCCCCAACATATTTATTTACGGGACATACTATTCAGCCAAAAGCAAATCTTTTCAACCTCATCCAAGTACTTAAAAATAAATGGTTTTATTTACCTTGGCTGACGATGACATCTTTGTGCCTGGGGAAAAATTCAAAACCATGTAGTTAATAAAATGTGAAATGCTTATCAAGCCAAGTTCATGCAGTTCTTACACTTCACTGTGGGCAGGGCAACCAAAGTAGAAGATGTTAAACAACTAATGATGGTCAACACAACGGCTCCCGTACACTGTACTTTTACAGTAACTTAAAATCTTGGACCCTACAGCAAGGGTTCCTAAGCATTACTTTGATTACAAAATACAAAGAGCTTTTAAAAATAAATTGTGGAGGGTGTATTCCTTGTGCACAAAGAATTCCATTTTCAGAGAGCAAACGTGTAAGAACCAAATGTTTTAAGCTGACAAACACCCTCAGGCCTGCATGCAAAACATTTAACACCTGTCAAAATAAGCTGTCAGCACACAGCACCACCAATTTCTCTAGGAATTAACCCTGTTGGACATACAGATTAAATGTAAGTGAATTGCAGGCTCATTTAAAGTGAATTCCTGCAGCACTACTGGCTGTAGAACACACAGTCTTCAAAGGAGCTCACAAAAACCCTCAATCATTTTTATGTAAAGGAATAAATACGTTTCACTTTAGACAGCGAATCTTTTCTCTTACTCCTTATTTTTGCTGTGAACGACCTTTTGGAAATGCTAGTGGCTCCAGGCATGCTTGTGTGACTTGAGGGACATTTTATTTCTAGATGTGCTGTTCTAAAACGAGATTTTTCGACCATTTGAGTTAGGTTTTATTTTCCTTAACTTGGTATTTATGTAAGACAAAGTACATAGGAAGACAGACAATTTCTTTATGAGACCAGCTACTGTTCTATAAAACATGAATAAGTTTGGGTAAGGAGGGGTGTAAAAAAAACAGATTGAATGGTTTTGGAGGGTTTTTTTAATGCTCATTTCCATTGACAAAGCTACTTCTTATCAGAATACTCCTCCTTGGTAGGAGAATGCATTGCATTAAAAAGTAAAAAGCATCCCTTCTGAATTCACTTGAAATTCAGCAGGAAGGTATGAGAGGCATCCAGTATTTTTAGCTGGATGGAGGTCAAATTTTTGTAACAGTGACAAAAGGTCAAGCATATGCATGAGGAAAGTCATCTCTGGCTAGTGGTTGAACCACTCTTCACCACGCTGCCAGCTGAAAAATTAAAACTGGATTCCCAGTCTCTCTGGAAAAACACCTAGTGATGGACTGCTGCGGGAACCCTCTCACTCCTTACAGCTTTATCAGATTGATTTACAGCTCGGCGTTGGCTTACAGACCCAGGGAGCTTACCAAACTGAGTTCAGACCCTGGGCTGGTAGCATCAAGCATATGTAAAACATTTCTGTCCTGGGGCCCACAGCAGGGGCTGAATTCTACTCACTTGCACAAGACTTATGTAACTTGAGGCAGATTAGGACAATATCGGTTTATTTGGAATGATAAACGAGATGTAACAACATGCCTTTGCACAACAGGAACCCATTCTGTTAGAAACTGGACACACAGGATGTAAGAACGAGTAAGAAAATAAAAGAAATGAGTACTGATGAGTATCCTCAAATGAAAATAGAGTTTTTCTTATTAATCTCAGTTTTGATTATAAATCTGAGCTATTTTTATGGATCTGAGCACACAAACAAGTTACGAAAACAACACAACACCCATTCCTCAGTCAGATGAAGGTCTATAATTAATAATGATTGAAGCTTTTGGGGTTTTGCCAAAAATTACAGTATTTTAATATAGCAATATGTTTGTTTTAAAATTAAGATACATTTAAATATGTAATTAATATATAAATATATTAAAAGTTAGGAACAGAAAACTTTCTCTAGCAGTAATTAATCCTACTCTCTCCCTTTCTGCTCATTTGTCAGAAAGGCAGAATTTAAACAGTCTTCAGAGTCAGAGGAAAATTAAATAAGATGACTCTATTTTGACCATGTCTGAACAAATACAAAAATGCTATAAAAGTACAATTTATTTTTTATTATTAGTGACTCTGAAGTATATGCCAAACTGTGACAGGTACTTCAGTCACACAACTAGAAACCATGAAAAGAAACTTGAGAAGTAGAAATCAAGAGAGGATAGAGTTTTTTCATTCCAAAAATATTATCTAGCAGTATCCTGCTATAACCTAAATTGCCAAAGGGCTTTTAAATTCCAACAGTGAACCCAAATTATAAAAGGAAAAGAAATCCTTGCACAATATGCAACCCATAACCACTCTCACCCAGCACTTGACTGCTCTGCAGAACTCTTCAGGCTGAGCATGAAGGTTTTATTCAATGTGCCAATGCCCACACCCAAAGTTAATTTAAGATGGTTTTCTTCTTCCCATTCCTAGAAGTGAAGGAATGCACTTGGACTGCTCTTGACTCTAGTTATGTATTTGATAGTCTTATATGCAGGCTAAGGAGAGCACTACAGACCTGGCCATGAAAACACTGGAATTTACTCTGAAAGGTCTGAAGAGTTTTATTTGTTGGTATAGTGGGAGGGGTTTTCAAGTATTTCTACCTCGGGTCAGTTAATGGCTATTTCAGTGCAGGCTCCGTTCACATTGTCTGCAGGACATGAGACACTGCCAGCAGGTTGGATCAGGTTTGGTAAATAGGAGAAGAGTCAGTCCAAAAATCAACACAACTCCAACAACTAAGTGTGTGAATATGAAGTGGGAAGCCCAACTGGCAAAGATGTTTGATGACAAGAATTAGTCACAACAGAGGTCAACAATATGGAGTTGGAGCAAAAAACAAATCTTGTCCTCGTGCTGACAGAAGTAACTGCTCTACACTCTTCATCCTCACTTGAGACCACAAACTGAGAAAACGTGCTGACAAAAAAGCATAAGAAGAATGACGAGCTACAGCACATCTACTGAAGGTGAAACTGACTGCAACTGTTGAACCTGTTGAACAGTTCATTTGGAGACCTACCTGAAATCACAGAGGCATATTCTTAGAATCACAGAAACATCATGGCTGGAAAGGACCTCTAGGACCATCAAAAGTCCAATCTTACTATAACAGTCTACTTTACCATCACATGAACAACATCAAATCCAGTAAATTTCCTTGATTATCAGGGAAATGCACTTGCAATTTTGAAATCTAATTAGGATAAAAATTGTCTGGAAGCTTCATACCAGTAACTCACAACACAAAATTGTGCCAACCCAAAGAGGCAACATGAAAATATATTTACACCTAAACCCTGCAAATGGGCTTTAAATAAAAGCATTAAAATTGTGCAATTTCATAATATTTTCACGCTAAAGCTCACTTGCTTTTATGCAATGAACTGATACGTACTTGTCTGCATTCTTTGCCACTTTTGATATTAATTTAGACGTTGATGCTACTCTCAGGAGCTTGTTGCGGCTGTCATCTGAACTCTCCCAAGCACTATGAGGTTTTTCAGCTGTTAAGGATTTCTTGATGCTAGAAGAAACAATAAAATTATGTTTTATAATGAGAAGGTGACAAGAACTGGAACTGGTTTGCAACGGACATATCAAGCAGCAGGAGACAAAAGCAGAGCTAGGTCTTCCTTCAAGCTGAAGCATGAAACAGGGAAAAAAGATTAGTCAAAAAGTTCTAACTGGATGAACGTGAACAACTGAGCAAGACAGTTGCCAAATGTTGTATTTGCCTTTCCACTTCCAAATGCTCTCACATAAAGACTTCAACAAAATCACTTTGCACTTCAATACGATATTGCTAATGAATTACAAAAGTGGAAAAAAATTGAGGCTACAAAGTATTAGCCTTAAAGACTAAATTATATAATTTTTTTTAATCATTAAATAATTTAAAGTAGAAATTATTTCCCTGATGAACTGTTCAGAAGCGTCATCAGCCTGATTCCTGAGGCACAACAGTTCCATCAGATCACAGTTTCAAAGGGCTGTTTTACACACAGCACATTCTCAACCACTTAATGATTGCGTTTAATCCTTTTGAAAGACTAAAGTTTGCATGCTTGCAAACCTATTGCTCAAGTAAGTCCAGCTATGCTGAGCCCCATATTCCATATGATTAAACCCATGAACTTTAATACAAGTTTCTCCACAATTTTCTTGTAGCCCATTTACACTAATTGGAACCTGCAGATTTTTACAGTCACTAATTTATTAATTCCACACACATCTGAATAATGGGGAAAAATATTCAAAAGTCTTCTAGCCTTACTTAGTCTTCAACCAGCTGATTTAGTGTCTGCATATGTCCTGCTAACAGTATCACACTTCATCCTGTCAGAAATGCTTTTTGCAGGACCAAGTCCTGAGCTGCAACCTTAGAGATGGCAAATTCCTTCCACAGCACCTCAAGAGGCTGAAAGGTCCTGTGACAAACTAGTTAATCAAATCAAGGGAAACCATGAGGAGAGTAACAAAAGGCAATTATTTTTATTCCTCACACTGCCAAAGATTAGTAAGCAAGACTTCAGACAAACACCTTCACAGTGAGATACCAGGCAGCAGAACAACAGGCTGCAAGTTCAGCTTCAGGAGTTTGTGCAAGACATGGAGACAAGAGCCTTTATGGAGTGTTATAACATGCATCAGTCAAGTGAAAGTTTATATATTTATTAGAGCTGTGAATTCGAGCAATGCAAGACAACAATCTTGTGAATGAAAGTGAATTTATTCCTAAAATCAACTCCTAAGTTTGCTCAAGCCAAGCTGTTCCTATGATTTGGGAGTTAAACCAGAACTTGACTCATGTAAAGAATAAAAAAAAAAAAAATTTAACCATCCTGCAATGGAGCAGGAATTGAAAAAGGAAGGGCTGCAAAAACACCCAACTTGCAGTCACTTCATAAAATAATTTGAGAAGAAAAACTCCCAAGTGAAGAGTTGCAATGACACCAGCATTTAACCAAGGACGTTGCAAGATGTATTAAAAGGCCATGTGCAAAAATACACTCCACAAGGCAGCTGTGCCAGACAAAGTCTATGAAGTGTATTTTGAGAAAGAACAAGTCAGACTCAAAGCTAAATACTTTAGAATATGTAGAGACAGATCACGATTTCCATCACAGGAAACAAACAAAAAAAACCCCCACTGTGATCGTAAAAATGTATTCAAAAATTGCGTTCTTACATATTTGTTCTGTTGCGATGCACACGGGATGCATCTTCCCTGGCACTAAAAAATAATCATCAACCTTTTGTTAACTTGATCATGAGACTGAACTATTTCACATGACTTGTTGTCACTATGAACTCTGTTTCATTACAATCATTTTCTAGTTCTGTACTGTGGCAGTGTGAAAACCTTTTAGCTGGAGCAGAACTCTTGCTTTCTGGAGTTTGCCTGTGTGTTTGGAGAGTCTGGGAGGAGGGCTGGGGAGAAGGTGATGCTTGAGTTTGTGGACTTTGATCATTAGAATGAGATTCCTCTTTTTTTTCTTTCTGTCCTGGAGGCTTTTCCTTCTTTTTTTCTGTACCGCTGTAAAATAAAGTATAACATGGGGGAAAGAAAAACAAAGAGAACAAGCAAATAAATGAAAAAGTTGGGAGAAAATACCCTCTGTGAAAAGATGGGAGAAGCATGTAACAACTTACAACGTATCATCACTGAAAGAACACCTTGATTATCTACTCAGCTGCTGCAGGTTAGCATTTTGTCAAAATAAGATTTACTCAAGAGGTCCATAATTTAAAAAAAAAAAGGGAGGGAAGAATAGATGGAAATTGATTTAACTCTGATTTTAAAATGAACACAACTTTGATTTGAGAATGTCGTTCATCTCTGCAAATTCATCTTTATTTTCACAGAGCTATTTTCATAGATTAACATTTGAAACAGGTTGAAATACATGTCAGTAACAATTGTAAGATCATCAAGGACCTAATCAAAGTTCTACCTCTTTAAACAGAAACATAAAAAAAAAATCTGCATTTTATTTTTGTCTATTATCTCTTACTATATTTATAAATTTGCAAGTTCTGTAATATACTGAGTCACAAAAAACCAGCAAAACCTGGAAGATAAGAGGATTCTGAAGTCCATACACTTTATACTTTTTAAGATTAAAAAAGGGAATCATCTAAGATAAATTTCTCAGCGAACAAACAAAACAAGATAGAAACACGAGATAAAAAGACAAAAATGAAATTTTTTCTCTTAATCTTCAAATCAGAAAAGAAATAGTGGCTGTCTAAAGGTGAGAATCCAGATTTCTATTCCCTCAAACTAATTCCCCACCTCCGAACCCTGAAAACCTTAATGATTTGTGCTTCCATTTACCTCGCCTCACAAAACAATAAAAACCAGTAAGATGATATTCAAACTGAATGAGTCTCCAATTTTAATGTAACATTCATAGTACTCTCCTCTTACTTCATTTGTTAGCGTCATTGACGTATATCCTCCACCACTGAGACAAAGCCCTTGTCGCCTATGATATAACTTCCCTAAATGCTTCCAAAGGAGGATTGAAAAGCAGGTCAAAATGTAAAATGCAAAACTCATTTACAAAAATCGTTCTGGATTTGTTCTGCAAACCATATTACCTAGTTAAAAATGTCAATATAACGCATCAAAGTTACACTGTCTTCACAGAAAAACAGATCAAAACGAAACAGAAAGAGCTCTCACATTTCTTGAGGGCATGCATGTGATCTCAGAGAACAAAGCTTGAAGAACTGTAAGGTTTTGGTTAATAATTTATAGACAGACAGCCTTAATTAACAGTAAGAATAAAAATTATTACTATTTTTTTAATCAGGAGATCCCACAGTTGGATGTCAAAGCTTAATTTTTTCACAGTCTCTTACAAGAAACGCAGAACACAAACACATTCTAGGAACCTCTTGGCACTGAAGAAAACAAGTCTATTCCTGCACCACAGGCTCAGTCACAGGCCTCTGTGTTCATCCCTCTGGTTTTTTTACTACCATTTTATTGTGAATGCATTTTATGCAGATATGTCGCAGTCTTGGTGTTAAATATCTTTGTGTTTAATTTATTTGGTTTGCCCCCTCCTGCTCAAATCTTCAGCCTAACTGTATTATGACTGGTGTGACAGAGCAGTCTCCTGCTAATACTAGCTCTTGTGCAGCAACTGAAACCAAATCAGGAACAGCACCTTTTCTTAGGGGTTTCTAAAGACTAGTGGTTCTGGGAGGCAGTCATTTTTTCCTCCTAAACCTCTTTCCAAATTCCAAATTGGTGAGGCATTTCTTCAGTCTCCATGTGAGTAGCTGGTATCTGTAACTATCTGTCCTCACTACGCAGGCTCTTTAACTTCATTTAACAGAATGTTTCACCCTTTGGAGCACAGCACGTTGGCAGCACCTGTGGGGACGGGTCATTCTGCAACATGAAGATTATTCTTACCAGAAGCTGCTTTCAGAATAATGTTTAGTCTTAAGAAACACGATCAAGCAGGTGTTTGCAACAGTCATCAGCAGTGCAAATTCATTTCCAACTCCAGTGATGACACAAGTATGGTTTTTGTTCTGAAGTAGCTGGGCACCTCTATCGAAAGTCAGTTCTGGGTTACAGGGCTAAAATATTCCCCACATGACGACTTCCCTGTCAATGGGACATCATCTACCTGTTGTTTCATGGTACATGCTTGGGCTTTGGTTCTTGTGACAGCTGAGACTTTAGAACACAACTGCTGAGATTAGATGTGCTGCTACCAGATCATCTCCATTACCCTGGTGTTCAAACTGGGAGAACAAGCATTAAATGGTCCAGGAAAGGAAACAGAAGGAATTCTCAGAGAGGGCAGTCTCTACAGAGACCAGAACCCCAGAAGTGGGCACTACTATGACTGCATAAAACACAGGCACTGAACGTGAACACCAATAACAGTCTGAACACAGACAGATAGACATTGACGACTAGATGTGTGGCTACAAATATTTAGGACGTGAAAAGGTAGGCAGGGCATGGGGGCTGTTTGGTAGCTCAAGTGTAAGGCTATGTCCACAGATGAATACATCAACTGGCTGTACCAGTTCAACCTCCAGCCTACAGAAAAGCCTGAACAAGTAGGAGTGCAACTGATCCTCTCCTTTGTCCTCCCCCTTTTCAGCTGTGACAAGGATGATAGAAATGGACGTTTGCCCTAACTTTAAGGAAATGACAGGGCTACTGACACTCACTCATGTCCTCTACTAGGACACTATTTGGTACTGAACAGTTCTGCTGTAGTTTAAAACAACCACAATGGTTGATTTTTCTCACATTTTCTCTCACCTTCCTTGAGCTGGCACTTTCACAAAAGGTCACGTCTGTTTTCTTTTAAATACCAAACAAATTTCATCAAAGATTGTATAAAACCAGGATAGTGAAAGAAGTGACCAAAGACAAGACTAAAGCTTTTTTTAAATAAGTGTTGAAGACAGAAGTAATGTTATCTTCCAATGCTTTGAAAACAGCAAAACCACCCTTGGCCAGTTATTTGGGTGCCTGGGGAGAGCTGCCCTCTGTTTGCCTCTTTTGGCCTGTCCAGGTCTCCTTTTAAAGACCTTAACTCACATGAAAGAGTTGCCGGCCGCTCCACTCTGCTCTTCTTCTGCAGTCAAGTGCTGAGCAGACAATGTATCAAGAAGGTGATTCAGCACAAACACAAGCAGAACACGAGGGAACCAGGCTGGCTCTTGTCAAAGTACCAAGACCCACAGGGCTAAGATTAATGGACAAGTGCTAGGAAATACCTTCCTGCAGGAATGTGCTTTATCCCAGTGCTGTCACACCATCAGACAGAGACACCCAGTAATCCTTTTCTGATTTATTGTTGAAAAGTAAACATGAGGATTCCACAAAAAGAAAGCTGCAACACTGCAGAAGAGTGACGTGCAGGGCACTACCCCAGCTTTCCAAATTCCAAAGGGCACGCTGCAGTTTCCTCTGGTCTGCTCTTATACAGTTTATATTTGCGTACAGCATTTTTATTCCCTGAAGTATCTCGTTTCCCTGCCTGGCTGTACAGCACACTATTTATATACATACCAGAAGATAAAACAGCCACGGGAGTTACCTACCAGAGGGCTTCTACAGAGGCCAAAAATTTGTTCACATAATTTACAACAGTTATACTTTAATACTTGGGAGAAAACTCATACTTTGTGCTGCAACTCGACGTGGCAGCCTGTCATTCAAAACACCCAGGAATCCATTGCAGAAGCAACTGATTAGAGAAGCCACACAATCACCATCAAACATAGCACACAGGAGTTATACAAATGTTTGCTAAATGCAGCTGAAATCATCACATGGGGGGGAAAAGCCCTGTTGTTTGGTACAAGGCTGATTTAACTTACAAATCCTCATGGGTGTTACTTTTACACCTTTAAGATCTGGCAAGAGAGATTCTCCAAAAAGGCTAAACAGTCACCTTTCTATATTTTAATGTAAAACCTCTTCAACCAAGTTTTCTCTCATACAATTCACTACTGTTTCATACGTGGTTTGCTATTGTCTATTATTAAAACTCCAGACAATGGAGTCAGTTTTGACCATTAATTTCCTTGAAAAGAAAAGACGTGGATGAATACCAGAAAGAAGATTTTTTTCCTTTTGTACTGGAAATACATTTGCCTGTCCGCTCCTTAGGGAAAATGCATTTTGGACACTTTACAGAAAGAGTTTTCATTTATGAATTCTTNTTTTAAAATTTTAAAAACATTTTTTAAACTTACTTTTAAAAAATAATTTTAGTAACAAGTCAGTACCTTTTTGCAGCAGATGAGAGTGTTTCTTTTCTGGCAACAGAAACGGATGAGCTGTGGCTGGTTTTCCTGCTTCCTGTACTCCCATTAGTTATACAGGACATGGAGATCGCTTCTCGGAGGCCCGGCTGACCTAGAAAACACAATATTGAAGAACACAAAGTTTTACAGCTGTATCCAAAGATTCATCTGAATAAACCCAAAGGCTCACAGATGTGGAGCTGGTATCACATGGCAGCAGCCCCAGCACTCAGGACAACCACCAAGCCATATCCAGGGACACAGATTCGTAACAACCTTCACCTAGGCAGCTCGAGGCAGAAGATGTGGGCCACTAGGACATCCAGGTTCTCTACTGCCATCCTGTCAGGAAATCCAGGTTTGTTGCTTCATTTTTTACTAAAGTTCAACAAAAGTTGACAGAACCCCGAAATAATTAACGTTGAATCACAGGATCATGCAGACCCTGCAGATCAAGTCCAACCAATAACCCTACTCTACCAATCTCACCACTAGACCATATCTCTAAGCACCATATCTAAATGATCTTCAAATACATCCAGGGATGGCGACTGAATCCCCTCCTTGGGCAGGCTGCTCCAACGTCTGACTACTCTTTCTGCATTTCATTCTAAGGTTTAAAAAATCAAAATGTTCAGCCTGTTTTCAGTTGCCCCTGGTAAAAAGGTATTGACCTCTGACTACATGCACTATGATACAGTGATCAGGTTTCTGATACAGTTCCCAGCACAGAACATCTGCCACATCCAATGAACATCACAGACTCCCCCTGAGGATGAATCAAGACCGTCTGTGTAAGGAAGTCTGCTGTCTGTCAGATGCCCACTTCACTCATCACAGAAGTCTGAAACTATGTAGTGAATGTGGGAGGGGACTGCAAGGAAGACAGGGTGGGGGGAGTGAAGGCTCTTCTTTTTAAAGAACTCAGTGGCAGCCCAGCAAAGGGCTCCTAGACCTGCCTCTACCACAGAAATACCAGGAATTTTAGTCAAACCCAATGTTTTGCCCTTTCCCACTATTTCTGTCTCTCCTTTGCATGTCTGTCATATTTCTAAGATCTTTTTCAGGACAGAGGTTCTCCCCTCCTTCCCCCAAGTGTTAAACTTGTGTTTCCCCCCACCTCCAAAGCTTTAAATCCCCAGAAAATAAATCACAGGGCTAAGCTAGCATTAACTGAGTGGTCACTTTTGACTCCATCCCCATGCAACATTCTGATTTCATAAAGTGCAAGTTATTGCTGCATCTCCTGGGGTCTTGATGTCCAGTCACTCTTGACCTCAGGAACGAGCTTGAAGGACACAATTAAGAGGAAAAGAACAGGTCTGTGCTCATTGCAAGCCTGGAATAGTGCTAGACAGATAAGGCAGGAGGCCACATGTTGAAGATAAAAGTGAGGAGCACAAAAGCAGTTGGGGTGAACCAGCTGCTCTGAGAACTAAGCACAAAGTCACACAGATTCATCCTCAGAACCAGCATTTGGTCCATTTGTCACATTGCAGCTACATCAGCCAGGCCGAGAGGCAAATCCACTCTTATTTTAAACAAGCACTTTCCGTATGAGAGATATCCATCAAGGGAATATTAGATTTCAGAACTATTTGGCCGAAGGCAGGAAAAGGCTGACCCGCACTAACCATCCACCACTTCCAACATGCCGAGCAGCATGTGACCACATCTGAAATTCCGATCAGGGAAGCCAAGAGGAGTATCGAGAATATCCCAGGCAGAAATGAGAATAAAGGAAAGCCAGAGAAAGTAAAGACACACTTGAGCACAGAAATGCTGCAAAGATCAGTCCTAAAGCCACATAAATCAACTTAAGAGTGATTCCTTCCAACCAGTACTTCTCAGAGACTGTTGTATTTGCACATCTGGAATACAGATTTTATTTTAAAAGTTAATATTCTGTACAAAATCTCTAAAGCTCCAAAGATTTTTACGCTCCCCCACGTAACTTAGATGCAAGAACAAAAGGTGTGTGAACCTGAAAAACACTTTTAATATTAGAAGCCTATAAATTAGTTTCTTTTTAGGGACAAAGTAAATCATCTTCTTTGTGGAGATGCACAGTATCAGGCCTGCGATTCCCTCCTGAACTGTGTATGACCTTAACATCTACGTCTGCTCCTCCTAACGGATCAGTGCCTCTTCAGCAGCATCAGCTCAGCTTTCCAGAAATGAGAAATCAGGAGAAAATGAGAACTAGTGATTTTCAGAACGGTGGGGAGGGCGTTAAGAGGGAAGCCTAAAGTACAACAGTTCTATGGACAGAGTATAGGAACTCAGTAAGATGGGGAACAAACAGCCTAGTTTCCTCAAGCAAGAACCACATTGCTTTTTTGGTTTTATTCAGTGATGACATTTGGAATAATTCCCCTTCCCCCCCCCGGCAGAAGATGTTAGTCCTTGATTATGTCCAAGGAAAAACTGATTACGAGTACATCAGTACATCAACGAATACTCATGACAGGAACAGAATCACAGAATAGAGTAGAATTATAGAACAGAATTACAGAACCATAGCATAGAATGGCTTTTCACAGAAAGAGTGCTCAAGCACTGGAATAGGCTTCCCAGGGAGGTGGTTGAGTCACCATCCCTGGATGTGCTTAAAGATCATTTGGATGAGGTGTTGATGGATATGGTTTAGGGGTGGAAGAGACCTCCAAGATCATCCAGTCCAACCATCAACCCCATGCCACCATGCCCACTGAACCATGTGCACTGCTCCATGCAATGGTGAATGCAATAGTAATAAAAACAGTAATACAAAAATAGTAATAGAAGTTAGAAATAAAATAAAAATAGTAACTTTTCGCTGTTCGTTATCTATATGGAATTTTGTGTGTTGTTTATTTTTCAGTAAAGGGGATGTTGATGGTAGATCTGCAGAGTTATTTTCTAATTTCAGCAAGTGGCATAGAATCACACTGGTTTGGGATGTAAGAGATCTTTAAAGTTCTTCTAGTTCAAGCCTCCTGTAGTGACCAGGGACATCTTAAATTACCAAAATCTCATGCAAGCTAACCTTAATTGTCTTCAGGAATGGGGCCTCCATCACCTCTCCTGCTAAGCTATAACTGAGGTGAAGATTTCCAAATAAAATTAAAAACAGTTTTTGTAAAATTACTAACAACTTGCACATAACCCACATTCTTTGAATCACTCATGTCCTGAAAAAAGTGACTGAAACATTTGGACAGTGGGGGCTGTCCTCTTCACAAAAGAAACTAGTGATAGGACAAGAGGAAACAGCCTCAAGTTGCACAAGGGGAGGTTTAGCTTGGATATCAGGAGACACTTCCTCATGGAAAAGGTCATCAAGCCTTAGAACAAGCTGCCCAGGGAGGGGGTTGAATCACCATCCCCAGACGTGTTTCAAAGTTATGTAGATCTGTAGCTTAGGGACAGGGTTTAGCGGTGGTCTTGGGCCAGCTGGGTTCATGGTTGGACTCTACAAGCTTGAAGGTCTTTTGCAGCTTAAATAGTAGACCAAGGGATATGTCCATCCCTAGCCATGGAGCAGTGAAGGCTACCCATGGGGTCAGAGACACCCAACCAGAATCTTCCCAGCTGGTCAGGAATCCAGGGAAGCCAACCCACATCATTTTCTTCTGCACTTTTAACCAGTAAAGGGAAGACCAAACATTAATAACGCTGTAACCTCCTTCACCACTGAGACAGTCCTTCCTACAGTGAAGCCACTCTGCTTCAGAGACCTGGGAAATAACAAAGCGGCATAGGAGAACACAAATTCAGGATCAATAGATTAGACCAGTTCTCCCAGCACTGGGATTGCCCCTCTCTGCCAATATTGTGTCACCCGTCACCTGCTAGCACAGCCCGAAATTTTTCAGACTGAAGAGCACTCGGCTTTATCTGTTAGTCTGGAACAAAAGCCAGACATATGCTGAATGTAAAACAAGAGCTGGAGAATGGTGACCAGGATTCCAGCCAAACTGTCCGAGATCAAAGTGGTAAAAAAATGTCTTTTCTGGATAATGGAATCATTTCTGTTCTGATAAATGTCATGGAATAGTATCTGCTGAGTTCAAAAGAAGTATTTCACTAGCATCTATCAAGCACACAAGTGTGTAAATGGAAGATAAGCAGAAAAAAAACAGACCACAATAAACCAACAATCTATTTCCAACTCCTTATCAGCCCTGATTAGTTAACGGGGGAAAAACTGAAATCAAGTTCTAAGAGACAGTGGTAAGTTTTGAAAATGTGTGTCCTGTGACAACATGACAGCTTTTCTTCCCAAGTCTTTGTGTAAAGCACTAGAGTAGAGGATCAGCTGGTAATTCACTTCTATTTCAGCAAAATATTTTTTAAAATAAATTAATAAAATGTAAAAAACTTTGAGTTTTTAAATGTTAAAATATAGTTTAACTATAATGAAAAAACAGTAAAATATAGTTTGTATATTATTTATAGTATTAACTGTGTTAACTGGAACAACTTGTTTTGTATCTTTCGTATTTGTTGATACAGTCAAGTAACTTCAATTTACATTGAGTAATTGAAGCTACATTCAACTAAGTTCTTTGGATACTCAATTCAAGTGGATTTAAACCAAAAAGTTGAACAAATTATATGTTACCAAAAAAAAAAAAAAATTACGTCCAATGTGGCTGTTTTGGGTCGCTGCTGGCATTTTTTACACTAAGTGCTTCAACCACCTTGGCTCACCTCATTTGCAGCAAAACCTGACAAAGATGTCTGTATTTCACATCTAATTTAGTTTCCCAAGGGTCTTGTGCCAAAGCTATGTGCTGATGGACAGTCCTCTAGTTTTCTTATTATTAGTCACCAGAGAACCCACACAGGTGAACCACAGAAAAACAGACCAAAATAGTTCTAAATGTAGCAGAACATCCTATTTTATATGCACTTCTTTCATAAAATATAGACATAGAAAATGAACTAGAAGTGATGGCAAATCCTTAATTTATTATGAGATAAGAAATTGTACCAAAGCAACGAACTGTAACCACCACTGTGCTTCCAGAGTGTCAAGGCCCCCAGCTCATGGAAGGTGCTGGCAAAGAAACAGCTAGGGAGCACTATGACTACGACTCTTTTTAGAAAGAGTTTTGTGCTCTGAAAGGTAAAGAAATAGTTTCTTCCGCATTTTGTTTTATACAGTCAAATTTTGACTGACTCTTCAGTAGACAAAAACGTTATCTTCTTCCATTGCATGAAAAAAATGTTACAGGTCAGGTGAGATACTAGATCTCAATGACCAAGATAAATCAGGAAAAAATAATTCAGTACAACCCACTACCTGTGGGTTATACTTTAACTTGTTTCAGAATTCAATTTTAAGATGGAATTAACTTTTGAGAAGCTTTATTTTTCTTACAAGAATTATATCCAGCTGAAGAAAAATCAGACACTTTTAATACTTTTTTTTTTTTAAAGCTAAGCTTATTTTCACAATCTCAGCTGACAAGTAGCTATTAAACATTGCTATTTCCTATTAAAAGGAACAGAACTAGCAGAACAGAGGCAACAGTCTGAGAATGTACAGCTAAGACGTTAACATCATATTACACCGCAATATTTTGTTTGAGAAGATCATGGAGAACAGCAGAGTACTGACAACTCAGGAGAACTTGCCCACACTGTGCTCAATGCACAAGAAAGCACAAAAGACACCCAAAACCCTAAGAAGCCTATGGAAAAAGAATTAGGACACTTATGGCCACCACTGAAAAGCACTTCTCCAATGAACAAGATTAGTAGGCTACAGAAGTAAAAAAATTAATGATCTTTTCTTAAGCTTGGTTGAATTGGTCAGTGACCCTCAGTTCTTCCTTCTTAGTCCCTCTAGGTCCCAATTCTTTGAATCAAGGAAAATGCATGAAGAGCTTCAGGAACAGAAATATAACAGAAGACAAAGAAAATATTACAGCAGGCAGAAAAGAGATGAAAAAATGGGAAAGAAATACGAAAAAATAATTTTAACACAGAAAGAACAGATGGCACTAAAGCCAGTCTCTGGAAAATCCATTAGGCCCTCGAGAGTACCATTATTTGTTATGTGAGCATGCAGCCTGCAGACTTCAATTGGACTGCTCCCATGAGTAAAATGACACACATAGAACCTTGCCAGGTTACTTTTAATATCGTAGGTAAGAGCCTATATATCCTACCCACCATAAGCATTTTCCGATCTGCACTTGTATTTTGTGTTCCTTTAACATCTACTGACTAGACAACACAAACACAAAACCAGTTATTAGACCAATTTCTCACATTAAAACCTGTTAAAAACTAAAACCACAAACACAAGGGAGTCTACCTTATGCTTTCGGTAGTGAAGCTTGCTGAACATCTGAAGTCAATTTTTGTTAATGTACACCAAAATGACTTAACACTACTGAAATGAAGCCATTGTTGAGATAAGGTAAATACTGGAGCTGAAGTGCTTTGCTCACATTCGTTCAATGAGATGGAATTTGATGCAAGACACTACTTGGGACTGAAGAGTCACACTATTTCACGAGTGAACGACGCAGGAAAGGAAGGAAAATTCTCTAGGTAGTAAAATTCTACAAAATTGTACTGCACAACAGAAAAAAAATCCATTTTTAAAAATTGGAATTTGCAGTACACAGCTGCTTTTGCAGGTCCCCAAGATCACTGCTTTAAGGCAAATAAATGCCTCATCCTGCCAGCTTGCATCGTCACGGGAGACCCTCTGCAAACTGCCATCCACTGCTTCAACTTCACTATGTGAGCTGCCTTTGCACAGGAGCTATTCCATACCAACTCTTGTCCAAGCAATAGGAAATCGTAGGAAATACTTTAACCTGTGACAAGTCAAGAAAAAGGACATGAACTTGGTTTCTCTATGGGCAGACATCACAGGTACTTTCCAGTAGATAGCCACTTCTTTCAAGGCAAGAGCTCACAGCTCAGTGATACGATTAGTCTGAGATATTTTACTGGTGCCATTGTATGCCACAAACTTGTCTCCACACCCAGAGCCTGAGGGATGAATTCTCCTGTTACACACATTCTGATACCCTCGATGATTTTAATAGGTTTACCAGGCACCAGATTGGAGCCAATTTCTTGCTGGCAGCCACCGAGTACCAGACTGCTTTATGCTTTCCTTCTCTTCAGTGTCCAGGTAATCTTTGTTTTGGGAACTTTTTGTGAATGTTAACAGCATCAATCATGCATCAACAGCAGAGATGTGTGGCAACAAGAGCTCAGAGCTGCCAAAACCAAAGACCTTCCCAAAGAAATTCTTCTTACCAAGCCATCTATGAAAATAAAGAAAAAAGATGGAGACAAGGAAAAGAGAGAGAGGGTGAGAGAGAGAGAGGAGAGGAGAAGAAATGAAAGGAATTGAAAAGAAAAATTAAAGAAAAAAAGAAGAAAAACAAAGGTAGAAAGGAAAATAAAACCAAAACCGCAAGTGCACCCACATGCTACGATCCCGACCCTGTACCTGCTTATGACCTGTTCACTAATCAAACCCTTTCACATTTCTAAGCCTCAGCACCTTCGGACCTGGTAATTTCTTCTTTGTGCATCCATTCTTAGCTGTGTGCAGAGAAGGAGAAGCACCATCACAGCTTTTTTATTCTGAAATTATTTCCTCTGCATAGAAGAACTTTGCCTTGAGAAATACTAAGAAGGAAAAGAAGCCACGTGTGAACATTCCCAGTCTGCTTTTCACAGACAAGTGTTAAGCATGTTGCAATCCCTACTAGAGGTATTTCCTTCACATAGTATCTCACTCCATGCTCTACTAGGGAGGCATTAAGGTGTCTAAAAAAATTTCATCTTTTTATTTCATCCAGTTTGCAAAACACCTATTGCTGTATGAAGAGCAACCTCCTTCCGAGACAGGGTTAGGCAGACAAAATCACAGGTAGTAACCTCCTGGCTGACAGTCCATGGGTTAGAAATAAAAATCACCCCGTGCCCATGTGAATTGCTTTCACTGGAGACACATCTAAGCTCAAAATAAGCCTACAAAAGAAATGTACAGGAAAAAAACTCCGAAACCAAAGTCTACAAGAACAATGCAAGAAAACTCTTCTTCAGCTGTGGCCCCAAGAGCCCCAAAGTCCCAGTATGGAGATGGCTGCAAAGCATTTGCATGGAGTTTGCTGGATATCAGACAGCCACTACCCAAAGGTCTTAGTCAAGTTTGTGTTAAATCCTAGCTCCTCTGCACTACAATGGTTTGAATAATGTCCCACATTGCACGTTTTGCTCAGATTTTTCCGCTTTTTACTCCACAGTAAGACATTTTCTTTGCATCATAATGGACTGTAGACAGCAAAGAGTGGTTCAGTCTAAATACTTGCTAGAGCTCTATTTACACAGAGAAGGAAGTCTCAATCTTGATGAGACCACAGATGCACACTGGGTATATAAAAGCTGCCTTTATAAGCAGGGATGACAACAATCAACACTTAGAGAATGGCAGGATTCAGAGCCCAAGCCAAAATAGCATCATCACTTCCTTCCATCTGGCAGAGGGACTGCAAAAACACTTAATTATGGAATTTTATCTCTCTGCTGTATAAATCAAACTTTTGGTATTTTGGGGATTTGCATTTTTAGGCTGTATAATGCAGCCACTTAAACAAACAAAGGCAATAGTGTGTTAGTTCAGTGTTGCTGTAACAGGTCTCTTTCAAGGCTGAAGAACAGGGGTTAAGCCCAGAGAGCTTTGCACTGTATGGCTGAATGGCTACAGCAAACTACAACTGTGAGTGATCTGAAATGTGACCTGATCCTTTATTTAATCAGAAGTTAATACAGTCCACAAAACAACAAAGCTGTAATACTCTCTAAGAAGAAGACTGTAAGATGGAATAAATTGAGAGGACTCTAACAATCCTCCGTAACAGGAAAGGAAATATACTTTTTAAGAGCATGTAAAAATTAGTGCAAACTTTAAAGAATCCTAAATATTTCAAAGTTGCAATATAAACTTTATTAGCCACCAACCAAAAGAGATAATGCTGTGTGGCTATGTAGATACTTCTTACCACAAACCTACTGGTGGCTTTATCTCTGTAGATGAACAAAAATTAACTATATATTCAGAAAGCTCCTTGTTTGGTGGCAATGTGTTCTGGGTTCCTTTACCGTTACTCTAAATTTAGAAGCAGTAAAATGTAGCCTCTAATATGCTGTGTTTGTTGACCAGCTCCTGGGTGAAGGCAAAGTCGAGGTTCAGAACTGCCCATAAGTCCCCGAACTCACACTGAAAAGTTGAAGACCATAGCTGTGAAGCGTTTCACTACTTAAATTAAAACAAGAACATTTTAACAACAAGTACATTTTCAGTAGCGTTACATACACTAAACCGATAGCAAACACCACAATTAATAAGCAGATTTCTGGTATCTATTAGCCACAGATGTAAAAATCTGATCCATCTCCAGCTCAATATATCTGTTTCACCAAATTAGATGGGCAAAGACAAAAAGAATGACCAGGGGAATATTCTACATCATATCATTCTGACTAAGAATTTACCAAGTATCGGCTTACCTTTACTTGGTGCTGATTTTCTCACAGAAGCCACATGGTCTTCTGAAATCGCCAGACGCCTCAGCACATCAGCCAGCGCTGCTTTTAGCACAGTGATTTCATCTTCTTGTTGCTGCACTCTCAGCTCCAGGGCTGACAGACGGTCCTGGACATCGGACGTGCTCGCAGCTGAGATGCTGTCATCTATACAGGGGGAAAGCAGAGCAGCAAGAGATGTTTTACTGCTTTGTTCAAAACTAAAAGCCATAGAAAGAAACACGTAACTTTCCAAGTCCTGAAAGGGGCCTATCAGTAGGCTGAGGAAGACTGTTCACAAAGGCAAGGGGAAAAAGGACGAAGGATCAAGGTTTTAAGCTGGAAAAGAGGAAATTTAGGCTAGACATTAGGAAAACTGCAACATGTTGCCTAGTCTAGGGAGGTAGTTAGAGGCCCCATCCCTGCAAGCATTCAAGATCAGGCTCGATAGGGCTCTGGGCAATCAGGTCTAGGGAGCGATGTCCCTGTTCGTTGCAGGGGGCTTGGACTAGATGACCTTTGGAGGTCCCTTCCAACTCAATACATTCTATGATTCTATGTGCAGCATGCAGATGTCTGTTCCATCATTCTGAAATGCAGAATATGTTAAAACAAACATATTCAGGCAGACGAGGAGTAGGTGTTAATGCTAAACGTATCAAATTATTGCAATGTTAGCAATCATCAGTCAAGACAGAAGGTCTGAGTGTGGCCCTATGAAAGGCAGAAGAGGCAACACCTTCTGTTTTAACAGTGTCGAAAGAAAAACGCATTTACCAGTGTAAGGAAGACTGAATTTACGTTTATTTACATAGCCAGGTGAATTAACTAACAATGTACAAAACCGCAATAAAATTTTGCAATATATTCTTTTGGAACTGCAGAAGAATTTTTAACTGTGATCTTTAATATTAAAGCAAGCTTTAAAGTTAAAAAATAATCCACAGAGAACACAGAAGTATTGCCAGTCACGACCTAACTGCCTCAAGCAGCAAGCTCAGTTTAAATGGTCTAGATCAGAGTTCTTAACTTCCATTCCTTTGACTTTGTTCGCATCACCACCCTGTATTTGCCAAGAAAACGTATGACATTATAACATTTGGCTTGAAGTGAACAGAGAAAAAATAGGCTACAGAAAGGTTCCAAGAAAAATCTGTTTGGCCACACAGAGACAGATTAGCATGGAAAGCGCGATCCAGCCAAATCTATTCTTCAGTGGTAAAAAGGAAATTGCAGCTCCTGCATACTCTTCGCCTTTGACAGTTCTTTGCATTATTCCTGCCAAGCCAAAATAACACGTAACAGATTTTTTGTGTTTCGCTGTTCCAAAAAAATGACAGGCCAACCACAAAAAAAGCCCTCAAAGGTACTGAATTCCTTATCCACTGTAATTTAGGTTTATTTAGGCATATTATTCAGACAGTCTATTCTATGCTAAGAAATATAGAGAGAGCAAATTTACAGGAAGTGTAAACTGTGTTGTCATTATAAACAATCCGAACTGCAGTTCATTGATCTTACACAGACATATAAAGGAAAAAGTTAGTATGTGCCAGTATCCTAAACCAGTATTTCACACTAAAAAAAATGAAAAGCCTTAATCTTTGAAATATTTCCACAAGGGTACTTGTAAAATAAATGAAAGGGAAAGAAACACTGGTCAAACCCCTCCACCAATGAATTAAATTTGTATTTAATAAATTTGTATATAAACTCTTTTGTAAGAGTTTAAAGCCAACTTCCATTCAGTTAAAACATAATACTCTCTACTGAAGAACTAAACCAACCAAAATAAAGACTTGCAATAATACTTCCACAATGCTAATGAAATTCCTACAAGGAATTAGTAAAATTATCTAGTATTAGTAGTGAAATGTACTAACAATTATACTGACGAAACAGCAACTACAGGAAGGAGTTTTACACACGGACTTAATTCACTTTTTGGTTAAGCCAAAAAGCAGAAGTGTATCACTCCATAGTTACTATCACACTTACTCAAGTTGATAGATAAAAAGAACTGCAAGGGAATTAATAAGGCATGTAATGAGACTGAGATCCAGAGACAACAGGTCCAAACAACTCTGAACAAAATGCCCTTAGCATCACCAGCCATTAACTGCATCAACATGCAGAAAAGTTGTTTTAAGGACTCTGCAGCCCAGCATACCAAAGCTCTCTAAAGAGTAGTGTACAGATCCCAGCGACTCCAGGCTGGGAAGGACTGCGAAAGGTACTTTTAATAATATAATTTTCAAAACATACAACTCCACCTTGTCTAAGGAGCTAGTAAAAGTTCCTGTAAGCACAAGGTCCAAGAAGGAACTTTAAAATTTATAGGAAACTATGAAGAAAATCATCCTCGAATCGTTTAGGTTGGAAAAGATGTTCAAGATCATCCAGTGCAACCATTATTCCAACTGCACTAAGCCCACCAAGCTCCTAAGCTCCAGATCTACACAACTTTCAAACAAATCTCTGCTTTTGCTGTCATTACACTATTAGCCTTTAAATTTATGTGGTGGACTAGTCAAAATGAACACTGCAGAAAACAAAGACAACTGACTTTAAAATTTCATGTTTATAACTTATCCTACACTGGCCAGCAGTTCAAACAGAGGAGTGAAGTTTGGTGTTTCCTTATTAAAGAAAGGAAAGAAAAAAAAAAGAAAGCCTTATTTTTAGCTTTTTGTGTCTGCCAAAGCCTTCAATTAGTCAATTATTAAAGGATTTTATAATGGATAAATTCCCAGGGTGTAAAAATCTGCAGTAGTTCACTATAAAACATTTGTACAAGCAGTAAGCAGTGATGTCAAATCATCATTTCAGGAGCCAGACATTACTATGTTCCCTCTGTGGAGTCCAAACAATAGTAATTGCCATATCAGGAAAGGCTCCACTGTTGGCTGGTCTCTGATGAGCATTGATGCAACTGGGAAGCTTCTGCTGAACCCCAGCACCCCATAAAAAGGACACAGATGGCTCCTGAAGCTCCCAAAGCCACAGTTATGTCATCAGTTATAAACTTCAAAGGAGAAGAGCAGAGGAAAATCTTTCTACCCTGTAGGCGTGAGGTGCAGAGCTTTGGCCTCAACATATTCAATGAGATGGTAGAGGAACTGGTCCATGATTGTCTCTATGACTTCTGCTATAGAGGGTCAACCCCTAGACATGATATGGAGAGACAGAAGGACCCTCAAACTCAATTTTATCCCTTATCAGAGGTCACAGCTGTTTAATTGGGGCATAAGTAGGAAACTTAGAAGGTGAAGCCATTCAGCTGATTCAGAAAGGGACAAAGCAATGGGCTCTGTGTTCTGTGGGCAGCCTGGGAAGTGGTGGAATCACTATCCTTGAAGGTGGTCAAAAGGCAAGTAAATGTGGCACTTTGGGACACAGTCTGGTGGTCAGGGAGGCAATGGGTTGAAAGTTGGATTCTATGATCTTGGAGGTCCTCTCCAACCTTAATGATTCTATGATTCTATGCTATGGGAGAAAAGAGGTTTTAAACCACCAGCATTACCAAGAGGGCACATGAGACACAGCAGTTGGAAGAAAGTGGACGGCATTAAGATCACTAGGAAATTAAGGACATTCTGGGCAATCAAAGAACACAGTACTACATGGGGAAACCATTTCATTGCTTTTTGTCACTTTACAGAAGCAGCATCTGTTTCAAGTGATGACAACCATGTATTACCATGGCAGCTATTAGAGAATTAAAATGAATTATTTCGATTCCCAACCCAAATACCCCACCCATGACAGCAAATATTCAGCTGAACTCAAACATGCCCGTCTTGGCAGTATCTTGAAAAGTAACTCAGCTATGGATTAGCTTAGAGAAGATGCCTTGAAAGCAAACACAACTCCAGTCCTGGACATCATTCTGACAGATCTACACAATGTAGAACTATACTTGGGGTTTTTTTCCCCATAGAAGTTTTCAAAATCTCTTTCAGATTTCATCTTCCATTAAAATTACATTCTTATAGTCTGAAAAACTGCTTCAAAAGAAGTTTAAATACAAAGCTTCCTTCAAGAGCATGTCCTTCCCTCTTCAAGTAGGAAAAAGTTATGCTGCAAGCAAAGTCAGTCACTTCTAAATTGGAAGTCCATGTCCAACCTCTCTCTTCTTCCAATCCTAAACATGTTGTCTCAAGACTCTTAATTTAGTAAACAAGAGATAAATAAATAGATAAATGATAGACAGACACCAATTAAGGGAATACAGCAAGAAAATCCCAAGTGTAGTTGAACTATTGATTAATTCACTTAATTTATTTTGCAAACCCCTTTGTAGTTGTGTCTATTATTTGTATTATCAGCAAATAACATAACTTCTGATGTGCTGGTCATCTCTCCACAGTAAGATCCACCATCTGCAGTGTTCGCTGGTGATAGTGAGGAGCCATCCACCTGGATATGGATCTAAGGTCCTTCAGACTTAAAAATTGGTTTAAGCTAAGAGCATTGGTACTCAAATGACAGCAAAAACATGTCAGTCTAAACATATACTACCATGACTTTCAAAATTAAGATGGCTTGTTATTTTATCATAGTTTGGTTTAATTTTAGCCATTAAAATACCTATTGTTCCGGTTCTATTTGGTGCTTATGAGACACCGGGATAACTCTAAAACTCAGGGATTTATTTTTCATACCCAAAGAACAGCATTAAAAAAACTCTCACACCACTCCCAACAGACTGAACAAAGCTCAAACTACCCCTGAGGCTTTGGCCAGGAACCTGGAAAGGGGGATTTGGTAAATAGCGATGGCACTTAACAAGCTTCCCAACCCACATCTCACTCCTCTCCTCGCACATCACAAGCAGGCACGTGAGGATAAGAACATTTGAAAAGTATCAGCCTTTATCACTCAGTGCCTATGAGAGATTTGAACTGGCTGCATTAAAAATAAATAAATAAATAGAATCCTACTACAGAATCATCTCTTGTAGAGGCCCCTCAACAATTCCATTATCACTCGGAGTCAAATCCTCCCAGCCTCGACTAAATGTAAGTTAAAGGTTTCTTTTTTTAACGTAAGAAAAATTTCAGAAAAACAAACTCTACAAACTCTAGCACACAGAAATTTAAACCATGGGGTGGAAAATCCTGCATTTTATCCAGTAAAGCCACACAAACCACACATATTCTTTAAACTCCTGCCTGCCAAGGCACCCACATGGGTTTCTATGCCTTCCTCAGATTGGGATGAGTCTTTTATTACAGAAAAGCAACAAAAATTACTTGGATTAGTGTAACTGTCTCACAATTCCAGGAGGTAACTGGCTCAAAAGAATCCTTTTTCACTGGGACTATGATCTGCCCATGTGTCCAGGAAGGGACACATTTGCACAACCTGTAATTTTTATTCTGAAGAGCAGTGGACTTTGGATGAGGCATTTCCTTTCCACAGAGATAACTGACAAATTTGTTCTCCCTAGCATGTTAAGTAAAGAAAAATTCTCTACGGTTTTCTGCATCTCATTCATCTTAAGACTAACTTATAGATCAGGAATTCTGTTCCATATCTCACATACAATTCTCTCAAAATTTAAAAAAAAAAAAAAGAGTAGAACTAAGACTTCACAGTTTTGCCCTCAGTGTCTCCTTTCGCTCCTCCAAGAGCAAGCACACACACAAGTTATATTGGTTTTGTGAGGGTCATGGAAGAACATGAGAATGGGAATTAAAAGACTCAAGGCAAGCATGGTCCTGCACATTGACTGATGGCTGCAGAACCCGGCCATCAGAAACCCCAACTGTCACTCAAGTCTGAAAATTCAGACTGTGCCTGAAAACCTCAGTGAAACCCCTTGAAGAAATATAATTTATGCAGTTAAGAATTTATGCATGACTGGAATTTGTGAACCGCTTTACAGTTTCTTTTAAGAGAGTTCCTGCCTCTCTGAGCCTACTGCTGCGGCACTCCATCACAAGGAACATATCCCATGCTTTCAAACAACCTCATTTTAAAGGCTTGGTCTGACATACAGGATGATCTACTGCTTCCACCCCTAATAACTAGAGTTTCTGCTTGTGTGCGCTAAACAGATTTGTGCACAGAGGTTTTTTTTCACTTTGGGTTTTTTTTGCTGACACAAAAAGCAAAGGGAAAGAGAAAGTTTCAAACATGATACAAAAACATCCTGAAAAAAGTAACTTTGCAATAACCACAGATTACAGCTGCTACGAGGAAAATATTTTTGTAATAATCCGTTGCCTCTGGTGCTGTAAACACTTGTATTATTTTTAATACAGATAATCCAGAAATACATCAGCACAATCTTCACAGGGCACAACTCCATCCGTGCTGTGCCTGACCAACAGGAGTGCTCGGCTTGCCTTGGCTTCCAGTAACTATTATTTATTGCGCAGACAGGTTTGAGGAAGAAACAGATCAGACATTATACTTGCCAATACTAGTTCTGATACACAGACTGAAACAAGAGAAGAAAGCCAGAGCTTACGCACACTTCTCGTATTTGGCATTGGCATCCACATAATTACTCAAAGAGGCAGGTAATTACAGCTGGATGTCTCATGTATCCTTCCCCAACTGCATATTTCGTATCAGCTCCACCTCCGTTAAGCCGTATCTCAACAGTAAGACCATTCATGGGACTTTTCACCACCCACTAACTCAAAAAGACTTGTGGTTTTCAAGTATTTTTCTTCCCCCACCACTGCTTAGCTCTTGCTACTCCTGATACCGTTCTGAAGCTCAGGACTACCGAACACTTGGCCTTCAACAAGAAGGGCATGTCCTTATGTTCCAAAATGCTCATTCTGCTGAACAGCTGAGTGACTCTGCACTCTGCAGACAGAATCCATGGCGGCTACAGGCACCTTCCTGGCATCCCCCTTTTATCACTTGCTCAGCAGCGATCACAAAATGGCTTTGGTTGGAAAAGGCCTTCAGGATCTCAAAGCCATCTTGGATGGGGCTCTGGGGAACCTGGTCTGGTGAGAGGTGTCCCTGCCTACGGCAGGGGGTTGGAACTGGATGAGCTCTGAGGTCCCTTCCAACCTAAACTATTCTATGATTTTATGCTGAGAGTCCAACCATTGTCCTAACTCTACCAAGCCCACTGCTAATTCCCAGCACCCCTAGGCTCTTTCTCATATCTGATGCACCCCATTTTCACACCACAGTAAGAGAAAAGGGCAGACAACAGCTTTCCTAACACACAGCAGCTACAGACAGCTGCAACAAACCACCATACTGTAAGCTACACTTGCATTAAAAACAACACTTTAGCATACACAGAGTAGTATTCCTTTGCTTAACAACAGTTTGCATTGTGCTAGAAGCATTAGAACATTTCCCATTATAAAATGCAAATTTAAAAGCTATGAATTAATAACTTGCCAACCATGAAACTATGCAGGCTAAAAACTTTTAGCACCTGGATCTCCTTTTCCCTATCCTCTCTCATGCCTACACTGATCTACTGAAATTTTCTAAGAAAAGGACTTTTCACATGCTGAAGAGGGACTGGATCTCTGAGGTATTCTTCTTTTCCATGGGCAGACGGTACCCCAATCACCCCACAGAGAAACCCAACAGACTCCAGTTTTGCAGGATGAGGCAAAGCCAGATATTGCCTGGAGCTCCAGGGCACCAGAGGAGGAAAACATCCTCCTGCTCTCCTCAGACCACCCAGAGGAAGAACCTGCAAGTTCTGCCTAATGTAAACCACCAGGCATCTGCATGGAGGCACCTCCACCAGCAGCAGCAATCAGGATTTTGGCGTGTATGGGGCTGTCCTACCTCGATGCACTTTGACAATCAAGTCTTCCAAGTTTCCTCAGTCAATTACTCAATTAGAAAATCAGCAGATGCTTTTGACCTTAATCTCTTCTTAACTTCTCTCTTCATCTGTTAAACGTAAGCACCATCCCACGCTGCAGAAAGGTTAATTAACATTCGTGGGCTAGTGAGGCCCTACCAGAAGTGCTGCAGCAAAGTCCATGTCGAAACTCATGCGTTTCTGTATGATTCAGAATTTGTATGATCCAGCATACATAGACCAGATTACATACAGGCTTGATTCTACTGCCTTTTATGTGCAGTCATCGGACCTCCCACTCCTAACACTGTTCTGTGTCCGTTTGTCACTGCTGCATGGATTACTGCACAGCTGTCACTGATGTGCTTAACCCAGTAAATGATAGTAATTCAGGCTCAGACAGAAGTTCTGCTATGAAAAACACCACAAAGTCCAGCAAACTCCTTCCAGAGGTGGAAAAGTGTAGATTTATGTTAAACATCAGGAAAAAGTTCTTCATTCTGAGGGTGGTGGATCGCTGGTATAGGTTGTCTAGAGAGGTGGTGGAGGCCCCACCCCTGGAGACATTCAGTGTCAGGCTGGATGGGGCTCTGGGCAATCTGTTCTAATGAGAGATGCCTCTGCTTCCTGCAGGGGGGTTGGACTGGATGACTTCTAGAGGTTCCTTCCAACCCTACGATTCTAAGAAATTACCAAGAAACAAGGGATAATCTGGAACACTCTGGGATTTCCTACAGTATTTTGTAAACTCAGTTACACAGAGGGTACCAGCAATTACTTGTCAGACACAAGAAGGTGGTGTGATGAAAGAGGGGTGTGGGGAGGTGTTAGAGAAGGAAGGGAACTAAGAAAAAAACCAAAAATATTGCCTGCTCAGAGAAGTGTCTGGTTTTTTAGGTGTTACTTCAGCATTTCAAAGTTTATTTCATATAATCTCTATGAAACTGTGTAGTTTTTATATATTTCATACAGGTTAGCTCTGATTTTCTACATTATATTTTCAAAACGTAGTTCAATAATGCTTCATCTCCCAGTAATGTGCAAATAAAATCCTGTTCGCAAAACATTCAACCTTTACATTGCAACAACTCAGGGAAAAGTCCAACACTGCCCACCACCACAGAGCTTCTCCCCCTCTGCAAACCACCGGAATTCATTAGTATCAACACACTGCTAATCTGCAATTTATGTAAACCTTCCAACATCTAAAATATTTATTGCTTATTCAGGCAACAAACTTATCTGAGGTTGTGCTTTTAACATGAACAATTTTGCCCTGAAGGAAAACTGTTTCTGGTCTGAGCTTTGCCTATATATCCTTATCAGTCCTAGGATGTAATTTCAGCAGCAAAACAGAGAAGCCCTGAAATCGTTAAGGGAGATAGCATCAGGCAAAGCAACACACCCTCTTCTTTTACAGACTATTTATTTTGTACCATGTAATGTTTATTTGCACAGTTTTGCTCATCTCAAATCCTGAAACACAAACAGATTCCCTCCAGTTTCTGTTATGTAGCAAACAAATGGGATGTTATCTCTGTAACTAGAATTGCCGGGATGTTTCTGAAATGTGTTGAACTGGCTGGTTCATTGTGCTGCTCTCTTCTCCTTCCTCCAGAACTATCTCATTTATCACATCACAAATAACAGGCTGTCTCTGATCTCATTCTGGGCTATGCTAAGGCACTCCATTCAAAATGACACCATGCAAAACTTCATCAAGCCAGGAAAATTGGACTCCTGGACTATTATTTCCCAAATACATGTGGTTCTGTCCATGCTGTCCATTTTCAGGTTGTTCAGACTGTGCAGCTGTCAGTATGCTGCAGGCACTAGGATGTTATCTTCTAGATTTAATATTCTATTTACACAGCAAGGACAGCCTCCTGTTGATGGACAGGCACAAAAAATACTAGTATTTGGGTACTGCCACGATAAAGAGATTCACTCGCTATTAAACATGGAGCACAGTAAACGCCGTTCTTCACCTGCCCCATCCAGAAGCCTTCCACCCCTTTCAGCTCTACTGGGAAACGAAGGATTTTAGGGGTGCGGTTTGTGCTCACCAGAAAGACACAACAGAGGAAGAGAGGGCCCAGAGCTGGTGGTGTGTGATGGCTCTTATCTCTCCAAGTCACAGGACACAGTGATTTTAGATAAAGGCAGAATCCATTTGGAAAGACTTCAAAACTCACAACCTTATCTCCGCTTTATGGTACTTCAGGTATAAGAACTCCTTCCCCTTATTCAAAGGGGACAAATTGTCAGCTTTCTCTCCAAGTGGTCTTGAGAAGTTCCTGTCCTTCTTCCCATTTTCTTATCCAAATGAAATGACAATCTGCTCCCTCCTTCGTAAAATTAAAAAAAAAAATCTCTATTAAGAGACGCCAGTGCTCAATTTCTCCTCCCACAACCATCCACCATGGCTAAAGGACTGCCACAGCAGAGCCAGGGCAACTCGTCATGCTCAGATGTCTATAATGCTCCACCCCAGTGGGCAGCATCTCCTATAGAAGGTATCCTGTCCCAGCTGGCTTGTTTCAGTCAGCAATACCCTCTCACCTGTATTTTCTAGCCAAGAACAGACAGAAGGGTTGCTTTTGGTATTTTTTGACTAAATCTGTATAATCTTAAACTAGATCCAATGTAACTCTTCCAACAGTGGTACTCAAGATCTCACTTTCCTTCCACTCCACCAAGATGCCTTCTGCAACCTTCTCTGCAGACATTTAAAACCCACCTGGACATGTTCCTGTGCGACTTGGTCTAGGTGATCCTGCTCTGATGGGGGGTCTGGACTGGATGATCTTTCGAGGTCCTTTCCAATTCCTAATGTTCTGCAATTCTGTGATAGGAACACCTCTAACAACAAGTGGAACTAAACCAATCATAGTTTGGGGTTTTTTATGTAAAAACCAACTAACATACCTTCACACACACCAGTCATAGTACAGACCCTGCTAAGCTACCCAAGTTTCAGCAATAAAGCACAGGGTGACTCCCACACAGCCAACCTGAACAGTGATATCTGCCCATTAGTCACAATCTCCATTTCAGTTACCTCAGATGAACAAGTATGGAGAAATAAAGGGAATATCTGCACACCAGTGTCACAGAAAACATCTCAGACCAGACAGCAAGCAGCAATAGCTACACTGGCTCAAGTCACGACCTACCCTCTGAAAGGCGAGCTGAAAATAAGTACAATTAAAACAAAATGAGCTTTAACAAAAGAACTAGTTGGTTTTTACTGTGTTGGCAATTAAACAGTCCAGAACAAGTTCTGAAGGGAACATCTGTAAGTAAGGTGTGGGTGGTAAGTTGTGCCCACGCTTTTCCTGCAGCCGTGGCTGCTGCCGCCTGACAGAGACGAACTACCCAGTTATCAAACCAGCCATTCTACAACAGCTGCGGCTGAGTAGTTGTAGAAGTATTAAACCATACATTATAGAATCACAGAAAGGTGGAAAAGACCTCAGTGATCATCCAGTCTCAATCCCCTGCCATGGGCAGGGACAACTCTCACCACATGGATGGGGCTTTGGGCAACCTCAACCTGGCCCTAAACACTTTCAAGGATGGAGTAGCCACAACCTCCCTGGGCAACCTGTTCCAGTGTCTCAGCACGGGATATTACCGTTTCTTATTTGACAAAGAAAGATGAGTTTTTAAGACAACTTGGACTGCAGATCTACCATCAAGTGTTGCCACACTCTCCTTAGCAAAGACACAATCAAGAATAAATTTCCACCCTAACTGAAATTAAACTAATTTCATTTATAACAATGAAAACTCCTGAAGAGCGCAGACTTTTCTATGTGTGACTACACAGATATTTTAAAAAGCTGAGGTCGGGCCGCTTCCAGAGAAATGAAAACACAGTAATGTATTCAATGACAATTCCAATTGCTAATCCTGGCATTATTGTGCCTACAATCCAAAACATCACTGGAAGGGGAGGAATTAGGTTTCAGCTCTATTGAAATTGAGCCACAAAGCAGGTTTCGCAATTGATTCACTTGCAAGCAAACACAAACGCAAGGAAACTGTTATGGGATGCCACAATTCCCAGAGCGTCAAGCAGGATGATCAACTGCACATGATCAGCACAAGCCTCTTAGGAGTCCAAAGCCATTTCCAGCTCTGATTTTTTGCCTCTTTATCATCCAAGAAAACCAACCTCCCAAAAACGTCACTGCTCAAAACATTATGTTGCTTAAAGAATTGCACTGAAGTGTAAAAGCAATTGTACCACCAGTATGAAAAAACCTGAAGGATCAGTTCAATCAGCTTCTCATGGAAGAGCACACTCCCTTTGTTGCATCACAGAACCATTTAGATTGGAAAAGACCATCAAAGTCCAGCCATTTAACTCAACTGTCCCAAGGCATGTCCCTAAGCTCCAGATCTCCATAGCCTTGAAACACATCCAGGGAGAATTCTAAATCATACATCTGACCATGGACATTCTCATGGTTTTCAACACTTCTAAGAAGTGTCATCATGCAATCAAACGCAAAATTCAAATTCAGGCATTTATTGAACACACAAAGAACGGGAAAAAGGTCCTAGTGGACAAGAGCAAAGTCAGAAAACAGGGAACCTACATTCTGGCTTTGTGACACATCAGAGCATCTTCTCATAACAACAAAAATAACTGTGACTAATGTCCAGTCATTCCTTCTCGCTCCCTGCTCACAGGGCAAGATCTACACATCCAGCAAGTTTTTCTGCCTCTCAGAGCTACTCTGGCTCACTGCAGAGTGAGCAGGTTGAAGAAGCCCTCTGGTTCTTCACATGGCGAAAGAGCGATTTTCCAGTGCTGCTGATTTCCCGATGAAATTATTTGTGTGCAGCACGGGTGTGATCAGCCTTCATGAAGATACTACCTCAGATTAATCTGGGCATTACTCAAAACTTGAGAGCACAAACTCAGAGCTGAGCAAGCATGTGCAGTCTGAACCTTTCACCTGACCTTTAACGCCAAGTTGGCTGTGTCAACTGCTCCTTTGCTATGGCACCAATTCTGATACTTCAGCAACTTTGTGTCCTACAGTTTTTTCACCTTGCAAACAGTTTCTGTGACTGCTAAGAAAATATCAACCATAACCAAACACCAGCCACCAACATCTTCTCAGCCCCCCTTTTTTATGACTAATCCTGTAGCTAATCCAAATTCCTAGAACTGTTAAGAACAAGATAAACATCAGAGCAGGCAAAGCAGAAGGAAACAAGCAAAAAAAGTAACCACGTTTTTAAAGGTAACTGTCACGTTGAAGAACTGAGACTTTTCCATTGAGTCCTTCCAGGCAGTGACATGAAAACCCTGACAGATCCTTTCGGATGTTTGTGATTTGATGTTTTATCTGCACAGCACTGCTGTCACAGTGCAGTCGCTGGGCTGGGTCACATCAGGCTTGTCCCTTGCCTCCGTTACCTGCCTCTGAGGAGGAAACAGCACTTTGACCACAAATTAAACATAAGGAAGCCTGTAAACTGCTAGCCCATCTTAGCTTACACATCAATTCATTAAACTGAAGCTCAGCTTAGTCACAAAGCCAGTAAATGCTGCTTAACCCAATTGTGCTTATAATTACTGAGCACAGCCTCCCAACAAAAGCTTCATTTAACTCTGTCAAATCAGAGAGTGAAACTACACCTGATAAGCAAGAACTTAAAACCAGGTGTACATTATACTGCAAACTTCTGGTTGCATAGGAGGCAGCAACAGTATTTTCATGTCCTATAATGAGGTAAGACTGCAGACACCGGACAAGGCCCCCAGCTTGATGCCATTAAGGAGGAGTGGCTGTCACCACTTCCTTCCATAAAATAGGGTATAATAAGAATAGAAACTGAGAGAAATATCCATCCCTATAGTCAGAAAGCCCCACTTCCTGGCATTTAAGCCCTTCAATTTACAAGCATGAACAGCCATGTCTACAAAAATTTAACCCTCTGTGCTCATTTCTTGGTGACTATGGTTTTTGCGGCAGGGACCAGTTTGCCCTTCTGTGAGGGATGTCAACAGAAAGGAGAGAATTTTCCCAAAGCACAGCCTAAAGCACTTCAACTACAGTAACCTTGCGGACCAAGAGCCTTAAGCTCCTGTAGAACTGCTCGGTTACATTTCATCATTTCTAGGAAATAAAATATTGCCTCTCCTTCACCTAGTAAACTCATTGCACTTCTGAAGAAATTTTAAAATGTGCTCCTATCAAACAGTACTTCTCTGGAAAAAAAGAAAGCAACTTTGGAGAAATAATCAGCACATTTCTAACCCAGAAGAATTAGACAGTATCACTGCAATGCAGCTTTTAATTCCTTACCTAGAGTAAGGCTTTAGCACAGCATTCAGTGGATTTAGAGCACAAACTGTCTCATTTAAAAGAGATTCACTGCATCAACACCAACACTGTACCAGACTATAAAAAATCCCCACTATTTAGGGACACGTAATTCCCTGAACCCAGCTGATACATCATTTAAGTGCTCCCTGACCACTTTAGTAAAATATGAAGCTAAAAGTACAACTTTGATGAACACGTGGAGACCCACCACTGTCTCCAGTAATGGGCAAATACCCCCCGGTGAAACACTGCCTAAGCAAACTCTCTCCTAGTCGTAACAGTAATGTATCCACATCAATTGAGGAGCCAGAAAGCAATAAAGTTTACACATTTGGGGACATTAGTATTTAGAGAGGACTATTTTCCCCGTTTACAAATAGTTTACAATGTCGTCACCAGAAGCAAGTATTTAGTCATGAAACATGCAAACCCAAGGTTCTGTTTGCAGGTAAATATTTCCCTTGGACAAACTGAAAATATGTATCCTGACCTGTATCACCTCAATATCTACCCAGATCTAATTTGATAGCAGGCTATCTGAAGGGGTTTGTTATGACATACGCCCTTGCCACTGCTTTAGTTAAAATAAGCTAATTAAAGAGAAATAGAAAAAATTGATGCAATACCCACTGACCTCAAACAAGCTTTTTTACAAATTGTATTTAAGCTGGCCATCAGCACTGACATTCCAGATGTTAAAAGAGAGAGACAGTTCTTGTCTGATGAATCAGGGTTTACTTTTAGCTTTGCACGGAACAAGCAGGTGAATGTACACACAATGATACCTGAACACAAGATAAATCACAATTAAACACAAGGTAGAGAAGAAATTTCTATATAACATTATATTACTACAGGATACTTATTTTTTTAAAAAATAAACTTCCTAGAACTTACCCTGAAATAGCTTACTGCTAGTACTAAAGTCTTAATCTCCCTTGCATAAAGCAAAAATAAGCATGTAAGACTAAAAAAAGAATTTAAGTTATTGCAACAGCTTAATTCTTGGGTTTTTTTTACAACTTGTTACCACGGCAAAGCTGCTAAAACCCCTCAAGGCACGGAGCTCTCCAGGATGAGGTTACATATTTCCTATGAACAAAGCACTTGCTGATTTGCCATCACATCAGTTTCTTATCACTGTAAAATCATTTACCAGTAAAAACATTGCTCAGAAAACTTTATATGAAGGTCTAATGAGACATTAAACATACATTAGATAATATAATTATATATTAATCATAGAATTATTAGGGATTGGAAGGGACCTTATTAGAATAAGTATATGTTAGATATATATACTTATTATTAGAGTAAGTATATGTTAGAATAACATAAGTAGTGATCAAGATTTGAATCAGCAGGACATGTTGCACTGCTAAGAGCATCCAAACCCCTAAAAATCTCATTTGATTACAAATGCCATCTTTAACTCTTTTTCAGCAAAATCCTCAGTCTCCTATCAGGACTTCAGTAAAATTCTTCCCCAACATGGGGAAAAAAAAAATAAAATAGAATCAACCCACCAAGAAAAGTATTTCTTGCACCTCAGCTGTATTTCCAGACAAATCTCAAAGGTTAGTCCATCATGCAACACTCACTTACGAAATCCAGAATACTCCTCAAGCTCAAGTCTGAGACACTACTAGATTTTTTTACAGACACCACAAACAGCTGCTAAAACATCAGTGGAAACTCCTTAACATAAAGATTTACTCAGCAATCACAAGCTGCACATTACAGCCACTTAAAAAAAAAAAAAAAAATCAAAAATCACAGAATCATGTAGGTTGGAAAAGACCTTCAAAATCACCAACTCCAAACACTAACTGAATTTTGCTCATAAACAGTTAAACACCAGCCTCTCTTTTCTACCACAAAAAACATCAGAAGCCTGAAAATGCCCACACAGAGCACTTACAATTTTGAAATTTCCAATTCATCTTCCCTGAGGGTTGCACCATCTCAAGTTTGAACTCAAATGCTTTGAATTCTGAAGCAGATAAAGTGCAGCACGTTGCTCACTTTAAGAAAGTCCACTGCAGCAAGGTCAGCGCTTCCTCCCACTAAACACGTGTCAAAAGCCACGCACGAAATTCCCTTTGTTTTAAAAATAAAATAAAACATAACAAACTTCCCTGCAAATCACCACATTTCAGGCCAGAATTGTTAAGATTCTTCTATATAAAAAGCTGAATTTGTATCAGAATCGCGCAGCGTGAATCAGCAAACAGCCGGTGCCCAGTGTTTCCCTATTATTAACTCTTCCACCAAATATGAGAGCAATAGTCTTCATCTCTGGTCTGCTGGTGGGGCTGGCTGGTTGGTTGGTTAGTCTTTTTAAGGCTTAACTCATCCAGGTTTTGGTTGACATAGCTAAACCACTGCGATTAATCACCTGAATTCTGCTCTGGAGAAGCATGTTTGAAAGCATCTGCTTAATGAAAGGAAATAGTATGAAATATTTAATTTTTACTATGAAACGAGCAAAAATAAAGCGTCGGGGGAAACTTGTTTGTGAAGGGCACACACACACAAAAAGCAGAGCAGTGCAAGCTGATAGTTACAGAGCGACTGTTTTGAACAAGCCTTTGCTGCCTCCTGCCTGAGGACCCTGTACAGCCCAGCTGCCTGGTGGGGGCTTCACAAGACTTTTCTCCTTGCAAATCCTAAATCTGAAGACCAAGACAAACGATCAGAGGCAAGAAAAGCCTCTCACACAAAAATATTCCCTTCTCTCAGCTGAAGAACATACCAGGACAGACAGTGGGAGCCATGGGCACCCACGCAGAACCAGACTTCTGCCCAGCGAGCGTTAACTTTGTCATCACCTTCCTCCTTCTCTTCTCTGTATTTAATTGCATGTAATTTTTATTTAATCCTGTTATTTAAAAAAAAAAACTTTCTCAAGGTTCAGATGCTGCACAACAGCTGCCCCAGCCTTTGAGCAATCACACCTTGCCGGCCCTAAGGAGAGCACGGCGTTAATCACCGAGATAAACATTTATCCGGGTTTTTACTCCCCACATTCCCACTTGTCCTCTCCTCCGGGGAAAGGAGCCCCAGGGTATTTTTTGAGGGTACCTTACCCACGCAGAAGCTGACGAGCACCGAGGGGTCGCAAGCAGTGCCCAGGCAGGGCAAATTATCCTCCATTCCTCTCCCCAATGCCGGCAGCGACACCAACCAGCCGCCTGAATCACAAGGAGCCCCTGAGCCCCGGCATGCCGTGGGCTCCCAGGAGAACCTCGTTGACAACCGAACTGGAGGCGGCGAGGTCCCGCTGCCTCTTCTCTGTGCAGCGAGAGGCTGGGACAGGGACACGGCTCGGCGGCTGCTGCAGGGAGTGGCCAACTCTCAGACATCAGCCATGCGCTTGCCGGCAGCGCTGCCGCTGCTCAACCAGCACCACGGAGCGGCTTCGGCACCTCTTCCCACTTTCCAAGCGGGAAAGGGGCAGCTGCTGGAGCACAGAGAGCTCTCACAGCCCTCCCCGTGCGGAATCAACGGGGCTGCCGCCCGGGCAACCCACCATCCCCCCACTTCCAATCCCTCCCACACCGCGAGGTTCTTCACAGCCGGATCCAAAAGCGTCACGTTCACTCTAAAAAGCCAACGGAGAGGGATTTTCCCTCGGGCTGGGCATAAAGCCCCACGAATGACGAACAAGGAGCATTTTCACAGGCAGTCGGTCTGGACAAGCTATGTCATTCCCCAGCTTGTTGTCCTCTGTGTCTGAGACACCACCGGCCTGACGTCAGGCGATACTCAGCGTGACACCAGAAGTTCACATGGGGCAGGGGGACAGGAAGGGGAGGGGGTATCTGTTTGTTTAGTATCACATATGAGTATTTTTTGATGCAACATCTTTAGAGGCAACAAAGCAACAGCATCACCAGAAATGTGCTTGCATCTCTGGCGTTAAAACAGACACAAATATCACAGCTTTAACAAAAGCAGCTCTGCAAAACTGAAAGGAACCCGCATTACAATCTCTTCAGCACGATCGGGATTTCGTCTGCCTTGCAAGATGAAGCGCAGCCAGATGAGAACTGATGAATGCAACATGTGTTCATTCTTTTGGTGGCCGTGCCTGAAGCAAGTTGGCTGGAGGTTCACAGCAAGATAAACGTCAAAACAAAACTATTTGTGAATATATACCACATATATTCCCCCCCACATCCCCTTTTCTCTGTCATGCTTCAAATAGTTTATTATTTTCAAGCGTTGAGAGTACATTAAGTAACTCTGGATTTAAGTGCTGGTTTCCAGATAACAGGGGGATAATTTAAAAAAACTAAACAACCCAACATACCGGGGAAGTCCTTGTCTCCCTTCAAAAAATCAAGGAGGAGCAGCAGCACTTTTTTTCCAGTGTCACAGTTGATAAGAAGGTTCTTAACGGCATGTATAGTTAAGTCAGAACACCATGAGGGTTTTGTGTTCGTCCCAGAATTACCAATCTGCATAGCTTCAGCAGGATCCTGCTTTTCTAGCAGCTCCTGACACACTGACTTACAAAATGAGGAAGGCAGTGAGCTGAGCACAGCTCTGCAGCATGAAACCAGTCAGGAACTGAATGATAGAAGATGATAAAAGACAAAGTCACACAACTAGGTATGGGACCCTAATGAAGGTGACATGCTGCTTGGACTGACCAAGAACCCCTACTGCCAACCTGCCCCAACCACTCTGTGGCATCACACTGCTAAATTAAACCTACTTCACTTGAAGTACTAAGTCTTATGTTGGAGTGGGCTGGACGCACAGCATTATTTAACAGGCACAAACGTATTGCTTCAACATCCTTCCTAATAAAACTCAGAAGCCTTGAAAGAAATGGTTAGCAAAAATCCTCCATGAGGCCAGACACTGGATGTGCTGGTAAAGGCTAGCACACAGAGCAGAAAGAGTTCTCATTTGCCATTTTAAGTGGCCATTAGTGCTCTCAGAGATGACAGATTACAGAAGCAGCATCCAATGTAGTTCCAGCTAATAACATTTTTTAGAATGCCTAATTTTTACAGTAAGTAAAATACTTTGTATTAAAAAGTTAGGATCTCCTGCTGTACTACTAAAAGGACATAAAATACTGGTGTTTCCAGGTATCTACAACCCTCATTTTTAATTCTAAAAATAATGAATTTCCTCACCACAGGAAAAAAAAGTTGCATTACAGCAGTATTTTAAACAGAGCTTTATGTATGCTGCATTTAGAGTACATGAGGTGAGGCAGAAAGAATGCTAATGTTTGAAATAAGGTTGGAGATGGCCTGTGGTACACAGCTCACCTTGAAATGGCAGACACAGTCTTAATCCATCCATGGCCTCAATCAAAAGTCCTTGAGTTCTGTTTAAATCTTCCAGTAAAGTCTTGACTCCTCATTAGGATTTTTCAGTCTTCTAGCGCTGGCCCACAGAATCATCAAGGTTGGAAAAGACCTTCAAGATTACCAGGTCCAACCGTCCACCCTACAATCCCTAACCACTAAACCATCTCCTGAAACACCATGTCTACCCTACCATACATGTCCGAAGCAATCTATCTGCAACAACTGTCTACTTTTAACCTTTTCAATCTTAATCACCACCTCAGACTCCTCTTCCTCTGCTGTTATCTAACGTGAACAGAGAGAGATGAGAAGGTACTAAGATCTTGAGTACTTCAGGGAAACATAAATGATGGAACAAGTACTTAAAATACAGCACATACCAAAACAATCCACATACAAACTCCAGCAAGAAACCTTTGTTTAGGAAAAAAACCCCTCTCAAACTATTAGTGGTGTCATGTCACACCATGACAAATACCCAAACTGTCTGCAACCTAACATTAAAATGTTACTTAAGGATCAAGAACAGACCTTTAACACGTCAGCTTTTCACACAGCAGAAAACCCCTCCAACCCATCTTTTCTTCACTAGTGGGAGCAAATCCTTCCTCCAGCTTTTGAAGAGAGCCATAGAATGGTATGAACTCCTTGGAGTTATCACATCCATGTGATGATGACGAGACAGAAGTGGAACTCCCAAACCAGTATATTCATACCTCAACCATTCCCTTCTGGTGACCCAGAGCCAAAGGAAACTGAGGGTGCCCCCACCAAAGCCCCAGAGCAGAACAGCCACCCTGTCCCCAGGATACCTTCAGTACTTAAAAGCCGAATATGGAGATTAATTTATTTTGTTTCCTTGGCATCGATCCTGCTACTAAGAAAATACTTGCAGTTACATGACATTTGCAAATTGGTTTCCAGAGAAGAAGGGTCTCTTCATATCCTTCATATTTAGTTTGAAGAGCTGCTCCATAAGGCAATCACATTGTCATCTTCCCTCCAAGGGTTATTGGCAACTCTCCCCTACAAAAAACCTGCAACTGTAAGTGTACCTGAACAAAATAAAGTGATGGGGAGACTGGGTTAATGACTGGGTTAACTGCAAGAGTTAATTTTGTTTATTCCTATGTCCAGAACTAATGGTGCTTCCACTGCCCAACAATCCTTCCATTATTTCTCTTTCTTCTTATCTGAAAAGAAACTGCAACATTGTAGTTGGCCATTAACCTCATGGCCCAGCGGCATTACCTCCTCGCAGCTGAAGGTATCTCTGTTCCAGTACTACCTTTACCCCATGGAAGACAAGGAATAACAGTGATTTCTTTAGTAACTCCTAAAAACATGAAACTTTCGTTTTAGAAGGGGGATAACCAAAAACACCTTTCTGAAGTCAGCAGATTGTTTTTAAAACCATGTTTTATTTGCAATGATCTAATGAGAGCAACAGATCAAAATCATTTCATCAGATGAGACAAAAATAATAAAACCGTTCTCTGAAGCATCAACAGGAAGAGCGATGGAGGGCAGGACCACTGGCTACAGCTGGCATACTACAACACTGGTACTAACCATAGAATCACTCAGGTTGGAAAAGATCCCTGAGATCATCAGGTCCAACCAATAACCTGACTCCACCAAGTTCATCATTAGACCAAAACTCTAAGTACCACATCAGTATCTCTAAACACACTCAGGGGTGGTGAACTCAAACCCCTCCCTGGGCGGCCTGATCCAAGGCCTGACTACTCTTTCAGTAAATAGATTTTTCCTAATGTCCAGCCTACACCTCCCCTGGTGCAGTTTTAGTCCATTCCCTCTTGTTCAATCACTAATCACCTGTGAGAAGAGGACAGCACCAAGCTTTCTACAATGTCTCTTCAGGCTGTTGTAGAGGGCAGTAAGGTCTTCCCCTTAACCTCCTCTTCTTCAGGTTAAACAACCCCAGCTCCCTCAGCTGCTCCTCATCAAACTTCTTGTCCAGACCCTTCACCTGTTTGTTGGCCCTTCTCTGCATCCACTCCAGCACCTTTGGTCTTTCTTGAATTGAGGTGCCAAAAACTGAACCCAGGATGCCATCCTGACTTGTATAAAACAAGCATCCCCCATCCTTGCCATCCCCCATTCTGCTGCTGCTTGTGGGGCTGCACAGAGAAACTCAACAGGACACTGAGGAGTACAAAACTTATCCCACAGACAACAGGCTTAACCAGGCCACTCATGTGGCACCACCAACCGTGTTGTGGCAGCAGGGAGGCAGCAGTAGCCTCCGGAAAGAGCATCGGGGACGTTCTTGTCCATAACAGCTCATGTTTGAGGAGGATTTCAGGTGCACCTGAAAAATCACGTTTCACTGCCAGAAAACTGGGCGACATGAGAACTGATAGAGAGGAGAGTGAAGTCCCCAAGCAAATTGTGCCAGGGCAAGATGTGGGAGACAGCAGAGTGGTACTGGAGGCTGTTCCCCCTTCACCCCTCTAAGACTCTACACTGAGCTCCTGTGTCCTACACAAGGTTTCACCTCAAGCAGAGCTGGCATGTAGAAAACGTGAAAAATAAGAGGTGTACATCACACCTTGAGTGTTGTCCCAAGGCTCTCTGCCAGAACCAACCCATATTCACATCCATGCAGTCAAACATCCCAGGAGTGGGACCTGAATGCAGGAAACTTTTTTCCCCAAACCCACACACGGCCTAACTCCAAAAACAAAGCACCATAAACAACAGAGAGCCCCCCAAATGGCCATTTCACAGCCACCTCGATGCCTATTTGTGTCAGGTGGGTTTTTCTGCTGCCTAGTCTGGTTTGCAGAGGCAGCTGCACCCCCACGCCAGAAGCAGCAGCTGGTTGATGTGGGGAGCAGGGTAGGTGGTGATGTTGGAGGCTGGTGCTTCTGCACAAAGCGTAACATCAAACCACAGCTGCAGCTAGCCTTCCGCTGCCTGCATGGGGCATCTGCATCGTGCTCCGACTGCCTGCAGCTGCCTTCCTGCCCACCCATCAAACGCCATACGGAAACAGCCAAGAAACAGGATGAAAATGTGTTAAAACGGAAAATGTGGCCATGAAATGTTTTACCTGGGAATTCTGTTTTGGGCAAATGTTCCTGACTGTGTATCCTACATGGTGGTCCATGAACACATGCAAACCTGCCCCTGAGAAAAGGAAGGGTCTGATCAGCAACTTCCTTTTTAAGTGCAGCATTTTTGTGAAGGTGGTCACAGTTCCATCTGTGGTCAAGATCCTACGTAGTATCAAATACAAAAACTTTCAGGGTCAGAGATAAATCCCACAAGGTTGTTAAATGAGACACATTTCCATTTTATGAGGGTAATCTGAAGTTTAATTATTAATAAAGATGACTAAGAGGTAAACCTAGTCATATCAAAGTTATGGTCACGTACTAGCTATAGCTGCATGAAGGTTGACCTAGATGATCACCAGAGGTCCCTTCCACCTTTGAACAATCTGTGATTCTATGATGTCCACCACAAGACTTGCAGATGCTCTGAGGGCTTGCACAGCAGATAACTGGGGCAATATAATCCTTGCTGCACACTGAGAGCTACTGTGTGGGCAGCAGATAGAGCTGGGAAACACATCCCAGAGGGTGACTCAGACGTAACCACATGGCTTTGTACACATAAATGACGAAAAGAAACCACAGACGCTCGTCTGGCTTGATCTAGGTGGCTGGGAACACCTTTCATCTCCCAGACTTCCATACATGTCAGGAGAACACAAATCTTCCACCTGAGGGGTGGGGTGATTATTTCCATTTGTGACCATGCAGCACAAACTGGGTATCTCCCATTTGAATATTATCTAGTACAGGCAAATGTGCTGTAGGTGTCAGATCATAAACTATTACAACACTTCAGCGTCTGACCTTATCAAAAGATCATTTACAGCCACACAGTTTTGACATACTGCATGTAACAGCTGTACAGCCCATAAATTAATGGTCCTTCTGATGGCACAAGTGGTTTAGGGGGAACCTGTGTGAGACAGTTTTCTATTCATGTCATTCCTTTCTATTTAGTTGATGGCAGATTTCATTCTCTCTATAAAATGGGTCACGATAATAAACATCGTGATTTGTCTACAAATATAGGACTGAACTGTCGTGAAATCCTCAGAAAGGGCTTATTCTATTGGAAAAACATCAAAATAAAGTATTTTTTAAAATATAAATATGGCAACTCCCATTTATTTCTCATTTTTTCAGTGTTCCCAGCATTGTCTTTCAGCTTTGCTTTAAAACTGGGTGTATACAAAGTGGGAAGCACAAACCCCACAATTTCCATGAATTGCTTGATTAAAAAACTGTCATTAGAAGGAAGCAGGTGGGTGCACACACAGAGGTCAGAAGAGCCCATTCGAGCTAGACAACAGATGAAATCTGCCTGACCACAACTCACACTCACTCGAGAGTCTGCAGAACATTACATTTGACACAACATTAGATACTGATTTCCAATTTGTTCTTCCCATAGGAATAGTAATGTTACTACAAGTGACACAACTGACACCTCTGGTCTCTCTGAAGGAAAATCAAAGGACAGAAAGACATCACAGGCAACCCAGCACTTTAACTTGTGGCTCTTTCACAAGTCAAGACAGAAGTCAACTTGTGACTACAGAAATGTATGTTGATATTGGCAGAAGAAACATTGTCTAGGTCAGGAAAAATAACTCTGTCCTCTGGATTGTCAATCCTGTTTAGACAACTAAAGGTCAAAGCAAAGGACGAAAAGTCTAATTAGAGAGAGGGAGAGGGGAAACTTCAATGTGCAGCAGCAGAAGTCTAACCCAATGAGCAGATTAAACAGCCATGGTGTAGACAAGGACATCCCATGCCATGGAGGAAAAAACACCTCACGAGACAAATGGAGAAGGTCCTTGGTAGCTTTAAAAAATGCAGTTGTTATTTTCCAGGAATCCAGCTTACCAAAGCTACAGAGACCTATGAAAGGTCAGCAGTGGCAGGAATTTGACAGTATCATATTATGTTAGAGGCATTTTCATACACTGCAAAACTACCAGCCCTGGGAGGTGGAGGTGGGGACAGTCACGGCAGTGTATGATTGAGCTTGCTATTCCCCTCCTTCCCCAAAAGAAGCTTCTGTGCTCCATATCTATCTAATCATCTTCAAGTATCATTATTGGAAAACAAGACAACAATCCAAAACACTGAAGTAATGGCTTTTAACAGGAATTTGATCAAGATTCAGATGAAGATACTACCCATCTGTTCTTTGACAACGATGAAAGTCCATGACCTAAGTGAATAAGATACAAGGGGTGATGGTACCATAATTAAAAGCAGCTTCTTCACTAGCAGAAGAGACCACAACACTGACTACTCCAAGTTCCTGAGGGCTTAGGATAAGCAATAATCTACATACATTTCTACAGGAAGTAAACTCAAGGAATAACAACAATTTCTCCACTCCTTGTCTTTTTCTCACGTTATGAATCATGGCAGCATTTGTCATTTTCTTAATGAGGGTATCTGCCATCCATTAAGTCAGCAGGCTCCACACAACTAAGTGCTTACATGCAAGCTTACATGCTCAAGACTGCTATGAGCACAATCCACAAGGGGACTTTTTAACAGAAATTAAAATACCTTTATATGTAGTGTTGTTATAACCCAAATTTGGGGGATTTTTTTTCTTTTTCAGTTTCTTTTTTGACACAAAGTTATAACCTACAGACAACTGAACACAGACATTAAATTTATGTATTCTCTATGGGCTCCAAATGCTTCCTCATATTAGCTTGTACGATGCTTCAAGTGTTTCACAAACCCAAATGGTGGATTGAACACAGAACTGTTGACTGCAAAAGCTACAGAGTTTCTCCATTACGGACATCACAAAGAATTGTATTTACAGTCTATGCTTTAATTCTGCATTCTAATATTTTTTACACTGAGCTCTGATCTCAAAAGACAGTCTGGAGACATGAAAGATGTCCAAACCTTACGGTTTAATAATAATTTTTTAAAAAAATATAAATATATATAATAAAAAAATAGCAATAGGTCATGTCTGACCACTGAGATACTCAGTTCAATGTACAAGCCCCAAAACTCCCACCTTTTCCAATTTTCTACCCAAAAGCTAAAATAATCTGTTTTTAAAAGTTTTTGACAAAAACCCCTCATATTTCAAACTGTGAGAGTGATATATTTTTTGATTGTTGCAATCACAGAATGTTACAGGTTGGAAGGGACCTCGAAAGCTCATCTAAGGCCACCCCCACCCCTGCTGGAGCAGGGTCACCCTACAGTACAGTCTCAAGATATGCTGTCCTACATGGGGCTCAAACCCATGACCCCAGGAATTCAGTCCCATGCTCTACAAACTGGGCCAGCGAGGTGCTCACAGGAGCTTACAGGACACTAAGTACCTGATAAAACTTGGTTTTCGATGTAAGTTTGACTTAGTAGAAATATTTTGCCCAATACATCTATAAACAGGAAGATTCAGCTATTTCCTTCAACCAAGTGCTAGAGACTTAGTGACATAACACAGCCTGCAGCAACATCTGTCTCAGAGTAACAAGCTTGTAGTGCGGCACACATATCACAGGACACCAGAATTAAAGGAATGGTATCGGGTAGCAATGAGAGAACCTATGAGGAGGCACTGGAACAGGTTGACTCCATCCCTGGAAGTGTTCAAGGCCAGGTTGGATGGGGCTCCAGGCATTTATATTTTAGCATAGTCTGTATCTCAAAAGCAATTCTCAAAATACCTGTATTGTGGCTTTTTTCCTGTCACTACACATCTCCTTATTGACAAGGGTTTATGACCCGGCAAGGCGGGTCACAAGAAGACAGTTTGTCCCCCAACCCCAGTCTCTTCAAAAAAAGAGTCAAGGGAGACCTTGTGGATTGCAAATAATTGTACTTCATAGCTTCCAAGACTTTCTTAACTAAGATTTTATACCTCAATAATTTTCTTTGCTAGTCTCTTGACACAATTCAAATAACTTGCTGTGTTTTACCAAAGACGGAACAGTTAATTTAATGATTAACTCATCTGACAGGTAATCAGGCAACTGATTTTGTCTGCTTTATCTCTACCAAATGGTCAGAGCTACCTTCCATCAAGGCAAATTACAGGTTTTACAGCATACCTGTCATCTGAGGACATCAATTTGTTCTTGCAGCATGCTCAAAACCTACGGAGGATACGTGTGTCGGAAGGAGGTGGAGAGAAGTGGAAAGAAGAGGATTCAATTAAACAATAATTTGGAGGAAGCATCTTGCTGGTTTCTGTCTCCACTGATGAAATGAGGCCTACAGCATTAAAGCTGATGTGAAAGAACGCAGCTTATTTGCATCGTCTCCTTCCTTTTCTCATTTAAAAATCAATTGCTATCCTTGGGCAGGATATTCATTAGAAGGAACAAACTGGAGAAACTGCAAACTGAATTTGCTGTCTGATTCTAATCACCCACACCAAGATCGATATAAAACGGTCTGGGGTTCGAGTGCATCTGCAACTGCTGACCATGGGCATCATGTGTCAACATCAACATGTGATGAGCAGTTGGTCTACAAAAAGTTGGAAATTCAATAAAGCTGTCTGAATCTGCAGGGGCCATAATTTTGAGATGCTAACTAGCAAAGCCCTCCACTCTAGCAGAAGAGGTTCCTGATTTTCAAACCCAAAGCTTAAGCTGTCTGCAGTGTGAAGCATCTTGATGTGAGTGGGGAGATCATGGTAGCTTTTCAGCATAGATTCACTCTCCTGTAGGATGGCAGGATGGAGCCAGGCACCAGCTCTGGGAATGGATCCAACCATCCCTGAAAACACGCCAGAAAATACTTTCAAGGTACAACTCTTCAGTAAAAGGAGCACAGTGGAAATAACTGGTACTTGGCATGAGCCCCTTGAGTCAGGAGTTTGGTTTAGATCATTAGCAAATCAGTGATTTACAGTAGATTCACTGTCGGAAGATCTGATTGGGTAAGAAATTCTTAGATCTTGCTGCAGAACTTTGCAGGAAAAAGTTTGCCTGGCAGCATATTAAAATATTATACATACATATTACACAATACCATCATTCCCTCTTTTACGGCATCATAGAATCACAGAATCATCATGGCTGGAAAGGACCACCAGGATCATCAAGTCTGGCCCTCATCTCAACATCTCCCTAACCCCTAGACCATGGCCTCGAGTGCTCTAGCTACTCAGTTTGTAAACACCTCCAGGGATGGGGACTCCACCACTACCCTGGGCAGCCTGTTCCAATGCCCAACCACTCTCTCCATAAAGACCTTCTTCCTAAGATCCCATCTAAACCTCACCTGATACTACTTAAGGCCATTTCCCCTCATCCTATCATTAGTAATTTGGGAGAAAACACCAGCACCAGCCTCGCTATAAACTCCCTTTAGGTAGTTGTAGAGAGCAATAAGATGTCCCCTTAGCCTCCTCTTCTCTAGACTAAATAACCCCAGTTCCCTCAGCTGCTCTTCATATGGCCTGTTTTCCAGACATGTCCCCAGCCTTGTTGCCCTTCTCTGGGTCTGCTTCAGCACCTCAGTGTCCTCCTTATACTGTGGCACCCAAAAGTGGACCCAGTACTCAAAGGTGCAGTCTCATAAGTGCAGAGTACAGGGGCACCATCACCTCCCTACTCTTGCTGGTTATACCGTTCCTGACACAGTATGGGATCATGCTCCCAACAAATAGAGAGCTACTTTCCTAAAAAGAATGAGTCTTCATATTATTACTCCAATTTTTTTTTAAAAAAAAAAAGGAAATTATTTAAGCACTAATTTCTCATACTTATTTTGCCAGAAAAATGTTTAATAAATTCATACAGATGACAAAACCAAATATATGCTGACTTAGTAGGGCTTCCCAAACTGCTTTAGGATACTCCACGAAGTAGAATCAGCACAAGTTCTACTGAGCTGCCTCTTCCACAATGAATTCCAGTAATGTGAATGAAAATTCTAGAGCCTATGTATTACAAAATTACTTTGTATTATACAGATTATATACCACACCAACACATTGATACAGGCAGTTTTGCCTCCTAGGAGGCTGTAAAGCTGAAAATTGGTCCAGATCAGCTAATTAATTCCTTAGAGAGCACAAGTCACTTGTGTCATGTATTTTTAAATGGAAAAAAGACGGTATAATTACATCTGAATATCTAAATTTTAGAGTCCTACTTTCTCCCGTAGGTGGCTGCCCTGGTACTGCTGCAGATACCCACCCCCCCACTTACATTATGGAATAATACAAATTCCTCAAACTATTGATTTCATTGACATTCCATTTTGGATAGGTTGGTTTTTTTTATATACTGTTCCAATGCTTTGGATTTCTTTAGTGTCTAACCTAAGCAGCATAAGCAAGACAGTTCACCATCCTATGCAGCCTTCTACTAGCTTCACACAACATGGAGTTCACTAGGTTGCAGGGTCTGGTCAGTGAGAGAGCAGCTGGAACAGAGCAGCTATAAATAGTGTCAGCTTAAAACTAAATATGTTTATTTAAAACATGTGTTACATGACAGGTATCCGCCATGTCCAAGTTTTTATAATTTATGAAGCAGACTTGAAGCTCAGAGTACTGGATTATTTGGAAGGAGATAATGCTTTTTCATCATCTTGTGCTTGCTAATTCAAGATATTTTTTTTTCCCCTTAATGCTGCAACTCTCAGCTGTCTGATTCTCATGCTGCATTTTTTTCTTTTGCCACTTTGAGGGCTGATAACATCTCAGTTTTATGAAACAGAATTCTTCTCCTCACACTTCATGTCTTCCTCAGGAGTGGTTTTAAAGCCACCAAAACTTTCACAACATCCACAACAAGGTAATATCCCATTAGCAGTAGAACTGGTGACCTTGTAGAAAACCCCATATGAGGGGGATTACTGGGGTTCAGCCCCTGTACACACAGCTTACGTTAAAAACTCACTCCACTTTGGTTTACTTGACCATTGACAACTAAAAATGAACACAGCCTTTTGATTTTTACGGGTCACACTGATCATTTCGTGCATGCCGATCAGATCTTCTACCAACAAAGCCAAGATTTAACTGCACCAGGAGCATTAAAACAATTAACTCTTTTCTGTTCAACCTGTCTAGAAGCAAGTGCCACTCTGCAAAATAATCCATCACCATCTATACAGGCAGCAACATTTTCAAAGTCATTTCCAAATTGGTAACGAAGAATTATGAGTTTGCCTTTCTAACCCTCCCCAGAGATTAACACCATTTCAGATTCCTAAAAAAACTGCACACCCTGCTCTAGTCATTGCTGAACTACTCCAGGGATTGTAGAGTAGACAGCTAGACTTGGTGGTCTTGAAGGTCTTGTCCAGTCTTGGCGAGTCTATGATTCTATTCTCAGAACCATCAGGAGTGGTTGCATTTTACCAGCAAATCCCCAAATTATCCCTGAAAAATTCCTAAAGCTTCAGTACCAGCCAGACAGGGCTGTATGTGGTTTTGCCTCTATTCATTCTTCCAGATGCATGCCAGAGTTTTGTGCCCATTACAATTTAGAACCCCTTGCAGGAAGGCATATCAATGAAAAAAAACCTCATGATTTTTTCTGTATTAAGGAAAGGGTTGAATTTCCAATCCACTGGAAAATCTAGTGAAGAAGCAATTAGCTATACCCAACAATTCAGAGATACACAACACTACTCCAGATACACCAAGGAAAAACCAAACCACAGACCACACCAACTTGCTACCAAGCCTCCTCTGCTCTCTCAGTGAGGAGAGGGAGACAGAGAAGATGTAAAAAGGGCATGTTTAATTCTAGAAGACAAGCTGGAAATAACAGGTAGGGGACACAAGAACAGAGGGGTAACAAAATACGTTTATTTCCTTTAGCTATTTTCTCATCATCCTGTTTTCAATTTTCTTCTCTATTTAAAGCATAGATTGTTTGGTGACGGGATCTGGTTTGAAGCTCCTGTTGCACTAAAAGTGCTGTTCACATGTATTAAAGGATATTTTATAATTCTGAATCTAATAGATTTCTCTTTAGTATTTCTGCTTAATAGTATCCTTAGTCCAAGATTTCTCACTGCAATTTCAACACAATTTCAGCCTCCCTCGAGCATCAAAAGGGCAGACAGAGAAATGAAGTTTAAAATTTACTCTTGGTTCCACTCCCCAAAAGGACCTTGATAAAGATGAAACCTACACTGGGATTAGGAAGTGTCCCCAAGATTTATTTCCAATGCTTACTTCTTGGCTTTCCCCCCTCTCCATTACCCAATAGCTGAAAGACCTGGCACTAATGCCTTTTATTGTCAAGTGGCAAACAATAGAACTCAACACTCAGTAAGATTTGCACTTCCCCAAACGAAGACTCAAAATGCTTCCTTAGATCACAACAGCTCTGAAGCAACCTAACACCAAGTTTAGCTGAAAACAGCTTCAAAGTCCGATTTGCATATCTATACATACATATTCACATCTATAAAATGTATGTGTTTGCACGCATTTCTCTGTGACCTACCAAGCCAGGTACCTATAGGGCCTCTCAGAGCAGCTCACTTAGGGGGCAAGATGGTGCTGACAGGAGAACGCAACTGAATTTTAACTTTTGTTTAATGCGTTCAGTGATCACACACGGTGAGAGGAAGGAAGTTCTGTACTAAGTGAGAAGACAAAGCAGTATTTATAAATGAATTGCTTCTGGATACAGAAGTTTTGACATCCTTTTTCTGGTCAGAGGGAGATCACGCTAACATCTCTGTAGAGCTGTAGAGCTCTAGAAAGGATTACAGAGACCTTGTCTCACCCTGACCCTCCTGAATTGCAGAGAGCTAGGTCTCTTCTCACAAAGAAGAAGTGATAGGACAAGAGTTGCACAAGGGCATCCTCAAGTTGCACAAGGGCAAACTTAGGTTGGACATCAGAACAAACTTCACTGAAAGTGTCATCAGGCCTTGAAACAGGCTGCCCAGGGAGGGAGTTGAATCAGCATTCCTGGATGTGTTTCAAAGTCATGGAGATCTGGAGCTTAGAGATGTGTTTTAATGGTGGCCTTAGGACAGTTGGAGTAATGGTTGGATGATCCTGAAGGTCTTTTCCAACCTAAACTATTGTGTGCTTCTATGAGTTCATCTGCATCTGATGGTACTAACATTTAAAAAAACATGCACAGCCATTATGAGAACAGCAGCAGCAACAATATGCCCGAGGCAACTTGACTGCAAAGGTCTACAAAGAATCAAGCTTGGAACTGTCCACCGGCACAGACAAGCATCAGGCAAAAGTCTCAACAGTCAAGTTTACTAAACATTTCTCCCATGGAAAATGACCTGAACAGCATTACTGCACATGGTGCAAAGATAACCCAGAGAGCTTTACACGAGGTTGTCAGACCGGATGTGTCCTGCTTCGTCCTCATCGGAAACTAAGTAACATAAATCAAAACTAGTTATTTCAAATGTAATCAAACCCCGCCAGGCATCATGACTAATGCTTTTCCTCTGCCCATCCCTCCTCACCATTAACCAAGGAGAAGAAACAACAAAAAAATAAACCCCATACCCACAGCAGCGCTCCAGCAAGCACAAAGGAGGGTCTGGCCAACTCAGTGAAAGAAGCACTCAGAAATGACAAAACAACACTGGTACATGATCCGGACGTGCAAGCAAAGTTTAACTGCTACAGGATTTCACAGCACAATTCACATTGCTCCACTTCTACAGAGAGAAACCACTGGCATTTGCAGACAGAATCATGGAATGGTTTGGGTTGGAAGGGAGCTTCAAGACCAACAAGTTTCAAGCCCCTGGCACAGGCAGGGACACCTTTCAGTAGACTAGGTTGCCCAGAGCCCCATCCAACCGGGCCTTGAACACTTCCAGGGATGGAGATACATGCACCTCCAAGGAAATTTATTACTGTGCACATTGAATTAGAAAGAAATTCCTCATCAAGTATTGGTGCGATTAGACTTTTTAAATTAATCTTGTTCCTAAACATTCCCATACCCTAAAATCAAAATTAGAGGTAAAAGGATCATGACTGGAAAAAGACTCGTACACGTTTTTTAAGACAGCCACAATTCTGGGCCAAGTAAGGAGGGGAGGCAGTAAGACCATTACCATGGACTTCCGAAGGGCAGACATCAACCTGTTTAGAACACTGTTAATAAAGTCCCTTGGAATACAGTCCTAGAGGGAAAAGGGGTCCAGAAAGGCTGGACTTTTTTCAAAAA
>VXBP01009708.1:74114-237882 GCA_013400115.1 Rhinopomastus cyanomelas
GGTTCCTGTGTGACTTGGTTTAGGTGATCCTGCTGTTGCAGGCGGATTGGACTAGATGATCTTTCGAGGTCCCTTCCAATCCGTAATGATTCTATGATTCAGGTGATGCTCCGACCAGTCTACTACGAGACACTTGAAAGAAGTTCATGAACTGTAAATTCTGTACTTACAGCTCTGGTGATTATCTGAGAGACAGGAAAAAAAACACTTCCAGCATCCCACCACCCCAAAGCAACAAGGAATCATAGAATCATTAGGGATTGGAAGGGACCTCAAAAGATCATCTAGTCCAATCCCCCTGCCACAGTAGGATCAACTAGACCAAGTATTATAGTCAGTCAGGGTTAGAAGGGACCACAAGATCATCCAGTTCCAACTCCCCTGCCATGGGCAGGGACACCCCACCCTAGATCAGGCTGTCCAGAGCCTCATCAACCCGGCCTTAAACACCTCCAAGGACCAGACTTCCACCACCTTCCTGGGCAACCCATTCCTGGCTCTCACCGCTGTTACGGTGAAGAACTTCCTCACATCCACTCTAAATCTACCCATCTCCAGCTTTGCTCCATTCCCCCTAGTCCTGTCGCTACCTGACATCCTGAAAAGTCCCTCTCCAGCTTTTTTGTAGGAGGACAAGGATGGAGGACAAGCTGTACTTCACCGTGAAAATGGACTTTGGCACGGTCTGCACAGTACCTCGTTCACATTTTACTACTGTTCTGGGCAAATCTTTCCTGGGTCAGACTTAAAGTAGTTTAGGTAAGAGGCAGCTCCCCAATAAGCTAGTCTATTTACATTTAGCACATTCCCTACTATAACAGGGATGCAGGAAAAATGCCCCTGATCTTTTTTTTGCTGTCTCCCTAGGGCACACCACAGTTTATTCATTCTTTCAAGCCTTCTTATAAGGCTTTAAATTTGTCAAAGCACAGAGGGAGAAGCAGCAAAGGCTCACCTCGATTTAAACTTGTCTTTTGAAGGCTTGTTTGGGGAAAACCGTCCCCCTGAGCCCTCCATTCCCAAGTCAGCCGTACTTTAATAGCCCATTACAAGAAGAGAAACAAATCTCAATATTTACTTTTTGTTGAACTATCAGATAAACGCTGGGTCTATTTCTGTTCTATTCACATTCTCCCACAATTTCCATTACAAGGTATGCACAGAGCACTTTGACAAGAAGTTCCCTGCTGCTAAAGATCTCGGCGTTAAATGAAAAAGGAAATATTCATTTAAGTTTTGGTTTCAGACAGAAATATGTCTGCAAAACTAAACTGGAATTCCCCCCCAGCCTACCTCACCACAAAGCTCACCCAGTCAGGCAGCTCACGGGCACCAACTTTAGGTATTGCAAAGTGAATTTAAACCCAATTTTATTGGCAAAAGCTTTGGTTTGTTTAACTGTCCTGGATGTCCAACAAAATCTGCATTTCTTCCAGATGAATTTGTATTAAATGCTTCACGGTCACTTCTGTTCTCTTCTCAGTTTTTCACAGCATCTAGCAAATAGGAACTGTCTGTATGGGGCGTCATACATAAAACCCCTAAAATCAACTTGGGGGGTTGTAGGAGTGCTGTATTTTTTTGGGTTTTAGTAAGTTATCTAATAAGCTGTGGAAAATGGTCTGCAGTGATTCCAAAGCACCAGATTTTTGTCAAGTCTAAAGCTGTTAACATGAACTACAAGAGTGATAAAGTCCACTTGATTTCCACAACTGATTCCAATTTTATCCCACCTCAGTGAAACCCTCACAGTCAATAAAAGAAGGGGGGCAACGAAGAAAAGATAGCTGGAAGAGCAGAAGTTCTGTTAAGCAAACAGAAACACTTGTTTCATTTTCTCATTTTTTTCTATGTATAAATGATGAGGTTTAAACCTCACTGAAGAGTCCTGGCAAGACTGGTACATAAGATACTATACACACAGAATTACAGAATCGTTTCAGTTGGAAAAGGCTTCCAAGATCATAGAGTCCAACCATTACCCCAAGTGTCCCAAGGCCACTGCTAAACCCTGTCCCTAAGCTTCAGATTTACATGACATTGAAATACATCCACAGGTGGCAATTCGACTTCCTCCCGGGGCAGCCTGTTCCAAGGCCTGAGGACTCTTTTCCATGAAGAAGTTTTTCCTCATGTCCAACCTAAACTTCTGGTGTAACATAAGGCCACTTCCTCTTGTCCTATCACTTGTTACTTGTAAGAAGAGTTCAACCCCCGCCTTTCTACTACCTCCCTTTAGGTTGCAGAGTTAGAAAAACCTGAATAGACACTCATAGTTTATGTGCAAGTGCTGCCATTTGCAGGTCATCAACCTGCATGTCACGTTTGAGCAAGGTCCAAGCAAAGCGGGACAAGGGGAACACAAGCTTTAAAAAAATGCAAAAAAAGAACAAGAATTTCCAAGTGCAAGGGAATTACTCAATTACTACTAAAGTAAAGAAAAAATAAGTACTAGAAACATTTCAAAAACACTCTTCCATCAACATAACACAGCACCATCCTCGAGTTGATGTCTACCTGGCACCAGTACAAATAGCAGATACAGCAACCATTTGTATCCTTTTTAATAATATGGGAAACTGCTGTTTAGAGGTTTGAATTTCATCGCCACGCTTCACATAGATCTGGGTTTGACTTTTGGCTGAAGGACAACTCGCAAGAGCCCAGCGCTCCAAGTGTTCACCATGCCTGCAGGAACTACTCTCCAACAGCTGGTTAGACCTTCACATTGCTGGAAGAACTAACCTTGTGATGAGCAGAAATATTAGCTCCAGGAGCTACTGCCACTCCACTATGCTCCCAGCCCAAACATCTCCTGTGCGCAAGTTCATATCAGCTGGTGGTACCACCTATTTCTGAACTAGAGACCCACTTAGAAAGCTTGATGTTAAGGGAAAATAGTCTCCACTTCTAGCTCAAGGTAACAGCTTAGCAAAAGGTTGCCTGCTTGTAGAAGTGTACTGGAGTTACCAGTAAAAAGGAGCTTGTTTGGAAAACTATGACATTATTTAGGGGAAAAAAGAAGGTTTTTTTAGGCAACATTAATATTACCAGAATATTACAATTCTCAGAACCTCACTCACCCAACAACCCAACAATTCAGGGTTTCTTTGACCTGATCCACTCCTGAATTGATTTCATCACCAAGCAACCTTAGAAAACATTGTCTCTGCTAAAACCAAAGGTGGCTCAGACACAGAAATAAGGAAAATTAGTTTCAAAAAGCATCACCTCAAATCCAGAAGCCTCACTGAGGGATCCCCTCCCTTCCAGCCAGAACTCTGGTGGATGCACAAGCCCTTGGCTCCTGGCAAACACAAGCACACTAAAAAAAGTCAAATGAAGCTCTGAAGTGCCACCTAGGAAAGTAAAGCAGTAACAGGAAGCCCACAGTTACTGGACTGGGAAGCCCACACACTTACTGGACTAGAGAGACAGTATCAACAAAAAAATCAATGTCCTGTAATTGAACTTGCTGAGCATCTTCCCTCTCAGTTTCACCTCATTAGCATCACCAGTTTAACTAAATTATTCTGTCCAGGAAGGTTTTCTGGAGCCAAGCCCACAAAGCAATGATCCACTAAAAACCATTAGGGCTGTTTCCTTTTCACAAATCATGTAAGCTACACAGATCCTATCAGTCACAGCTGGAAGAAACCCATCATACTTTTTCTTTCCTTTTCTCCATCCTGCTGCTAAAGAGCGTTTCCTCAAGCATAATGCATCTACTCTCTCATGTGAGCTCTATCCAAACAACCTGAAAAGTCAGGATGTTTAAATTCTGCTCTCTGGAAGGCATGAAAAAATGAAATTTTGAAGGAGCACCATCTGTTCCTGAAAAGTAAACCAAAGGGTTGTGTTAGCTTTGCCCACCTTTCACGGCCCAGGGTAACATTTAGGCATAAGCAGTTTTAATTTAGGGTTTAATTCAGGGCTGATTCATAATTCCTGAATCTCCCCCAAGGTCAAGGGCAAGGCTCCCATCAACTCCAAAAGGAGCAGGACCTCTCTCAGTTGTTAGCCTCATCTCTGTCTAAAACCATTATCAGCAAATGGAAGTTGACTTTACCGCTGGAACCTGAGGCTTTCCTCAGGTGGAAGGTGACAAAATAGCCAAGAAAGTAAAAGCATTTCAAAAAGGAAAGCACACATTTGTGATTGAAGCACAGACCCCTTAGTTACACAGTAAATAATTTGCTCCCAGCTCTAAATTTTTATTCTTTGTGCAAATAAAGGACCAGTGATGTTTTCCAGAAGCCCTATAGTACAGAGCTACTAATCTAATACTTTAATTCCTATGAACTGGGCACTCATCTGCTTCAGCCTTCAAAAGCTTGAGGCCATGGATGTATTAAAATGAAAATAAAACATTTCTCAGTGTCATGTAGTGATAGCACGAGGGGCAATTGTTGTAAGCTGGAACACAGAAGGTTCCATCAGCCTGAAAAGGAACTTCTTCACAGTGAGTGTGACGGGGCACTGGAACAGGTTGCCCGGGGGGTTGTAGAGTCTCCTTCACTGGAGATGTTCAAGACCCGCCTGGATGTGTTCCTGTGTGACTTGGTCTAGGTGATCCTGCTGTGGCAGGCGGATTGGACTGGATGATCTTTTGAGGTCCCTTCCAATCTGTTACGATTCTACGATTCTATGATTTGGGACACAAAATGGGACTTGCTACCCCTTGACTCATGACCTACACACAGTAACTTATCATGGCCACAGCATTCCTCCTCTTCTCCCATCCTCACTCTCCAGCTAAAATATGACAAAAAGTTTCTGTTCCTGCAAATATTAAGTTCAACACACACATGGGTAAAGTTTAATAAAGAACACTTGGTGCCTTGAGAAGTGCAATACCAGCAGACAGCAGTCGCTCAGTATCTGCCACAACAGATCTTCCTATGGGGCACTTCCAACCATGATACACTTCAGCCATTTCAGAGCCATCTATTAAGTTTTTAGTAAGAGAAGTCTGTACTCACTGCTAAAACGAGCTGACAAGATGTTCCCCAAAATTCTGGAGCTTTGTCATAATTTTTACACATCAAGAAAACAGCCTCATAGAATCATCAGGGCTGGAAACTCAATCATCAACTCCAACCATCCTCCCTACAACCCCTAACCACCAAACCATGTCCTGAAACACCACATCAAGATGTATGTGCTGAAGTCAATGCTTCCTTCACTGGAAAAACAGAAAATGGTTGTGCTTCTTAATCTGACACCATTCAAAATCTGTTTGCTAACACCAAAACAGAATAAAATTAGCTCTTCATCCTGGATCAGGCAATGAATAACAATAAAAAAAAAAAAAAGGCTTTATTTGAAGGCCAAGTATACTGTTCCAGCTAAGTGTGAACCACAAGACTTCAAATGACATTTACTTTGGCAACCTCGGGCAAATCAAGATCACCAATTCTGCGTTCAAAAGGGGATTTCTGACTGACCACAGTCATGGGACACTGTTCATCTTTAAGTATGCCAATTCACACCAACTTGGTTTTCAATAGAAAAAGTCACAGACAAAAACCATTTCAACTCCTTTTGGAAGAAAAGAAGCTTTTTTGTGAAAGCTGGCAGCGTCCCTTGCTTTTCCTCCAATTAAGAGAACAAAGTCGATGCAGGAGAGGTGGAATAAGCTATATGAGAAATGCCCAAAGAGCACAGAAAGATCTGTACTGGAACCTGCAATAGTGAGGACCTAATAACCTTTTTTAATGCAAAGCACCACAATATGGGCAAAGTGACAATTAAAAGCAACTGTGTCTACATCTTTCATACAGAGAAGATACGGCAAAGCAAAAGTAAAAAGCTCTAAATCACAGAATCAATCGTTCAGGGTGGAAAAGACCTTCAAGATTATCGAGTCAAATCCCCCCATCCTAAAAATAAAAAGGAGGAGGTCTGTGTACAGACTGTACAGACAACCACTTTTCAAGAGGAAAACCAACATACACCAGCATTGCTCTCCCTTCCAGAGGAGTAGAGGGAGTGAGGACGAATGAGGTAGCATCTTGTCTTACTGTTACACCTGATGGTGTCCCGTCATCCCGCTGCAGCGATTGACCAGCTCTCTCTCATATCCCACCAGCCTCTGACACCTCTTCAAAACCTTCTCTGCTTTCCAAGCCCCAAATGCTTTTTGCTGCACTTCTCTGCTTCCTGGGAGCTGTTCCACAGCTGATGGCAGAGTTAAGAACATTTCAAAGGCAGCTCGTTAAACCCCCCTATCCTCTATTTAAAAATGAGCACTAATCACTACTTATGCAGAGTAAGCTTTGGTAATCTTTATGCACATGTCTCTGAGTGCTGAATTCTCTGGGCAGGTAATGGAGACTCATGTTCTCTCCATGACTAGAAAATTTTCCTTGAGCTAATTGAAAACAGGCATATTTTGAGCAACATCTACCGCTGCCAACAGTCGTGCACGGGGGCCATGCAAGAAAGATTTACAGGCTGTGAATATCATGTAAATCTGTCTTCAAGTAAAAGGATCATCTCTGCATAGAATAAATTTAAAGCACTCCATTATTAATGCTCTTAATTTTCCATATTTTCTGACAAAGTAAAAGAGCCTCACAGGATACCCTATAGCCCTTCTCAGTCATCGGCACACACCAGGGAACTGGGTGTCAGTTACAGCTAAGCACAACTCAGTTAAAACATTCCTAAATTAGATTATTTCATGCTTTTTCCAAGTCTTTTACCATTCCATTTTCACCTCACCTAAATGATCATCAGGTAACAGTCAATCTCCAGGAAGCTGAAGGAGGCTTTTCATCTATTAAGAGCTGCTGCGCATCTTCTCTTTCTCACAGCCTTTTCCAGAATTTTTTTTCATTTAATTTTTTTAACTTGATTTTAATGTTAGGTCTTCAGCTTCTAGCTACTACACAATGAATTACATTCCCCAAGCAACTTGAGGCACACACAGGTTTGTTTTTTTTTTTCATTTCGCATCTGAGAGACATAACTCTTGTGCATCTGGATGTTGTTCCAGGTATCTTGTACCCATCACATCTACTCCAAGTAGAGCTGGAGCTATCTTCTCTGCAGATATGCACTGTCTCCTAGAGAGATGCAAGCTCTAAGCATGGTAGACCCTTATGTGCATTGCTGTGGGCAAGTCAACATATATCCATGACTGGGATTCATTCAACAAGAAAACTGGAATATGATCTTCCAGGTTCCTTCCTTTAGACTCCTTCCAACCTAAACCATTCAATTTTTTTTTAAATGGAAGACCACAATACTTTGGTAACCACACTAAAATCTTAGGAAAAAAATAAAGTGCTTTTCTGAACGTAGTCACCACCACATTAGTTGGACAATGCTGCCCATGGAAAAATTAATGGTAAAACTTATGGTTTCTTATTGTCTTAGTCTCTGCCTAGTGTGAAGCACAGCTCATTCCTTTAAAGTACAGAGCATCCCTACAACCTTCACCAGCTTCTCCAGGGGATTTAAGAAAGGAGGAGAGTTGCTTAGCTCTCATAGAAGGCAAGTCAGACAGCAGTAACACAGAGAAAGAAACGTGGAATTCTTGGCCAGTTAAAGAGAGAAAGAAAAAGTCTATTGTTGTGAAGGCCCAATTTTGCACGTCTGTTCTAATTCCTTCACAGCGAGCTGCGCTGATGGATGTCTCACTGGACTCAGCGTGGTGCCACATTTCAAGGCAACTACCCATAGAGCATTATCACAAAACGCTTTCCATGAGGGCCTTTGGCAGCTGCCCCATAGTTTGGCAGTAAATTGGGCAGTATAAGAGTGGAACACAAAGATTGTCTGTACGTGCTGTACTCCTACCACCTCTTCGCAAGTCATATGCAAAAAAACCCTGCTTTCTTTAGTTCTACAGTAAACCAGGGTTCTACCCCAGCATCAAATCTGGCTGGATAGGAGCATTCACAGAGTACCCAATGCTCTCCAACACTGGCTCTTGGGTTCATCCCTCTACATTCATTATACATGCAGGGGAAAGAAAAAAAAGGATGCTAAAAGCTCCTAAAGGCTTGACAAAAATTAGCATTTGCATCCCAGGGGCACATTTCAAAAGTCTCAGTACAAAATTTTGGTATTTGATAATTAAATGTGTATGCGAGCACATAAATATGGATGGCTCCAGGCAGGGAGGGACTGATCTGCTGTTGAAATGCTGATCCTTCAGGGCTTGATTTCAAAACTCTGGTTTTCCCCCACAGTAATTAGAACAGCTAATTTGTAATTACGTGCTCGCTTTCGGTTTGCTAATGGTGAGAAGTTAACGCTAATTGGTGACCCAGTCCTGCAGTCACTGGAGGAACCGCAGTCAAGAGAAGCAGCAGGTACTGCACAGGCTCAGCACATTAATGGCAAAATAAGCTTCAAAAATGTAATTGCTACCAAAAAAAGCTATTTACTTTGAAGGGATTCTCACAAATCCATAATGACACAAAAAAAAGCAAATCCTCATCATAAAGCAAGGAAAACACTATTTGTGCAGCCCTAGAGGGAGCACTTCCAGCAGCACAGCTCATTGGAAAGGTATTCTTGCATTAAATACCAATACCAAAGATAAATGCTAATGCAATAACCCAGAGCCTGGGTGAAAACTGCATGACAGCAGCGAGGACGTACCTATTCCATTTGATCCAGAATCCCTTCATGACAGAAGGCAACTCATGGTGACATTTTGCATCATTTTAAAGATATCAAGTATTAAAAACTTCTTATGAAATCCTATTCTACAGGGAAAAAAAACCCCAACCAAACAAAAAAATCCACCCCACCAACCCCACACCACATATATAATTTGATATTAAAAGTCATCCTTACCACAGTGATTGGGAAGACAATCCATTTCTCCTTCTGCCATCCAGTTACCTAAACATAAAACTGCTGCAAAACTCAACCTTAAAGCCTCTAGTGCTTCTCTTATCTGGAGCTCTGCTTTGCTTCAGCACAGCTCTGTTGCAGAAGGAAGAAAGGAAACCTGCTCTGATGCTTTGTTGGATGAGGAATCTAGCAATGAACAAAGGTTATAACTGAAAAACGTGAAACTGCTCGGCAGAGGTGTGGCTGTGAAGCCTGACACGGTTGCGTCACCACGATTTTGCTTTGGCAAATACAGCTTCCTGAATTCAAACAAATCTTAGACAGAACCATCTTTTGTTCCAGCAACAAGCAGTTATTGCACAGACAGGCTCTCAAGGTCACCAGCGGGAAGAGTAAACTACACCAGGATGTGCCAGTCATAAGTAATGTTTCAAAGAAAACAGTTAACGCTGACAGCAAGAGGTAGTTAAAGCCTATCCATGCTGAGCAGGATGCAAAGTGCTTGCTTCCTTCCAACTGACCACAAATAAACACAAACACAAGAATCTATGAAAAAAACCCAAAAAAGTCATCAATATTCCAGAGGTTCATGTCCTCCTCCATTACACTCCATTTTAAACGTTCCTCACTACAAAAACTGGGTTTGCACCATTCTGGCAAAGTAAAGCAAAATTAAATGTGTTGCTTTCAAGATTTTGGAAGAAGAAAATATTGTCCTCAAAACAATTTTTTAAAAAACAGGTGAAAAAAAATTAATCGTGGACTTTGTTCTCTTCGATATTAGGAACTGTAATGCAAATGTGTATTTGTAAAGAAGCATTTTCATATTTTTGAATGTTAGGCTATATAAGCGACATCAATATTCTCCTTAAAAATAGAGCAGCACTCTAATTAAAAGTACTGTGCTTATATGTAAATATAATACACAATTATATTACATATAATTAATTTATACAATTACACAGTTATGTAATTTATAATGGTATTTGTACTAACAACTTTTATTTGATAAATGCAAAAATCAAAAGTTGCAACCAACTCTTTGCAACCAATTCTTACAAAGTAGAAGAGACACAAAGCAGCTTCTTACAGACCTGAACTAGTTTTTATTAAGAATAAGGAGGAAGATTAACCCACATTTGTGTGGCAGGGAGGTTTTACACTGTTACTGAAATTGACTGATGATGCTTGAAGTTAAATACAAGATATTGGACTTGATGAACAACAGTGTGTTCTCACGTTCAAGGTCACTAGGAGTTGGGAAACTAATATGAGCTTTTCTACAGTCATTGCAAACAGCAGATTCTTTTAATTTACCTACACGTTCATCTTTCAGTTACAGTAAAGAATACTTCCAACTGCATATGGAGTGTTAACAAAGAAAATAATGCAATTGCTATTTTATTAGTATTTTTTCCACATCTTACAAGAGCATTTTTGGCAAGACACTGTTCACCAGCAGTTACTGTATCTTAAAAAGCTTTCAAAGCGCCTAACATGGGAAAATCACCCTTGATTATGAATCTGAGAGCACAGAGCTGAAGATAACGACTTGGGTTGTTAGATTTACTGCCTTCAGCGAACACATTCTCTCCCAAGGCACACACACACTCAAGCAATGATTAACTCCCGTAACTTGGTGCAAACAGTAATAAAAGGTGAGTTCTTTCTCCCAAGCACCTTCCTTTCGCAAGCCTCAGAAACACGGTTTGAGATAACACTTGGACGTGAGGCCTTCTCATGGCCAAGAAAATTCTTTACCTCCCTAGCACACAGACTTTGAAGCATGAGGTTTCTTTTTGAACACAGCAAAGATTTCAGCGCATATACCTGGGTAAAAAAAAACAACCCCGTAAGAAATCACTTTTAGGTTGAATGAGAGAAAAATAATACTTGTTACGTTCATTTATCAAGTTTAAAGCACCTCTAAAAAAATATTTCATTCCACCTGATGCAATCGGTTAGGACGGAATCCAACCATGAAAAGAAAAAGTTATTCATAACCACTATGGATCTCCCTGTGCTACCACCTGTACTAGATTACATTGTTCTCCAGGATTATTTGCACAAACACCCATATCCCACAAATCTAGGCTTGAAATTTTAGCTACAAATTTAGCTTGTAACACCTACACCATATTTTGAGAGTGAACAACAAATCTTGGAAATCTCAAGGAGTGACAAGAGGATCCAAAATGCCCAGCCTGACACGAATGCACTCAACAACTCTCTTCAGTAAGAGAACAAAGAAGCCAAGAGTTGTCTTTGATTGCTTCAAGACAGACTCTACCACACCAGCCTTTAATCACCTCAGTTTTTCACTTGCACACCCAAGACGGACATTCAAATGGGACCCGGCAGATCTCAAGTCCTTGCAAATCTTTTAGTTGGTGACAAAGTAGCAGGAAGGGGGCAGATTAAGACAACGTGGCTCCAGCCGTCACTGGGGTTTGGAAACACTTGAACTGCTACAGCAGTTTCCAGCCTGTGCGATTCCCAATTATTTCTGTTCATATTCACTGAGCTAAGAGCCCACAACATCTCCACTGATGCTACAGCCTCATACCAACATCCTGAAAGCAGGAAGAAGATGATACACATATGTTCGTAAGACAGGTCGCTCCTAACGACTTTTCCAAGCAAAAGTCAAGCAAATCCAAACATTTTGGGTTTGCTAAGGGTTTTTGTTTTGGAAGTAAATGAGTGTTCCTCCAATTTCAAGAGGGTCTGACACACACTGAGGTCAGGAGAAGCCCATGCAGAAGGGCCTTGCTTTAGAAAAAAACCCAAACAACTCACTTCTCTAAAACCTGGTTATTTACTGCAAAAAGTTCTCACTACTCATGTGAATGTCTAAATCATTTAAATTCTCAGGATAGTTCTCAGCCTCAGTAGCCTGAAGTAGCTGGTTTTAATGTAAACACTAATTCTTTGAGAACAAGGATAATGAAAAAAAAGAATGGGTGGGAGTATTTCCTTTTCCTCGGATTTAGTTTTGCTGAGTGTTCATTGTTCACAAGAGATGTTCTACCTTTCCACTGTCTCATGTGCTTCCCTCCACCCTTTTTTTTTAAGCCTTTGGAGATGAGCGCTGAGATAAAGCAATTTATTTTCTTCCACATACTTAAAGTTTGGTTAATCAATTACTTATTTTCTTCCATGTACTTCAAATGTGGCTGTTGGATTTAGAATCTCCACCAAGGTCATCTTTTGTCTGTAAAGTCATGTTTGTCCTGACCCTCCTTTCCTCCACAAATGAAGAGAGTAGCTAAGCCCCTGTAAATCCTCTTAGTCTAATGCACTATCCTGTTGTTGTTCACTCATGCTGCCCAGTCAAGTCACTCTGTAACGTCTCATAAATCTGCCCAGTCTTAACCAAATTAAATAACCAACAATTACACAGCTTTTGCCATTTTACCACGTTGCTCGCACTGACAGTAAAATGTGTCTCTGGAACTGAGCAACCCTGTCACACAATTCTTCCATAATTCTCTGTCATTTCCAACCGGGTACAACAGAATGTTCTGCTTCAACGCACCAGCCTGTGCATCTTTTTGGCTTCCTAAAGGCTGATTGTAAATTTTTCATATTAACAAGGCAAAAAACCCAAACCCCACAGAACTCAAGTAGTTGCCACCACAGACCCATTTGTTGCTTTCTTCCCTTTAACTGTCTGGAGAAGGAACTATACTACTTACTTCCTACTTCTGTCAGGTGACACATTACAAAGAAGACCACCTGCTTCACAGACTGTCACCCTCCTGATTTTCTCCTCCCCACACGTTTGTCTCCTGGATTTCATTGCTTTCTGTATTGCCTTCACTAGGGTTGAATTCCCCTTTTTGGAAGGCCTTCTGTTGACTTGACCTTGGTGTACTACCATCCTCCTGCTTCCCTTTTTGTCTCCCCTTTCCCCCGGCCCCCACCCCTCCAGACACACATTTCCTTTCTGAGACCGGACATTACTTAAACTTTTATGACCCAAATTTAGTCATTTAAGTTTTTCTGCTTCCCAAGTCAAAATTACTGATGAAAATGCTTCAGTTCAAAGGGGGAGAAAGAAGGAAGGAATTAAATCCTTCCTCCACAAATTCACAGAGCGTGTTTGGGCATGGCAGGAGTTACCAGTTCAAGGTCACCACTTCAGCAATACTCCTGCATTAATGTTTAGGAAAATAACTTAAAAAGAAAAAAAAAATCATGTATAAAAAATACAAATATCATGGTTTAGTTTCCTCTGTCTACCCCATAGATTGCAAAATCATCTTTGAACCTGAGCTAATCCGCTTACCCTGCAAGGAGGGGAAGACATAAGAGGAAAACTTTTCAAAAATATTAATTGGTTTTATTTTTTTAAAGCCCAGTTTGCACGTCTAAGCTTAAAAAATTACCACCAATGTATCAGAACTTGGCCAACCGCAGTCAGCTGCCTCTGAACTTGCTGCACGTGAAAGTCAGGAAAGCTGCAGGAAACTGCTAAAGCACGTGGTACAGATGAGCTTATGTTTCCAGATCAAAATAATTCAGTAAATACCTTTTAAAGCAGAATTACATGAAATTGTTCTTGTACCAGGAGAAAAAAAAAAGAAAAACCAACAAAAAATCATCCTCCTACATGTCTTGAGCTGGAGCACCTCTGCTCTGGGGACAGGCTGAGGGAATTGGGACTGCTCTGCCTGGAGAAGAGAAGGCTCCAGAGGGACCTTACAGCAGCCTTCCAGTACCTGAAGAGGGCTACAGAAAAGCTGGAGAGGGGCTTGTTACTAGGGACTTTAGTGACAGGACAAAGGCAAATGGTTTTAAACTAAATGAAGTTAGGTCCAGATTAGATCTTGGGAAGAAACTCCTCCCTGTGAGGGTGCTGAGGCAGTTGAACAGGTTGCCCAAAGAGGCTTTGGCTGCTCTATCCATAGCAGTACTCAAGGACAGGTTGGATGTGGCTCTGGGCAACCTGGCAGGGTGAGAGGTGTTGCTGCCCATGGCAGAAGGTTGGAACTGGATGATCTCTGAGCTCCCCTTCAACCTAAACCACTCTATGGAGAAACAGAACACACGACAAAGTGTCCTTCAGAAGTAAGGCATTTAAAATCCTACCACTAACCACAATGATGAAGTATGAGAAAATATTCCATTTACCAGAAGGAAGAAAAACACCAAACCCATGGTACACCTCTGATACTATCTGTATCAGTAATTAGTTAAGTCTGGGAGCATCCCAGCAATTGTAAACACAGATTATATATTTTTAAAAGACCTTGCAGACTACATTAACAGAGATAATTAGCAATGGACTCGTGTTAAGCCATTTGTAATGTAATTCGATGTAAAAGTCAAGCCATATGAAATACTGTTGATACATATTTAATTTCAACAGTAGACTACTAAAGTTGAACAGGATATCAATAGCCAGTTAGGTACAGTATCATTTCTACTCCACACATTTATAAGGTTTTGGGAGTTTTTCAATGCAGCAGTATTTTAATCCAGTTTAAGACAGTACTTCAAACTCCCATAACATAGTAATATCAAGAAACCTTCATTTAGAGACTAAAATCAGTTTTGCACTTCAGCGTGCATCCTGTGAATGACACACAAGTTCAAAATTTGATTGAAGAGGAGAAAATAATTATAACAGTCTTAATTTATTCTCTGGATTCACTGTTGAGACATGCTGGTGTTTTATAAAAGCACAAACACAAATGTCAGCTCTTCATGCAAGTTTTGAATTCATACACATATCCTCAATAACTAAAAAATCAACTTATTCAGGATGAGGTTGTTAGAGGGTAATCTTTTGCTTCATGTTTACCATGAATAATAGAGAGACCATGAATAAACCACCTAGGTAAAAGTGCAAATCTCTGCCTCCTCTATAGTATTAGAATCATCCTGTAACATGTTACCAAGCTGCTTCCTTTTCAAGCCCATGTTATACAAGTCAGTACATCACAACTCAGTAACGTGGTGTACCCCACTGTCACTGCTATCCCCTGACATTCTCTATGTGGATAAGTTTTTACAACCAGCTACCAGCTGTTTTAGGACAATCAGGAGAAGCAGTGAGGTACCACACCAAGCAAGATCCCGTTGAGGGGATGGACAGCTGGAAATCCTAAATGCATGACTAGTGCATGAGTGACTAGCCAAACAGATTTTTACCATTATTTTTATTTTACACCTAGGAAAAAAAAACACTGATAAAATGAGCAGAAAATAAAAACTAAAAAACACATTAAAAAGGTAAAAGCCAACAGTTCATTTACAGAATTTATCTATAACCTCCCATCTCCAAGATCAGCTTTAAACATTGAGGTCAATAACTACTTATCCTACTGGTATAATAATTTATGGTCTTTTTTTAAGTATCAACTATATTGAAGCAAAACACTGAACTCATTGAAGCAAAGAACAACAATGAATGCAAAACAGAAAAGAGGAATGAATGTGCAGTTATTTTTTATGGGTATTTGAGGAAGGACGCATTTACTGCTGAATCTCTAAGAGATCCTATCAGGAGATCCTGGCTCTCACACACACAACTAGGAGAGATCGTTTCAGATCAGCCCTGTTAACCGCAAGTGAAAATACAACAGTTTACAGACAGCCTTTCCATTAAATGGTTCATTTTCATAGAATCGTAGCATCATTTAGGTTGGAAAAGACCTCTAAGACCACCGAGTCTAGCCTTCAACCCAGCTGTCTCAAGCTCACTCCTAAACCACAGATCTACATGACTTTGAAACACGTGTAGGGATGGTGACTCAGCCCCCTCCCTAGGCAGCCTGTTCCAAGGCCTGATGACCCCGTCCATAAAGGTGCTTTTCCTAAAGTCTAACCTAAATGTATAGGCTAAACAGCTTTTAGTATAATGAGCCGAAGGAGACGTGGTGTTGCACAATGCACTGTTTTAAGGCTGCTGAAAGCTGACACAACACATCAATTCACATCTTTCTTTATTCCTTTTAGCACAAGGATCCACCCTGCTCCCTGCTGCCCAAGCTACGCCAAGGAAATATTAAAATAATCTTCCAGTAAGGAAGAACCCTGCTTGCCTACCAGACAGGATTTTTAGCACTGCCCATACAGCACTTGCTAATTGCACTTGGCCTCAGATGGTTAAACAAACATACCCACTCACCATCTGACTGTCAAGCCACACACAGTGAAATCCATGTTTTATAAATATTTAACTGGAAGTAGAAGTGGGAATTCTTATCACAGCTGTCCCAGTAAGTGAATCAATGAACAATAGAAATCCTTAAGGCAATACGGATACAGGAAACTTGCAATTACTCATAAAAACCTAACTGGAACAGTCTGCAACGCCATTTCACAGCTCTCAGAGCAAGCATCCATGTGACCTCACCAAATCCCACCAATGCAGAGGAAAAATGCTCTCAGTCCCTGCACCGGAGAGCAGAGAGAGAGGAAGTATGGTGAGAGACGGGTTGAGGGTGACGGAAATCCAGTGCATCACTGGGACATTTCCCATTCTTCTGTTCTGATGCTGCAGAGCATTATATACAGTCTGAATTTTATTTATGTGTAGGCACATGTATACAAACACACAAGAGCACAGACCAAACTCCAGACAGAGCATCAAACACTTGGAAGAGACAAACAAATTCAAGGATTATGCCTGATGCACATGTACCCGATGATAACAGAACTGTCTGGTCTTCTCCAAACTACAGTAACTACCTTGGGTGAGAAACATAAAGGTTGTGCATGTTTTTGACGAAGTTATTCAGAGAGACCAAGATCTCCACTGATTATATACAGTAAGATCAGAATAAACTATTTCTGCTTGTGGAATCAGAAGGGAAATTCCCACTTGTACACTTGTGTTTGTGCTTTTCTCTTTCAAAGCCCTGAACCATTTTCCCCAGGACTGAAGTCCTCTCTTGCCGCAGGAGCAGTTGAAGGTGAACTTCAACCCAATTTCACACTCAACCACAGCAAGATGAACCTCAGGCAACTTGTAGAGGGTGAAAAGACCCCAGATAAAACACCCACTTCATTTTCACCTGTCAATAACGAAAATAAATAATTCACATAGATAAATTAATAAATCGTGCACCTTGCTTTAGGTAAAGTAGACTACAAGGTGATAGCTCTCACTTCTTCCCCTGTATCTGACAGCAGATTAGTTTTAGAAGAGTGACTATTCTTCAAGGTATGGAGAACAGGCTTCTACACAAAACCAAAGGCAAAACCTTGTTGCAAATACTCCTGCTGGTATCAATCAACACATCCAGCACCTCAAGCAACAGATCATGGATTAATTCTGCGCTTCCAGCAAACTCAGGTGTTTTTAGAGGAAAAGGTCAAAGATTACTTCACACTTGACCAGTCAGTATCTCTAGTATTATGCATGGATGCAGAAATACATACCTGGGGTTTTTTTCATTCATTGCAAGAAGACTTAGGATTTCGGTTTGGTTTAGAGTTATCTTTTTTTTAAAGAGCTATGTGGAGACAAACTGAGGCATAATGAAAATCTATGTTCATGCATCAAGATGCCTCAAAGAAGAGGCATTTATCTAATGCATCTACCAGAGATTCACAGAGTCTTACATTTGGGAAAGAACAACCCTAGGTACCAGTATAAGCTGGGGACTGAACTGTTGGAGTGCAGTGTAGGGGAAAGGGACTTGGGGGTCCTGGTGGACAACAAGATGACCATGAGCCAGCAATGTGCTCTTGTGGCCAAGAGGGCCAACAGCATCCTGGGGTGGATCAGAAGGGGGGTGTGGTTAGCAGATCAAGAGAGGTTCTTCTCCCCCTCTGCTCTGCCCTGGTGAAACCACACCTGGAGTATTGTGTCCAGTTCTGGGCTCCTCAGTTCAAGAGGGATGTGGAGCTTCTGGAGAGAGTTCAGCGAAGGGCAACGAAGATGATAAAGGAGGTGGAGCACCTCCCTTACGAGGAGAGGCTGAGGCAGCTGGATCTCTTTAGCTTGGAGAAGAAGAGACTGAGGGGTGACCTCATTAATGTCTATAAATATTTGAGGGGTGGGTGTCAGGAGGATGGAACTGGGCTGTTCTCTGTGTCATGTAGTGATAGGATGAGGGGCAATGGTTGTAAGCTGGAACACAGAAGGTTCCACATCAACCTGAGAAGGAACTTCGTCACGGTGAGGGTGACGGAGCACTGGAACAGGCTGCCCAGGGGGGTTGTGGAGTCTCCCTCACTGGAGATATTCAAGACCCGACTGGACGGGTTCCTGTGTGACTTGGTTTAGGTGATCCTGCTGTTACAGGTGGATTGGACTAGATGATCTTTCGAGGTCCCTTCCAGTCCGTAATGATTCTATGATTCTATGATTTATCTAATTCATCTTCCAAACACTTGTCATACTATCACAGAGTGGTTAAAGTTAGAAAACCTCAGAGTTCATCCAGTCCCAGCTCCCTGACATGGGCAGGGACACTTCTCACAAAACTAGGTTGCCCAGAGCCCTATCCACCCTGCCCTTGGACACTTCAGGGACTTGCAAAGTCAACGCTCTCGTGTATGTTTTGACAATCAAAGATGCTTTGCTTAGTTCAAAGGCAGGCAAATACATCTTCACTGTTGTGCAAATTTTTCCAAGTCCAAATCAAACCCAAAAAAAGAGGAAAAAAAATTAAGTAGTAACAGATGTAGTGAGTTTAGCAAAACAAACACACTGAAGTATGACATGAGATTTAGCTGCAGTGCACCCCTGCAGCAAGCAAGGCCCACCATGCACTGGGCTGTATAAGCAAAATTATTGCCAACAGGTTCTCTTCTGGGCCGCAGCTAGACATGGTCCACTTTGGGGTCCCCCAGTACAATAGAGATTGATCAACTGCAGAGGACCCAGTGAAGGGCCATGAAGATAGTAAAAAGGCTGCAGTACAGCATGTATGACCAGAAGCTAGAAGAACTGGACTCACTCAACCTAGAGAAAAGCTTAAGTGAGATCCAAGTCTACTTTTCTACTGAGAAAAATGCACCAAACCCTCTTCTGAGACACAACAAGAGGGGTGATGAGGCAACCACCACAAGCTGCAACAAGGGAAACTCCAACACAGCAACCTGTGTTGGCTCTTACCTGCTCTCAATCCAGAGTTAATTTTTGTTCCCTTTGTACCCAGAGTTCTAGCCTTTCCCTCCTCAGAGGATTCAACACTGAACTGGAGCAAGACTCTGAGTAACACTATCTGTCTTTGAAGCCAGCGTTGCCAGGGCTGGAGAGTGTCAGACCAGATGACCTCCAGTGGTTCCAACCTACATTTTTCAGTGAATCTGCGATCTATTCTAGGAGGGCATGTGTGATATAGGATTACAAATGTAACATACCAGCAAGCCAAAACACAGTGCCAGCCAAAACGCAAGACTAGAAGGTACTACTCTACAGGCTTTTGACATATCCTTGTCAGCAGATTCTCCAAAATGCTGGGTCAAAACTCATGGGAAATGGGGGGGGGGGGGATATCCAACAAGACAAATACACGTTCTTTTAAGATATCTATAAATAAGAACTTCTACCTTAAATACAGCAGACACTACCTTTTTGCAGCTCACCCTAGAGCAACAAACACAGATGCTGGTGGCACAGATTTGGCTTGAAGGGGAAAAGAAACTTCTGGGACAAAAGCTAAGCATTCTGAAATGAAATGTTCTTTTTTCAGAAGTGCTGGTTTATTCCCACTAGAACCCAAATTCAGTGACTGATCTATCAATGTGTTGAAGAAATCCTGATGTTATTGATTAAACGCATGCATGTTGCCCACTTGGTCCCAGTCAGAGGTACTTCAGTGCTGAAGATCTCAAGAAAAACCTTGGGCAAGAAGCTTGTTTGTTTAACTAGAAGCACATCTGATACCGAGCCAGAGGCACAATAAAAAGTCCGCAATAAACAGCCCAGGAAAAATAGATTTTCTCTAACACAGCTGATACAACAAACTCTCCTCCAATATAAATGTCCTCCTGATGTCTTGCAGAGCCAGTCCAACTATGTTTGGGAATTGAGAGCACTGGACATACTGAGCCAGAAATTCAGCTGATGTTCATCAGCAGAACCTCACAGAGGAGAGGGGGTCTGGCCTGCTGGGACTGTGTTGCATGAGCTGAAAAAACTTGAGAGAAATCTGTTATGATAACTTTGATTTACATTGGTGGGCAGATCTCACAACAGAAAGTTTGCTGAGGAGAACAGGGTTTCAGCATCTGGTAATAGAAGGAACTGGGGCCCTTCTGCCTGGAGAAGAGAAGGCTCCAGAGGGACTTTACAGCAGCCTTCCAGTACCTGAAGGGGACTATAGGAAAGCTGGAGAGGGGCTTGTTACTAGGGACTCTAGTGATAAGACACTAGGGGGAATGTTTTTTAATTAAATAGTTTTAAACCAAATGAGGTTAGGTCTAGATTAGATTTTAGGAAGAAACTCCTCCCTGTGAGGGTGCTGAGGCACTGGGACAGGTTGCCCAGGGAGGTTGTGGCTGCTCCATCCCTGGCAGTGTTCAAGACCAGGTTGGATGGTGCTCTGTGCAATCTTGTCTGGTGAAAGGTGTCCCTGCCCATGGCACGGGGTTGGGACTAGGTGATCTCTGAAACCCCTTCCAACCTAAACCAGTCTGTGTTTCTATGACAGTTTAAGCACAGCACCATTTTGAAGAATGTGAAATCAGTCTACACACAGAAGTAATTATTACTTTTTGCTAATTAATACAGTTAAGATACTGTGTGTCCAAATTCCACATTATCTTTAGGAGACTTACTTAAACTTACTACAAAGACTGGAATCTGGCCAGAAATTAGGTTTTTTGAGCAAGGTGAAGAAGAGGAACCTACACTGGTGAAAAATTTAGGTGCCAGTATAACCTAAAACCAAGATAAGGCAGCAGTAAGCTGATTCTCACACACACTAATCTTCCTGCAATTATAAGGGCACGCTTCATCCACACTACTGAAGATGTTATTTTAATTATAAAATTATTTGGAAGACTCTTCACTTGAGGACCATGAACTTCAGGGATTTAATAGGGAGCTGTAAACTGCAAAGTCTAAACCTCATCCTTTCTCTGGAATCACAGAATCATTCAGGTTGGAAAACAGCCTTGGGATCTTCAAGTCCAACCATTAACTCTACCCCACAAGTTCACTGCTAAACCATATCCCCCAACACCACATCTAAGTGTCTTTTAAACTCATCTAGGGATGGTGACTCAACCACCACCATGGGCAGCCCATTCTAGTGCCAAATAGGAACAGGAAATGCTGATAGCCTGGGGGGAGAAGGAAAGGAGGTACAAGGAAACAGGTTCATCCAGCACCACACAGCCAAAAAGAACACTGTCCGCATTGCTGAAAATTGTGGGCATTGGCAAACAAGAAGCCCACAAGCAAATCAAAGAGGCTGAGGTGACCAGAAGTTAAAGGACTGGAGAATTTATGCACTAAAAGATCTGCAATTAAAAAACTGAGGTTGAGGTACATTGCAGAGGGAATTATCAACTATCAAGTAAGATTAACAGTGCTGACACTGGGAATCTGTACCCCCAACTCTAAGAGTTTCTGTATGATCTGTGCAAAAAGATGTTTAACACTAAAGCCACTTTTTCAGAGTGGCAAGTTAACACTTTGAGCGTGCACTGCACTGATGCAAAGCAAAACCACCCACATCAGTAACATTAGTGAAGCATGAAAACACATTGACAGCTTTTGCTAGATGCAGAGAAATAGGTGTAAAAATAACCCAATTAACAGATATCTGCAAAATCAGCTAACAAACCCTGTGTGAACAGGCATACAGAGAGGAAAAAAAATCCCCTCAGAATACTTTAGTATTCTTTGAGAGAACAAGTGTGGCAGTTTGATCAGTGACTGAAGATGCCAGCACTTACCAGCTTCTAAATTCCTATCAGCTGGCTTGTCAAGCGTCATTTATTAAACTGCAGCCAGAGTGGCACAGACACATACCACCACTCAATGCAGCAGTGCCTCAGACATTCAGGATTTAAACTGCTACAACTGATTAATCTATTGAGAAAATTGAGACAACCATAAATAACCATTTAGATGTTTGGAGAAATTAAGTAGTGGCACCTCATACTGAAATCCATTGTCCAATCCAGCTAGGGAAAAAAACACCTAAAACCTCTCATAGTCCACTTTACGGACTCGAACCCCTCAACACCTGCCTATGGATAATTTTTCAACACCACAACTCCAATTGTTCTTACTTGGGTGCATCAGCTTTTTTCAGAATCAAGAGCGAGTGCAGCGTTTTCCTCTTTAGAAACTGAACAATTTAAACACACCCATACAGAAGAGCAATAACTCAAAAGGTGCCTTTCAGACCAAAAATTACCCATTTACAAACATATTTGTGCCAAAAGCCAAAGCACTTTTTCATTTGAGTAACATCCCTGTGAAGAAATTCCCTGCATGACACAGTTGTGTCATCTGACAAGACTTGGGATTTTTAGGCAATGCATCACTTTATTCTTTCAACACATTTTGGTTATTGCAGAAACCCAGGCTACAAAGGGGTGAGAATACACACTACTGGCACAGCAGAAAAATTTCCCCACATTGAAAAAAAAAAAAAAATCCACTTACATCACAAATGCATATCTGCAGGAAAGAGGGGACTGCATGGATCTCATATCTGTAATAATATTTGGCATTTCTTTGATTAATCTCTACTTATTAAGTAAAGGTTACCTCTGCCACGTCCCTTCAGGAATGCACTGACAGCAACTAACGCATCCTCTTCTCTACACATCTTCAGTTTTAAGCACATTAATGTAGTAATTAAATGTTTAAGTGTTAAGCCTGCTTCTCTAGCTCAAACCAGTACCAGTACCGTTGGTAACTGCTTTCTCAGACAGGAACACCCCAATTACTTTCAGTTGTTTTGTAAATCTTAGCTGCTTTGGTTTTGGCAAAAAGCCAGCAGGGTGCCCAAGTAGCCAAGAAGGCCAATGGCATCCTGGTCTGGATTAGAGACTGTTTGCCCAGCAGGAGTAGGGAGGTGATTATCCCCATGTACTCAGCCCTGGTGAGGCCACACCTTGAGTACTGGGTCCAGTTTTGGGCACCTCAGTCCAAGGGAAGCATCGAGGTGCTGGAGCGAGTGCAGAGGAGGGCAACAAAGCTGTGGAAGGGACTGGAGAGTCAATCTGATGAGGAGAGATTGAGAGAGTTGGGGCTGTTTAGTCTGAGGAAAAGGAGGCTGAGGGGAGACCTCATCGGTCTCTACAATGATCTGTAAGGACACTAGAGAAGTTGGTGCTGGTCTCTTCTCACAGGGTATTAGCAACAGAAGCAGAGGGAAAGGCTTCAAACTCCAACAAGGGAGGGTTAGACTGGACATCAGGAAGAAAGAGAGTGGTCAGGCACTGGAATGGGCTGCCCAGGGTGGTGGTTGAGTCCCCATCCCTGGAGGAGTTTAAAAGTGGTGTTGGGGCATCTGGTTTAGGGGTGACCTTGTAGAGTAGGGTTGATGGTTGGACTTGATGATCCCAGAGGACTTTTCCAACCTGAATGATTCTGTGAAAAAGCTGACGTTTCTGTTTTTCTTTAGAGATAACACACTGGCTGCTGGCTTCTTTTTGCAAATCTTAATTTCTCGTAGCTCCACAGATCTGTGCTCTTCCTGCCCAAATCTGCTCTGCCCTGATGAGACCTCACCTGGAGAGTCCTGCATCCACTTTTGCAGCCCCCAGCACAAGATGGATGAGGAGCTGAAAATGCTTGGAGGGCCAGAGCCCCTCTCTTAGAAGGGCAGACTCAGAGTTGGAGTTGTTCAGCCTGAAGTGGCGAAGGCTCTGGAGGGCCCTTATAGTGAACCTGAAAGGGGCCTGTGAGAAGTCTGGGGAAGACTGTTCACAAAGGCAGGGAACAATAGGACGAGGGATCATGGTTTGAAGCTGGAAAAGGATAGATTTACATTGGACATAAGAAAGAAGTTATTTAATCTGAGGGTGGTGGATGACTGGAACAGGCTGTCTAGAGAGGTGCTGGAGGTCCAATTGCTGGAGACATTCAAGGTCAGGCTGGATGGGGCTCTGGGCAATGTGGTCTAGTTAGAGATGTCCCTGCTTGTTATGGGGGTGTTGAACTAGATAACATTTGGAAGTCCCTTCCAACCCTGTTCATTCCATGATTCTAACTTCTACCCAATTGCTGTACCGAAAGACCATAACTGATTTGGCCAGTTTTGCTTAAGCTGTCCATACAGCCACCCGACAGCACCTTCCTTATTCTCTGTTTGGAAAACTTGTGTGGAGCAAACTTTCTACACATGATCTACATATTCCTTCTCCAAAATACTGCTTACATAATCAGTCACTCCCAGATCTTAGGTGCTCACAAAGCCCCCTGCAGCCTCCCATCCCTTCCAAGGGCACATACTGGCCAATTTGGCAGCTTGCGTGAGTTTTGCTCTAAGGGCTTCTGACTGTGGCCTCGTAGAATGAGTCAAACAAATGCTTCTGAACAACTGAATCCCACAGACACTGTAGGAAATCAAAGGAAGAGGAGTCCCCAGAGAACAGAGAGCTGCTGGTGGGTGTGGCAACAGTGTCTTCCTGAAATCCTGATGGAGAGGAACGATCGCAAAGCTTACAAAAACACCAGACACTGCCTCACTGCTGCTACATCAGCTGCTTAAAAATAATTTTTCATAAAGCACCCTACATGTTAATCAGCCTTACATGTCAAGGTAAGTTTTCCAGGTCCACTGGTCACCAAAGAAGTCATCTTCAATTTTAAAAACATAGTGAAGGGTAGGTAGGATTTCATTTGCAGAGAGGCATTTCTCAGGGTGCTCTAATGCAGCGACAGCACAAAGAAGCCTAATATTGTAAAAGTTCATTAATTCATTTTGTTTCTCAACAGAACTGTAAGGAAACCATATGGTTTTAAGCAGAAAAAGAGGAGATTTAGGTTAGACATCAGGAAAAAATTCTTTAATCTGAGGGTGGTGGATGACAGGAACAGGGTGCTTATAGAGGTGGGTACAGGCTCCCATTCCTGAAGACATTCAAGGTCAGGCTTGAAGGGCCTCTGGGCAATCTGTTCTAGTGAGTGACATCTCTGCTGGTTGTAGGGGGGTTGGACTAGATGACCTTTGGAGGTCCCTTCTAATGCTACACTTCTATGAAATACCCTCCTCCTTATAAGCAAGAGCTTGTGAATGTGTCTGAACTTCCCCACTGAGTCAATCAGAATCCCAAGCTGCACAGGACTATTTTCATCCAAGATGCTGAAGGGGCAAAGCAAAAACTTCATATGGAAGTGTCAAAATCCTTCATAATATAGTATTAAACCCCAACAAAGTCTAAACCACAGACAGAGATGACCACCGAAGTACCTGAACCCACAGGGGCACATTGCGTTAGCCCTCCTCTGAACATTTTAAAGGCTGGTGGTATGGCCACAAGCATGAGAAAATCTCACCGTTAGCAATCCCAGTCCTCCATCCTGCTAAATTTTGCTCTCTTTCTAATCCTGGCCTCTGTCCTAACAGTGCTTCAGAAATAGTCCTGTACAGTAGGTTCTGTACTGCAGAAACTGTTTCACTGAATGTGCACTTTTTAATGAAAAGACGATTCTACTTGAGAAATTATTTTGTCCTAAATATCTCACATGCTTCTAACACTGGTTGAAATAGGCTGATTTTAAAAAAACCCAACATTTTATTCATGTTTATGTGTCAAATATGTGTTCTCTTACATTAGCACAAAGTGAACCCACATTTTGCAGGCAGGAACAGCTAAAACCTCCCCAAAGGACGTGAAGAACCTCTACTTAATGAAGTCAGGTTGAAGGGCAAATTTATAGAGGCTTAAACGACATAAGGCTCTGCAAGTCCAATTTTACACTTCACCTGACTCCTAAATAATCAATAAACAATATCATTAGCCCCAAGAAGTATTAAAAGGAAGAAAAACTTCTCAGCCATGAAAAAGAGTTTTCCAGATATTGTGCCTTTGTAATTGTCATGGCCAAGACTAAATCCTATAACCTTCCTCTTTCATCAAGTAACTACAGGACACTGAGTTTCTCAAACTCTAAAAACTTGGCTGTGGCAGCAGAAATCAAACAAAAGAGAATGAATATGAAACAGCAACTCAGAAGAGGCACTCCCGATGCCAAGCTCATCATCTCTGTTATTATTAGGTCACACATGGACCCATGTGATGCCTTGAGTGAAATTAATTATAAAGGATCTATAGACATGGGTACAGTTGTTATTTTCCATAATACTGACTTATGAGACACTTTACCAATGTTGAGGAAGCAGTAAACTAAAAAAACCCCACAAACAGACATGGAAAGCAAGAGCTGCAATGATTACTCTTAATTCCTAGTACCTTATCAGAAAGAACAAACAGGGACTAAGGACTAAGAAGGACCTGGAACAAGGTGATTCAGGAATTCACCTTGGTGATCAAGAATGATTCACGATGCCCAGGGCAGGAGGGTCACAACACTACAAGCCACTACTGAAGCAAAGGAGTCCCAAGCGACCTCAGACACAAAAACAATTAAGCCTTCATAAACTATAAGCTAAAATCGTGTTTTTCACACCTTGGCACAAAAGTGCTACTTCAATTACTGAGATAATTACTTAACCGCTGCCTTTAACAGCATCAACCAGCTTACAACCATTTCTAAAGTTCCTTTTGGAACAAATGGGTCTCTAAAATTACCTGGGAATTACAACGGAATCACTGAAGAGAAGCTGGCAAGTTCTCAGTGTTTCTTCCAAAAGCAGCTGCCAGAGCCAAGGATACTAAACCATCTTCACTCTAATATTATTGTCAGAGGTTTCTAACTTCATCAAGTATTGACCTTTTTATTGGAAACGTTTTTTCTGCTGGGGAAATGCTCTCTGAATCTGAATATGCTTCTTAAAAGTATGTATTTATATATACACATTAAGTATACATATATATATATAAAGTACTGTAGAATGTGATCCCTTGGGACTACATATTAAAATATATATATGTTTTTAAAATACTGTAAGATGCGATCACTTAGGCACTGCATTATGATAATATATGTAAAGGTCTATACAACCAATCTAAACCTAAGACCACCCTGAGAGATCACCTATGCAACCACAGTGTTGAGGGGTGGGAAGGAAGAAGTTGAGATGAATACACCCAGCAAACCAAATCCATCCCATTATTTCCTAACATACCTAAAGAATGGATTGTTCACCAACAAATAAGATAAATACATATAAAAAACCGAATACACAGATATGTTAAAATTAAAAAAACTGTGAAGAAATTAAACCCAAAACAATTAATTCCATAACCAGCCTCCTTCCATCTGGAGTTTTTTTTACAGCACATATGGTCACATTTTTAATGCAAAAATATTCTGCTATGTGATACTTACTTGCCTTTCTTATGATTGGTTGCTTCACAACACACCAGCTTTACAATATGGTGCCTGCAAGCTGGTCTTGTAAATTAAATATTAAATTATTAACTCCTTCATTTGAGCCTATTTCCATAAAGCACATACATGCTAAGAGACTCAGTTAGGTTGGTTTCTTTCTCCATTTTAGCACACAGAAGCAGTAAAACCCAATTAAACTCCATTTTCTCATTTGGGACATATGTTTAATTGCCCTAACAAGGACATAATGATAATCAAGTGGCATAATTATATTATTAGCTGTGTTCGAGGTTGAGGCTTGTTTGGTTCAAAAAGAATAGTAAGACCCATTTGTTTATGTGTGATTTTGGAGATTACAGGATGATATAACCTCATGCTACATACACATCCACCTTTTCCACAAGGCTTTGGAACAGAAAATCTATTGTCAAGATGGAAGCACCTTTTTTTGAGAATGTTGTGACACAGAGAAGAAAGGAAAGAACTGTGAAGGAACAGAGCAAGAAGGAAGCTGCTAGGCTTTGGAGAGAGGAACAGAGGTGTTCACCTACATCCAACCAGCTCCTCAACTGCACTAGCATCACATCAAGTTGCTTTTACTTCCTCGCATGCCTCAAGGAGGTATTTTCACCTTTGGGGTCGGGAGTGAACCAATCTCACCATGCTGGCAGACAGCCTCTCCACAGTAGAGATAGGTCTTTGCAAAGCAGGACCAGACCATGGGCTGCCCATACTGGGCCGTGCACAACAGCTCAGAACACTTTTTTATTTATTTTCCCCCAACTCAAGAGCTCTTCAAAACGGCAGAGGCACAGTGTGATCTCTGCAGTTCAAATTAAGGTTTCAGACCACCATCTGCTGACTTCCAAGACCTGCATCTTCCCTCCTCCAGAAGTAAGATGACAAATTGATCCTCCCAGTAACAGTAGTGATCCACTTAAGTCCAAGGCAGAGCTGACACCTGATCTCCTCACAAGGAGGACAAAGCTGAGCCTACAAAGCTCAGGCTCAAAATCCCTCAAAAAGGCTGAAGAGCTTCTCCAGCACGCCTGAAAGGATAGAAGAGTTATCACTGCCACCCCAGACATGCAAGAAAGTAGTTACCATGAGGTAAACCATCTAGGTTGGCAACCCAAATCATTAATTAACTGATATTCTACAGAAATGTACTCATGCTGATGGACAGAGAGCTAATGCTGAATATTTTATACAACACAGCATCTGTGCTTCAAGCACTCACCTTCTTTCTTTGTCAACCTTCTGCCCTCTAATGCAGCCATTCGATTTTCACTTGAAAAGGGTTTATGAAGCAGACTAGTAGGGGAAAAAAAATTAATCCTTTTATTGTCAAGGCAGGAGAGCCAAGCTCAGGAGGTCTTTCCTTTCCTACAACACTGGGTAGTCCATTGTCCTCAGCAACCACAATCTGAGCCCATCTGGTTTGCCCTTACCAACACTTTAACGCATTTGTACATAGAAGAGCAATGTTCTAGTCACAGGACCTTAAATACTGCCTTGAAACTGCAAGTAAGCTTTCTCTGGTAGAAAGGAGCTGAACTGATGAATATGCAACTCCTCTCTACGGTTTACTCAAAAGGCAGCAGAGAGAAAGACTGCAAAAGATGACATTTGGCAGCAAGAAAATCACTACCCCTTGATAGAACTACTCTATATGGCCACTACAGGTCACTTCCTAGATCAAGGAAAAAAACAGAAGCATCACCAGAGAGCACTTCAGAACAAATGTGCCTTCACATACAAACCCAAAGATGACTGTTCTAGTAATTCTGTTGAGCCATATAGGTTTAAATTATTCTCTGTGATAAAGCACCACAGAATATACTACAGATGTGAAATGGAACATGCACAGCAAGAAACTATTAACACCACAAAATATTAAAAGTAGCTGGAAAAGGAGCAGACACCCTTTGGTGATGTGTGCTGCCCTTCCTCCCAGGCTTCCTGTTGTACATCTGTAATTGCCGCAATAAAAGTCTTTGGACGAATGAGTCAACATCAAACACAACAATCAAGCTCTAATCATTAACAAAGAAGTGAAATGTAGCTTACAGTATTAAAACCCCCCTCTTCACCATGTAAATGCTTTGAAATAAGATTACGTGTTATTATGTGTTGTTAGAAAAGCTTGGCTCTGTTTTGCAAAAACAAGTTCTGTCCTGTTTCCACAGTTAGTTATCTTGAAATGCATTAACTGCTCTTCAGACCAAAAGAATCCAAATATCAAATGACAGGACAAGGGGGATGGTTTCAAGCTAAAAGAGGGGAGACAGAGTACACCTTAGGAAGAAATTTCTCCCTGTGAGGGTGCTGAGGAACTGGAACAGGTTGTCCAGGGGTGTTGTGGCTGCTCCATCCCTGGAAGTGTTCAAGACCAGGCTGGATGGGGCTCTGGGCAACCTGGTCTGGTGAAAGGTGTCCCTGCCCATGGCAGGGTGTTGGGCTTAGGTGATCTCTGAACTCCTTTCCAAACTAAACCATTCCATGATTCTATGATAAAAAAAAACCCTACTAACGTTTTGCAGACATCAGCAAAATGCCTTCTTAATTCACTAAATTACAAGTAGCCTGTCCCTAAGAACAAGCAGAATCTTAACCTACTTTCAGTGTTATGGTTTCATATTATACTATTATACTAATTATAATATCATACTAATATGGAAAATGGTCTTCCTGATGTTTTTAGTAGATAAATACACATGCAATATTAAAAGAAGGATGGAGAAGAAAGCCAAACAAAACAAAATACACACAATAAAACACCCACACTATGGGGGGGGAATGGAAGGTCTACAAATTAATACAGTATTGGACAACGCAGATATTTATAGTGAGGAGCATAATACAGCGGCACAAACAGGGGCTGATCTGCAGAGCATCACTTGGCCAGCAACAGCTTGTCAGCAGCATCCCAGTAACACTTCACAGAGCTGAGCCAAGTCTGGCTTCTACAGCCCCTGATTCGAATCCTTCCACTCAGGGGCAGACATCTGTTCTTCACTTCCCTATCACTGCATGCCAAACCTGCATTTAACACCTGATGATTAACATTAGCCCTATTTCTGGGCAACCTGGTCTGGTGAGAGGTGTCCCTCCCCATGGCAGGAGGCTGGAGCTAGATGATCTCTGAGGCCCCTTCCAACCCAAACCATTCTACAGTTCTATGATTCATGTAAGCAGCAGAAGTCTATGCTGTCCATAACCAATCTCCAGCTTCTCCTACGTACCACTTATGTGGTGGGATTAGCAAACAGCCATTAGGATGGCTTTGACCTCGAGCACCTCAAGACCCCCTAGACACATTACCCCAAACAATGACTCTGCTTCCCAGCACAAGAGTGTCCAAGGATGGCTCAATGCCACCCACTAGCCACTCCTCACGAATCTTAAGAAGAAAACGCTGGACACAACAGGTACCATGCACTGCATAAAACTGGGAACTTGAACACCTACACATCAAAGCTGATCAAACAGATTAAGCAAATCACTATCATTATTTCTACACCCCTATTCCAAAATAATGACTCGGATCAAAATCGGAGGATAGTATCTGAGGTTGTGCACCCAGTACTGCAACTCAAGGGTCCATTAACATCTCAGGGTAATCAAACTGATGAACAAGACTTGAGAATGAAAAGACAACAACTAGATGACATCAACCCTATCGATTTTTCTTCTAGAACTACAAACATAAAGATCATATGATAGCAGTTTGCCAAAAAGTAATTTCTTGTTCTTAGGCAAGTCAACTCTTTCTAGCAAAGATTCGCATCTTCTTTTCCCTTCCAATTTAACTTGGAAGATATTTGAGCTTTAGTCTCGGCACTGCCTACAAAAGATTTGTAAAGACCAATAGGGCAGGGAGGGAGAAAGCAACTCCAAAATTAGCTTTAAGTTTTGCAAAACCAAAATACTTGTGTGATGTGCAAGGTAATCAAGTAACATTTAGAAGAAACCAGAGGTGTATTAATCATAGAACTAGAGTTGGAGGGGACCTCCAAAGGTCACCTACTCCCCTGCAACAAGCAAGGACCTCACTCACTAGAACAGACTGCCCATCCAGCCTGACCTTGAATGTCTCCAGGGATGGGGCCTCCACCACCTCTGTAGGCAACCTGTTCCAGGGATCCACCACCCTCACATTAAAAAACTTTTTCCTGATATCTCACCTAAAGCTACCCTTTTCCAGCTTCAAGCCATGACCCCTTGTCTAATCATTCCCTGCCCTAGTGAATAGTCTTTCCCAGACTTCTGAAAGGCCCCTTTCATGTACCAGAAAGTCCTTGTAAGTCTCTCTGGAGCCCCTCTCCTCTTCACACATACAAGAATTCCCTGAATAATAGGACTATATAGTATCATAGAATGGTTTCAACCAAGGAACATGTATACATGAGATTAACTGATCTATTAATGAAATTACAGGAGCACTGTGAAATGATTTGATGTATTCTGAAAGATATTTTCAACAGCATCTACCATAGATATTACCAAATCCATTGCTAACTGAACATTTCAAAGAATTTCAATACTGTTATGAACTACAAAAGGCCAGATTTGAGTCCCTTTAAATAAAATGGGGGGCAGTGGGGAGGTGGTGGAAACATTCTTGTTCTGGCAACAACAATAAGGATTATTCAATTAGGGTTTTTTTACATTTTAAATTAACTGATTAACTAAATTAGTAAATTATCAAATTACTATTTAAATTAACTAAGGGCTGAAAAGCAGATGTAAGCAACCCTATCAAACACAAATCCTCACGTACAATAAATACGACACATGCCATACACTGCACATGACACATCTTTTCTTGCCAATTCCCTTTGTCATTTTATCTCCAGCCTTGCCAAAAACCCATCCTTTTGTGCTCTACAAAAAGCAAACGGCAAGTGTTACTGTTAATTCACACAACCCAGCCGCCTTAGAGCCCTTCTGCTGGTAAAGCTGCTGTAGCTATAGGAAATTGAAATTTCTGCTGGAAATTAATAATTACACGAATGCAGCTAATTAGAAGCACATTAGCTAGAACCCCTGTGCCTACAGCTGAGTAGCTGAACCAGTGCCCAGACAGTACACAAAGAAGTTATCATGTTCCTGTTACTGATCTGTGTTAAGATCATAGAATCACAAATACATTGGGGAAGGGGTTCCAATCGCTCAAGTCACACCCGGGGTTCAAATATCTCCTGCACAGAGCTCCCCTCCGCTCTTTACCTTTCCCCAGCCCTCACCCAGATTTGCAAGGTGTGCTGTCCTCAGTTTTGCCAGCATGAGGCCCACAAGGACTCCTAGCACAGTGATGAGAAAAACCAAAGAACTGGAGCAGGACAAGGACAGGACTAGCAGTAGTAGACAGATTACACTCTGCATGGTTGAGACGGATGACAACGTCAACATTTGACTACTAAATTTCAAATTAATACCCTGCCATGGCAGGCAAAGACCGTCAGTATGGTCACAGCCCAACTGCTGCCCTATTGGTGCTAATCAACCCTTCATCACTCTGAGCACCTTTAAGGAAACACGACAGTGACAGATTACAGAAAATCACCATCCTTGGACATGTCTGTAAGTCATACAGATCTGGAGCGCAGGGAAATGGTTTAGCAGTGGGCTTGAGACAACTGGGTTAATGGTTGGACTGGTGATCTTGAAGGTCTTTTCCAAACATTTTCCTAGAACATCCTATGATTCAGAAAAAAAAAAAATAAATCTAAATCTGGGGAAGAGCACTGGCAACAAGTCACCTTTCTTAAATTATCATTTTCACAGAAAAATGCCATGCTACCTTCAAGTGTTTAGAAAAGAAACATGCAAAACCATAATCAAACCCAATGCACGTGAGAGGAACCACCTCAGAGAAGATCTTACTTCAGCTCAGAGGAATTCTGCTCTTTCGTGCTTAAGGAAAAAGCAAAACGGCAAAGAGTTCTGCTTGTTATTGTTGCCCTCCTTGCCTCATGACTTCAGTGTGTTTAGAACTCAGAACAGGCATTACAGCCAAACCTCTGATTTCTAGATCTCTCTCTGGCATTTGCACAGAACATGCTGGTAGAGTAGGTGAGAGCAATTCCATGCAGAATTTCATAGCTAAACAAAGTTGTAATTTTGTCCTTGTTAGAGTTCTTGTTTAAAAAAAGCTAAGTGATGCTCTGCAGACCTGAGTATTGCCACATCCCTGAATCCTGCAGCGGGAAGAATTTAATTTACCGTTCCTACCACGGAAGGTTCCTCCTTGGTGCTCCTCTCATTGGAGACCCTGTTCTGTTGCTAAAAAAGTGCTTCTCATTCTCCTGAAATATTGCAGCAGTTTTCCTTTCATTCTACATGGTCCAGTTTGCAGTATCTGCTGGTCCTGGAAAGGAATTCAGCCAGCCATGCCCTACCTAAAGGATGTGCACCTACCTAAAGGTGTCTATGATTCAAAGCCACCTCAATGTTTGTCTATTAGTTAGAGGTACTGAAAGATTTATAGTAAAACTAAAAAAGTAAAAGCTGTTCATTTGGGAAACTGCCATCCAACCTCAAAACCAGAACCTGGCTTTATTCTGCCATTTTTAATCAGAGCTTGTCAATGAAATTCAAATGCCTAACTACCTAAAGATCCACATGCACTATATGGAATACAACAATTCCATATAATAATAGCAATATAATACTGCTACACAACAGAAAACCTCTGAAGAAAATATCATGGTCTCCTTCTGACCATGAATAAGGGTGAAGGAAACTCACTGAAGCCCATCCTGCTGCTGTCATTTTACCCAGCGACGAGCACCCAAGTGCAGCAGAACTCTGACGTAAATGTGGCATTTTTCTTCTGTTCTCAAAACACAGGGAAAACTGTAGCACAGAGTACAACTGGCAGTTGTACCATGCATCTTGAGGGCATTTGGGATTGTTAGTTTTCACATGTGAGGACTTGCTTACCTCAGCCACCAACTACAGTTCAGCATTTTCACACACTTGCTCTTATCCTGATGTCATAACTTCATTCCAAACCACAAGAAGTGGTTACACCATTAACTCTTGTGTTTGGACAGCAAACACAAACCACTCTTGTTAACAGCCAGTCTCTTGCTCACAATAAGGAAATCTGACTCGTTTGGCTTTAAAATTATCACGTTTTCATGAGAAAGTGGTTTTCATTTACTTTAACTAAACCACATTTCTAGACCTAACTAATTCAGAGCATCCCTTTAGGGAGCTAAATCTGGGGCTCCGGAGCATTTGTGACTTTCATTTACCCATCACGGTTCCAACTCCCAGTTTTCCCAGCAGATTCCAAAAGCCTGACAATTTAACTGGATGCATTATAGCTGTTAACACAAATCCAAAATGCATTCAAACATTAGACAGTTTGGTTTCAGCCCACCCACCCCTCTTTTTTTCTGGCTGTTTTTTAACCTCAAAGACACTGGCAGAACCAACTACAGGCTGGAGCACTGCTGGGTCTTTTTCTTTCCTCTGATGCAACATCTGACATACAAGGTGGTTGTACATCTCCCAGATATCTCTCTCTTTGGGGTACAGCTATGCTGCTGGTCTCTTGCCCCTTCCATTGCACTTTTGTTACGCAAAGACTCACATACACAGGAAGTTCCAGAAAGCTAACTAAAATCTATTTAAATACAAAAATTAGGTCTACTTATACCATTAAGATAGATTCTGCACCAAAAATTAGGTGGATCATTAGACGTGGCACAAAGACAGTGTGAAACACCAACCAAAAAGAAGAAAGTGGATTCTCCAGGGCTTGTTAAACAAGTCACTGTCACACAAAGTAGAGACATTTACAAGTCAGGAGAGCAGTTGGCAAACCAGCAGTTAAAGAACATCAAGCCACGGCTATATTTAGTAAACAAGTTAGACTGGAACTTCTAAGGATGAGCAGAAGTGGCAACCCAATGAGAGGGAAAACAACCAAAAAACTAATTAAAGAACAACCAAGCCTGGTTCCTCCAACCCGGAGAGAACTCTTTTGACAGAAAGCTTCAAAAGAGCATCGTACAGAGAGGATACTGAAGCACGAACAACACGGAGCGGAATGAAAACAAAAATTTAAGTAGTAAAAGGGAATGGGAAGAAAGAAGGAAATAAAAACAAAATCCAGGAAAATAATTAAAGCCAGAAGGGAACATGCTATATGCTCCGATTTAACAATAAACTCAGGCCGTTAATGATTCTGGTGTCTCTTCACATCCCACTCCTCCAGCAGCACCACCCATTCACTTCCAGTGACTATCTGACTGCTCAGCTCAGCCTGCAGCCCTCTCCATGAACACCGAGTCCCTAATCACCACTGCACATGTGTGCATTTAGATCCTAAAGATGACTCAAAACTCTCAGAACAGCTTTCACACCACCATGGGATATTTCCAAGTCTCCATCCTTCAGCACCCATGTGACAAAAAGCCTGGAAAACCAAAATTTTGCATCTATTTCAACAAGGAGCAGAAAGGAAAAAGGTCAGCAACACCCCTTTGAAGTGCTATTGCCTGTGCTCACTTGTTTTCAGCAAGGAAAAACAGGGCAAGCAGGGGCTCCACCTGAGCTCATAAGCAACTGCAGAAAGATTTCTTGAAAAGGAAGTCGGTGGAGCTTAGAAAAAGTTGTTTATCAGCTGATTCGCATCTCCTAAACAGAAGAACATCCCTACTAGAGACGTTCAACACGAGCAACAGCAGAGAGACATGCACTGTCATCATACATGTCATGTGCTGCAAAATTAATTACTCTCTAACACCCTTCCCATTACATTACGTGTGGGGAAAACAGGAACGACGTTCTTGGCCTTAAAATCACATTCATTAAGGATTAGATTTAGCAAAGACCTAAAGGGAGAAAGGAAAAATAAACGTCGGTGATTGACAGAAACCACAGCAAGGGAAGTAGCAGAGCAGGGAGGACACGCAGGTCTCCCTGTGCACTGCTAACAGCACAATGCTGCTCACAAAGCAACCAGTGCTTCAGAGGACTTGTAAGAGCCCTGTTCTTGACTATTTTATTCCCTCTTACATACCTCAGTAAAGCACAGTAAAAAAATCCTTTCACCGTAGGTTCTCCAGGCAAGAGAAAAGCTGTTGAATAACTGCACTTCCCCTATCAGAAATACTCTGTTAAGGAGGAAGAAAACACACTATGGGGCAGTAAGTTCTCCTCAGCATCCCAGGCATTAAAAATCTTTCTGAAGGAGAGAAAAGAGAGTCTAATAGAGACTCCTGTGTTTGGAATTCAGTTTCTTTTTCTTATTGTTGTTTTTAAAAGCAAGTGTTACTCACAACCAGCCCAAATATTGCTAATTGCTCTGTGCACACAAAAAATGAATAAATGGCTGGTTTTTAAACACACAGACAAAAGGGTTCCTCTTCAGTGCCCATTAACTAGAGATCCTTGTAGCAAAAGGTGGACCACCAGGGAGTTCCTAAAGCAAACAGTGTGGCCTCCTGCTCTGGTTTAATCACCCCTGGCACCAGACACAGCCATCCTCTGCAGATAGAAGAGACAGACATCTTGCCAAAGGTTTGTACTTCTAAGAACACTCAGCACGCTGACAATGGTCGCTGCTGCAATCTAGACGGGCAACAGTAAAGCTGCAGACTGTAGCCCAAGCACATGACCAACAGCCCAACTTGCTGCTGCCAGTCATTCCACAAGCTCGTTTTTGTCGGTACTGAACCCAGCCAGAGATGAATCATGATACTCCCTGGGCTCAGAGCTCTGCTTGAGCTCTCCTGACTGCTGCATCAAACCTGCTTGGGCATCACTACGGGCCGCAGCAAACATTTACTGGACTTTAGCACAGCCAGAGATTCTGGTGGCTCTTTCATGGCAGAGGAGATGCACAGACTTAAAAGGCTGCCTCAGTACCTTCATGACACAACTTTGACATACCAATGAAAAAGGTATACCGTACCAGGAAAATAAATGGGGAAAAAAGAAAATAGGACCTGACCTACATGCCATCCGTCCAGCTGTCTGTACATCTACAGCAGTTAGCAGCAGTGCTTTTACAGTGACAGAACCATGTGCAGACCCTACAAAAAATGAGGGCTCTTTCTCATTATTTCTCCAGTTCTCCCTCCAGTATCATCACCAGCACAGCAAAACAGTTGGTCTGTATGTAGCTGTTACTGCTGTCCTTTGCCTTGTTCCTCAGTGGAAAAAAAAAAAAAAGCCTGACCTCAACTGCTATTGAAATAGAATCTTAGTGTACTCTGCTTGCTGGGGACCTAAGGGGAGACAGATTTTAATTTCCCTGTAAAATGTTTTCAATCATAGACAGTTTTTTCAGTGAGGGCTCCTTCTGAACTTTTGGGCATCCTGCAGAGCTGCACAAAACCCACAGTTGGAGTTGATATGTTGAGAACTTCTTCATTTACTTTTATCAGTTACCATTTTGCCATGGATGTCATCACTGGAGAAGGGAGTCCTCCTGAAATGCTTCACGCCATGTTGTTGTCATATGCTGGTGACAAACTTGGTAACGGCTGCAGTCACTTTATTTTTCAAACGTACTGTGATGAACGCTTCCCTATCTTTGTTTACGAGCAGTTATTGTTACAGAACTCAGTCAGAAGTAGCTTTCTCAGAAGGGAGAACAATGCAACAGCTAAAAGCAGTGGAAAACTGTCCTCCAAAGGGCAGCCCAGTCCTCGCTCTTCACAGAGCAGCAGATCACACATGTTAGCAAACTAACCTTACAGCCTGTGAGATAAATTATCAACTTAGTAAGTGCCACAGAGAGGGGACAGAATGACAAATCCTTCCTATTGAGAGCACTGAGACACCTTTAATCTAAAGCAGGACATTAAGCTGCACCAGAAAGGTAATTTCTAGACCCAAGAATGGCATTGGTCTTTACAGTGCAGCAGGTTCACAGCACAGCAGAAAACCCAAGAGCTGTTACCTACATACCTGTCCTCAGCTGAGAGCTCCTACCACCAGTCATGCTTCTACCCTCTAACAAGTCAGTTGACAAACCAACTGAAGCAGCTGGGGCAAGCAGGAAGTTTGTAAATTAACAAAATCCCTCATGATCAAAATTACTGTGGATGAAAGTTGCCTTTTTACTGTGGGTAAAAGTCCCTCTGGTGGGCATCTCTAAACCAGTTCATCATGGGCCCACAGTCAGCAGCATGAGGGTGGAACAGATACAGGGCAGCAGAGCAGCAGGGAGAGAGAGCTGAAGTGGGACACCCTCATCAAAGGCTCAGCTGTTCTGTTTCTCATAGCTTTTCTTTCCCTGAAGATGCCTCTTCAGGTTGTTTTGATCAAGACCCTGAGCCATCAGAGAATCTGGCAGAGCCAGCGCCAGACACCCATGCTGTGCTCCCGTCTGGACAAGGGCACAAAGCAGGAGCCCAGAGTTTCCAGACTTGTTCCCAGTTGCAAAGCACATTCTTTCACTTTGAGGGATGCCTCTACACAAGCAGATGGCCAAAACCCCACTGAGCCGCCTGACAACCATCGTGATGGAAATGCTCAACTGTAAGGTAAGAATATCCTGATTGAGACAATAAATGGGATTCCACAGCCCCTTTGGGAGTTGTTCAAGTGGTACTCAAGTCCCAGCAAATCTGAAATAACTTGGTGTTTTACTCATAAAGTAAATCAGTATCTGTTTTTGCTATGCAACTTAACTCACAACACACTGATTTGGTTTTTTACTACATACACTAATTCCATACACTTAAGCAAAGAGCTGCGTAAGCATTTACCAAGCCAACAACCCAAACCATTTTCTAAATTACATGTAAAATGGTTTCTTTCCCCTGTTTATTCTCATTAAAAAATTGGGGTTTTTTTCAATGTGGAAGCCAAAAGAAAACAGCTGCATAAAGTATTTTCAACTGCAAGAGCCATGCAAGAAGGTATTTGTGCCTGTGCTGGAGGGCACAATCTGTAATAACATTCTGCCTTCCAGATAATGACAGGAGGCATTAAAAGAACAACCCGCTCTCTAATAAGCTCTTTGCTGGTTGAGCATGCACAGAAAGAGACAGCCTGGCTTTGCCAACAATAATTTTAATTAATTTTTACATTTCATTCTAACTCGCCTTAATTTATGGCCTTCCTAAAAGACAGCTAATTAAATTCAAGCCATTAGATTTTAATTAGGGATGTTTTTAAAAAAAAGGCAAAAAAAAGGATCCCAGAACAATTCACATGTCTTGGTGATGAACCCTACACGCTCGTTAGTGGCAAGAGCAACCAACCAATGATTCTAAATACAAAAGCAACATGATTCAGACACCGAAGTCACATAAAGTTTCACACTTCAAAGCTACAGATTACAGGAATATCCTCTCAGCTCCGTCCAGTGGCCATAAAAGCAAAAATCAAAGACCAACTAACAGACTATCACAACACAGAGTTTAAAAAGGTTGAGCTCAGCTTAATCCTCATTAAATTCTAATAAAACCACAGCGCCTTCCCAACCAAACAGTGAAACAAAAGTCCAGATGGAGCCTCCTTTAATGAGCCAAGTGGGATGCTCGGAAGAGGCCTGTCAGCACTTCAGTATAGGGTGCTGGGCCACCAAACCGGCTGAGCCACTGCTCAGCTGAGCAATCTCCATGCAGCAAAAAAAAAAGCTCCAGTATCTCAAAATATTTCTGTTTTGTCCCGCTTCCAATAGAAAACAATTATTTTTCAAAATATCAACCAACACTCAATGAGCCAAAAGTAGTATGGGTGCTCTTTGATACGGTGATCAGTTCCACTGAACTAAGAGTTCATAAATATTAACCAGAGGACATCTGCATGGGCCACCCGCTGGCACCGGGAACTGCATCACTGATGGTCAGCTGTAAAACAACCATGGAAGCTACTTGAGCAAGGAGAGTTGATCAAGCAAAGCGCCCAGCTACCCAACGCGCAACTGTTAATTACGGTGCACCAGTTTGGTTTGGACAGGTGCCCAATGCACTGGAGTTGACATTTCAAAAACCCAAAAGGTTGAGATCACACTCACTAGTATTTACATGAGTCAAGTGTTCCAGAAAATTGAGAACCGCTCACTATTCTTACTGATTTCACAGTAAAAAATAATCTCATTTTTTAAGGGCACAGATTTATTCTTCTAGAGAAGACAGAGGGAGTTTAATGAAGAAACACCTGCAGGAAATGTGGCAGCCCTGAGAGCGAGAAGGTGACACTGGAGCAGAGGAGCAGGTCAGGACCACACGTCACGAACGCTCGGAGCTGCGTTACCCTCGTAATTTGCAAAAATTCAGAGGGATCCATGTGCTTTACACTTCTTGCACTCAGCCACATGCCCACACCACACTTTTAACCGGGACAACCTCACAGGCAGCCTGTCCTCCTAGTCACCCAGTGGGATGCGGAGCCAGCTTCTCCTGGAAGAACCCACTTGCCGCAGCCTCGGTAAAACAGAGGAGTATCTGGATAAACAAGCGGGAACTCTGGATCGCGCCAGGAGTTCGGGGAACCCGAACACGGAGGGTTCTTGGGGCAGACGTGGGGTGTCCTGGGCACACGGACAGGAGCTTCGGGGGGGGGTGTCCTGGGACAGACGGCGGGGAGCTCCTGGGGCACTGAGGGGAGCGATGCGCGACCAGCGCTCCCGCCTTCCCGAGCCGAGCGAGCGCGCAGAGCCGCGCCGCAAAATAAAATTAAATTTAAAAAACAAACAACAACCCAACCCAAAACACAACAGCCCCAACCCAACGACTAACTCGGGGGAAGCGAGGGAAGAACAAAGAAGTCAAGTGCAGCCGGAGCTCCCGCAACAGATGGTTCGAGGCAGAGCGGCTCCCGTGCTGCCATCTCCCTCCTCCAATCCCTCTTCCCCCTTCCCCGTTCCCCCCCAACCAGCGGTGCTTGGTACCGGTCCCTCCCTCCCGCTTCCCGCTGCCGCTCACCCAAGCTGCCGGCGAACCCGTCCATGTTGCGCGGGGGGGAAGATCCGCTGCCGCAGCCCAAGGCGAAGCCGCCGCCGTGTCCGGCCGGGACCGGTTCATTCACCCGCGAAGCGGCCGCGCCGCAGCCCGGCGGTTCATGAGCGGCTCCCGGCGGGAGGCGGCTCCGGCAGCTCCTCCTGCTCCTCCTCCTGCTTCTTCTTCTCCTCCCGCCGCCCGGCTCCGTCCGAGCGCCGCCACCCCCGGCTGCCCGGGGCCCCTCCCGCCTCCCAGCGCTGCTGTCGTGCTTCCGACTCCGCCCGCGCTGGCAGCGGCTGCTTCCCCTGCGGTGGGACGGGGGGCCCGGGCAGCGCTGGGGCAGTTCCCGGGGCTCCGGCTGTCCCACCACGGGGAGTCGTGCTCTTGATGAGGAGGGTGTCCTCCTTGCCCGGGATGGGCTGTGTGGAGTAACACCTGCATCTAGCTTCACGAGTTTGTGCTGTGGGGAGAACGAGGTGGGGGGTTTGACAGCACGATCCCAGTGGTCCGAACGGGGATTTTCGTAATTGAGCTGAAAAACGTGTGTTCAGGCTAGTCTGGGGATATTTTTCCTCTAGAGGAACTGTCGCTTGTGTGGCTGAGTGGGTCTGACGGAGCCCTCAGTATCCAGCCAGCCACACTCAGGCTGTCGCCTAGAGCTTCCATCCACGTTCCCTTAACTTCCAGCCTCATCCCGCACAACTTCTATCCACGTATCTGCAACTTCCAACCACGTGCTGGTTCTCCAGAAGGTAGAACCAGAAGCTGCGGTTGCCCACGCTACCCGCATACTTTCTCATCTTAATGCCTACAGTGTTTCACGTTGAGCAACACCGCCGAGCTGTGCGGTGCTTTGCACTCTCCTCACTCAAGGCTCATTGCGACATCCTGTTTTGCTATAAAAGCCTTTTCCTGTAATGCACGGGTGCTGCAGTGAGACAGAGAAGTGGGTAGTTGCCTGGTGAGCACAGCCTTGGCTTTCGCAGCCCTGTCTTCTGATGCCAGGCTGTGGATTGAGAAGGACTGGGGAGAAATGGGGAGCTGGACCTACTTGTAGCAGGACCCATTCAACACCTTCCATCACTCAGGCAAAAGCATCATTGTGCTGATATGTCATATAAAATAAACCTAAGAGGTTTGTGCTTGCTCACATTAGAGAAGAATGCCTTGAAATTTTTCATCAAAACCTAACATTCACCAGACCTCTGGGCAGACTCCACTGAACAGCTGCCACAGCAATGAATTTGAGCGTGGCTGCCTGCAAACTATAGGAATAACCTTCTTTGTACACCCAGTAGTATTGTCAGAGGAGATGCCTTTCAGACAACCTGTAACATCATTAGCCACTAAATTAATTACTAGTAGGTATTGGAGCTTCTGCCTGCTCATGGGCTCTGTTGCTGTCACTTGAATCTGCAGCAGACCAGTCTGAATTCCTGTTCTAGTGCTTATTTTACAAAAAAAAACCAACACCCTCGAGGACAATAAGGCACTATGGCCCCAAACCCCTTCTCCTTCTCAGGTTTTCAAGATGCTGAAAGCTTTGGGAGTAGAGGGAAATCTCATCTCCCAAAGAAAAGCACCCTGAGAATTCAGAAGCTGTGGAGGTTCCTGTAGAAAACATCCCCTTCCCTTGTGTGGATTGTTCAGGTGGGATCCGTGTTCCTCAGAGGGCTGTTTTGTCAATCAAATAAACAAAACCCCCAAAGAAACCAACCCATGTCCAGCTGCATGCTTTAGACCAGCCTTCAGTCAGTTACTACAAGCACACCTAGACTGAGGTGGGGCTTTGACCAGAGCATTGATTTATTCACAGCTCGTGTTTATGGCATACACAACACATGTAATTGTGGTACAGACAATACACAAGCAGAGTTTCAGCAAAATAACCCCAAAAAAATTTATAAATAGGCATACAGACACAGCCATGTATAATCTTTAATACTTTGACTTGGCTGCTGAGCAGAATAATTTACAATTTAAGCAAAAAATATTTGTTTATGTAGGTTTCAGTCAGGTACTGACAAATTGCTTAATACAGCCTGTGGGCTGATAAATGATAGGCCCATTCCAGGTGCAGACCCCAAAGATAAGATATAGTGCCAAGTGATTAGCTTACTGGGTAGTACTTCAGGAGGTTTCACTTCTGGTTCATAGTGGACAGCAATTCAAAAAGCAAACCAGAGATTTACGGAGCTTTAACAAACTTAAGTGATTGTCTCCTTTTAGTTTAGGGTTTGCTGCTAAAGAAAGATGACACTGCACTAGATTGGAGTGGACTTGGAATATCTCACCTCAGATTTCCCATCAGCCAAGGACATAAATGTGGAACCTCCATCCTGCTAGAAGGATGGTAAAAACAACAAGCTACAGAAAGCGATCACCCTGAAACACACCGTGAAGGCTACACAAGTTCCAGAGATTTTTACCTTGAAGGAAACAGGCTGTTTTTCCCCAATTGTTTCATTTCCCCTGGCACGTTGTCTTTGAACTACAGATTTTTGAAAAGCACTTGTGAAAATACCTTTGTTTTGGTGTTGGGGTTTTTTTCAGCCTAAGAATAGTCAATCACTTTTTGGTAGCCTGACAGTAAATTATATTCAAGCATTTTTCCACTGAGGAAGCGTAAGAATGATTAACTTGAAATGAAATTGCGAAGTTTCTTACACGAGGTTATGCGCTTGAAACTAAGGAGCCACTTCATCTTAGCCTTTAGAATAAGGAATCTGCTTCTCGCAGTACTTGTCTCCTGTTGTTTACAGTGCTGTCTAGTTTATGAAATGGAAACATCTGAAGGAAGTCTTCTCCCTCTTGGATTTTTCGTGCTGCAGCCCGCAAGAGCCTGGCTGTGTAGTGAGGAGCAGCCAGGGAATCCCAACCTTGCAGGTCTGGCCCTACTCCCACCTGGAGAAGAGGAGGAAAAAGTGCTGTTTGTAACCAGCTGAGCCCCACAGCTGCTGCTGGTGTAATCAGCATGGTCTCACTCCCCCTGCTTGTTTGAAATGTTTCTTCACAGGTATGTAGGGTTCTTTACAGTTCTTTATGGTTGTAGGTTCTTTAGGTGCTTTATTTTGAGAGGAACCACTTTGTTAGCCATAACTTACGGGGATATTGCTAACTCTCGTAAGTGAGGCTTGAGTTAAAAGTTCCCAGGGGTCACTGATGTAAGGGAAAAAATGTGATGCCTGACTGAGAGGAAGATTAAATTACTCCTTCCTGGTTTGTAAGGGGTACTGCACTTACATCCAACAAAGAGTGTTTAGAGTTTTTCTTTCTGAACCCAGATTTTGCCTCACAGAAGAAACAGACTGAGATTCAGTCCTAAATTACCCAAGGGCATGAGTCAGCATGTGCAATACCAAATGGGCTGGCAGGCACTAGGAGTATTGCCAGGGCCTTCTGGACAACTAAAGAGCTTCCATTAAAGATTTTAATTATGTATTGAACTCAAATATTACATAGGATTTTTTTAAATGGGGCTGAATTTGTTGATTATTGTGTCTATCCCCATTAATTTTGATGAAGACACCCAGCTGCTACTGTATAATACATATTAGAAGCCACCCAATGTTGCTGTTACCTGCTTTGCTTAGTTTTTCTAAGATATTCCCCTCTGAGGTTTAAGTGTACCTAACCATCTCTTGGGCTTCTTCCATTGTCATATAAACTAGAACAGAAATTGTCTTCTTAAACAAAAATACCAACATTTGCTAGAAAGTTTCAAGTGGCTAAACTCTGCTTGGGTGGACTTTGTTGTAGTAGGGTGGATCATAGTCTTGTTTCTAAGCTCTGCTGTTTCATTGTTGGTTAACATAAACTCTATAAAGACTCAGCGTTAACTTTTGCAGCTCTGTATAGTTGGTCTTTAATGTGCTTCTATGTGTTTAGTTTTTCAGTTTACTGCAGAGATTTTTAGCACTGTCTGAAAAGCTTTTCCCAGACATCCCATGAAATGGCTTCATTTCATACAACAAATACAATTTACTGGCAGTCAATAAAAAAACCCCAAAATATATTATTTAAGATATTAATGATTCCTGGGAAGGGGGCTGAATCACCATCTCTGGATGTGTGTCAAAGTGGTTTAGCTGTGGGATGGGACTGTTGGGTTAATGGTTGGACTTGATGATATTAAACATCTTTTCTAACCTAAATGTTTCTGTGATTCTATGATATGAGGGCCTCCACAATGGAGACTCAGTAGAGATGGATTTGGTTTGAGGAAGGAAGTTCTGAGAACCCAATCCTTGAAAAATCACACTTATGGTTTGCTGCTTTGTGTTGATTATCCCAAAATTGCAATTCCAGGCCATTAATGCAACTTTGGCAAGACCTGCATAGTCTCCTGGGGCCCTCATTAAATGTGTATTTTGGTTCAAGGGTAGAACCTACAAAAATACCCTGCTGGCTTAGGCTGAATTTCAGATTATTGAATGAATGTATTTAGAAAATGGAACCAGTCACTCCTGGAAAAGTGACTGCTGAGGAAGAGAAAAATAGCAGAGCTGTAGTGCTAATTCGTTCACCAGCCCTGGTGGGAGTGAGCAGACTCAGGCTGACTCCTGAGCATCTGAGAATTGGCAGAATTCAAGAAGAGTTCATTGAAAACCTGTGTGCATAATATTTTTTTTCCCTTGAGAGGGAAGGCTGAGCATTTTAACTAGAAAACAGGTTAAAAATTTTATTGTGAAACTTTGTTTGCATTGAGCCTGTATTGTATGAGGAAATAAAAAAAAACATATGAGAAAGCTGGACAAATAGGATCTTATCTTACTTCATCTCTCTGCAGCGGATAAGTGCTGTGGTGTGTCCTACCAAAGAGCACACTCAGTTGTTTCCTCAAATTAGTGAGCTCCTCATGAAATTCGTACATTGGTCCAAGCCCTATAAAATCTAATGTCTTACATAAGTGCTAAGTTCAAGATTTAGCTGAGGCATAAATTGGTGTGTTGGCTTTGTAGCAGCCATTTACATTAGAGTGCAGTTTATTCCCTGCCTCAGGAAAAAATGTCCTTCAGCTCGTACTCAGGAACACTACGGTGAACTCCAGAGCAGTCCCTTTTCTGTTCTCCTTACTTAGAAAAAGCAGAAAAGCTAAATCTAGCAGGTTAATGATGTTAACTAGAGGTGCTAACCAGTAAGTGTTAAAACTGCTGGAAGAGGAACAAGTTTTTAGCCTCATGACCTTGTGGAGATCTCCCTTGGGGACATGTGCAATTGATATTCCCCTCCCCGCCCCAATTGTTAAAACAACTCCTGTACCTGTGCATTTGATATAGACCATTATCCACCACAAGAAGCTGGTCCGCACAGGAGATTGGGTACACAGCCTGTGCGTGTAGCTGTACCCACTTAGATCCTCTTTCACCAGTGCTGTTCACCCCTCCATGCGGTCCTCCTGAAGCTATTGCTCCACTTGAAGCATTTGTCAGAGGAAGGAAGTGCCTGCAGAGTACCGATACATTCCTTGCTTTGCAGATCTGATTTCAAAGCAGGCTGGCAGTCTGCAGCTGAACACCCTCAAAATAAAAATGGATTTTGTTTTCTTTTTATGCCACCGTTATGTCCAGTTTAAGCGATCTTGTCTTTCAGCTCTGTCATACTCAGCAATAAATTCCTCTCTTACTTTTGGCCTTCTCCCCTCTGGCAGTGTGGGATCCTTTCCTGTTTCCATTTGTACATTTTTAAGCTGTGACCACCATCCCAATGCCTGGTTATTAGCTAGCAGGGCAGGTGTGTGATATTTTCTTTTAGTGAAGATAACGTTAGCACCCAAATTCAACACCATGACTAGTTGTACAGGCTGAGGACACCAGCGTAGATGGTAATATAAAGCCATAGAGATGTGATACCTGTGTCTGTGTGAATAAGTAATATCTATCAATCAAGAAATTCTAATTCTAATCTTGATTCCTTGATGGCAGTCAATCCCCGTATCTCAGTTTAATGTCTCCTGCTTTGAGGAGATCTTTGAAGTCTGTTAAGCAGATGGTATAACGGGAGAGGTGACAGCTGATCTTTCTCTGGACCAAATATGTAAAGACCCCAAAGATAAGGCTTCAAACCCATCATGCACCATGACTATTGGATGTAGGTCCCTAACAGACATAACCAGGGGAGTCAGGTTTCTCTAGAGTCAAAGGCAGTAACTTGCCCATAATAGGGCTCTCTCAGGCATGCAGTGTGTAGCTGGGGTGAACAAACTCCCTTTCAAATAGATTTACCTGGGCCAGAAGATTTAGTTAATGAAGCACATTTGTTTTAATTTCCTTGACCTACCCTACCTTTACAAATTATAGGTCATAATTAATGACATCAGGACTTGAACCATGGCTTTTAAAGCACCAGACCCGTGCTGGGCTGTAGACACATTTGCATTCCATTTATGCAAGTCATCCAATTAAAATGTACCCATAGAAAGGATATAGCACACCAGAATGAATGCATTATTGCCCCTATTAATCTGCTCTCTGTGCCTTTCAGCAGAAGGGAACAACCTTTCCCTTTGCCCCAAATAGGAATTCACATCAGAAAAACATCGAACTTTAATAGGCAGCAAAAGTAAAAGAAAATTTCTCAGGTTAAATTAGTAAATTATATTCCTTAAATAAAGGGTTGGGAAAATGAAAGCTTTCCCTTTAATTTTCCTTATATGCTTGCCTTTGAGAATTGTAAAATAAGTGGGCTGATCCTACACAATAATAATCCCTGTTTGTGTTAAGATGAAAACTTAACAGGACCAGGCTGTCTGCCACAGGATGGCCCATATCTCAAAGAAAGCAAGTCATTCAATAGTCATACCATGAACTCCTTCAGGTTTTCCTTCTGTAGATAAGGAGTAAAATTTAGAATCACAGAATGATTTGGGTTGGAAGGGTGCTCAGAGATCACCCAGTTCTAACCCCCTGCCATGGGCAAGGATGCTTCTCACCAGACCAAGTTGCCCCAGAGCCCCATCCAACCTGGCTTTGAATTCTTCCAGGGGTTCACAGCTTCCTGGAGCAAAGTGTTCCAGTACACCAAAGCCCTCAACTTTACCAGGCACTTTCCACACAACGACAGATCAGAAATGCCTTCCCAAAATTTTCTGGCATATGTTCTTCTTGTGAAGCATGAGACCGATTTCCCTGCAACACCATGAAGAATTTCTCAGCAGGCCATAGCAGAGCAACAGAACAACTTCTGCAGCTCTTCAGTTCTAAGCACTTTAGTCCTCTTTGGTGCCTTTGTGTTCCCAAAGATCTTCTGCGGAGCATTTCAGGTGTGTGATTAGTACTAGTCTGGTTTTCTTGTGAGTGCTTACGAGCAAAACCCCTCTGAGTCCAGTATCTCCTGTAACAACAGCTACTGTCAGTAATTGTGCAAAGAAATGAGCTGCCCTTGCTGTTTTCTGGAACCACGGAGCGAATGCATTGGCGTGAGTAGTGTATACGCATACACACGGTGGATGACGTTCTGCCCCATTGAACGTGCAGTTAATGCAGTAGGTGATGCAGAGGGGGAAATCATGGTTTTTTCCATGCTTCCACACTAAAACAGTAGATGGCAGCAAGAGAGACAGCGAGCATCCAAATCTGGGATTTGCCTTCCTCCCCTTTGGTGAAAAGGCGAGAAACCTTTGCTTGGCTACCATCTCTTCTAGTTGGTTACGAAAATATAGGAAAATCCCTTTTGGTTTAAGCATGCAGTCTAAATCTCAGTGTTCTTCACCCCTGAAAGGTATTTCTTGGCGGAAGTCTCTCTGGCCTAGCACTGAGGTATCTTTTGTCCTTTTATGTGGTTTGTAATGCTTGAGAAATCTTGCTGAAGGCAAAGGTGAATGCCCAGAGCAACTTGATCTTTTTAATTTCATTTTAAATACAGTATTGGTGAATAGCAGCATTAAGCCATCTAAAACATGCTTCTCAAACAAAATCCTTCATGTGCCAGGGCCACCACTCCCAGGGTTTACAGTTCAATGCAGAGAATGTGCTGGACTAGACACAAGGTATAAGAAATCTGCTGCCTAAGTACTGAGTGATAAATAAATCATAGAATCATAGAATCATTAGGGATTGGAAGGCACCACGAAAGATCATCCAGTCCAATCCCCTTGCCACAGCAGGATTACCTAGACCAAGTCACACAGGAACACATCCAGGTGGGTCTTAAATGTCTCCGGTGAAGGAGACTCCACAATTCCCCTGGGCAGCGGAGTCACAGGCAAAGGGAAAGGACAAATGTAATTCAAAACCTTAATTTTGCTGAAGTTGTGAGACGATGATTAAAGACAAAATCTCATTTAATATCCAGCTGCTGATGAATTAATACTTTTAGTAGCAGCCAGCAGAAGCAAGATTTCCATGGGGCTCTGTCTCTGTAGAGGTGTCCCGTGTGCGAAGGAAATAAAAGCTTTGACTGTGGGAAGGGCAGGTTTCTTTTAAGGCCTCACAACTGAGCAAAGCAAGAGCATTGAGACAATGGGGAGGCAAATTTACCATAAGTGTCTCTAGTTAACCATTCCTGAGACATTTTGTCTTCAGAGTAATTTATTTTCTTTACTCTGGTAATTCTTTCACTGTGTTCTTTCTACTGTGGGTTATAAGATTAGGGGGGGTGGTCCTCAAATGGCTCTGATAGTGGTTTTCTGAAGGTTCTTTGTTTCATATTTAAACAAGAAAATGTCTTATGGTCTCCTAATGACTTCAGACTCAGAGTGATCTTCCTGTTCCTATGGAAGCCTTTAAAAGATTTCCTCTCTCTCTCTCATTTCAGAGATTCTCATGCTTTGCTTGAACTACGCATGGTAATGAATGACATTTTCTTTCAGAATAAAAGATACTCCAGATAGACTGTACCGTATGTATAACCCTATTTTTCTCTGCCAAATCAAAGGATTTAGAGACATGTAAGCAATTTTTCATACAGAAAACCATACTGACTAGTCTTCTATTTTACTCTTTCAAATGTTAAAATTTAGGGAGCTCAAAATCTGATTTAAATGTTCTTTCTACAGAGACTGTCAAACCAGACTCTTACTGGGAGGGGACAGCTGGCAGCATAGAAAAGAGAGAATTTATCTATTTCTCTTCTTTTTCGTATTTCGGTACAATTCCTACTATGTTTTGCACTTCCAAAGCCCAGGAGATCTGCACTAGATGTGTTTTTGTCAGCCTTCCAGCATCCTTCAGAGCTGGAGTGCCAGAGAGGTTACCTGTACTCACCATATCTTTCACCAATAAGGAAGAAGGATATGAGCAACCAGTCCTTTGATTTAGGGGGAGACTTTAAAGGTGACAGCTATGTGGGAAAGGCAAAAAGCACCATGAGCAGTAGCAGAGTTTCGTAAATGGTCTGAAGGTAAATACCACTACATAGACTATAAGGGTTGCAGGTAAATGAAACAGCAAAGCTTATTGTGATGACAGAAGTGTGACAGGGATTTTAATTTGTTCTAGCTGGTTCCACATCAGTAGAAGACTAATTGTTCTTAAGGACTTAAAAAATATGTTCATTACAGCTAATAAATATGAATAAAATTACAAGAAAAATACATTACTGCAGTGACTGGGAAAAAGAATAAAGCTGGGAGGAGAATTTATTCATTTAAATGGAACAGCCTTTATTTAACAGAACTGGAGTCAGGTTGGTCATTTTCTTGTTCTCTGTGCCTGACGGGTTTTGCAGTTTGAATCATTTCTGTATGCAGCAAGAAAAATGCCTCAGGGGCATTTTGAATTTTACTGTCTTTCCAGAAGGTCTAGAGGAGAGCTCTTGGGCAGGTACTGCTTTCTCACTCTGCCCATCACTTTCTCACACTGCATGGACAAAAATGAAACACTGCCCTACACCAGCAGCACTGCTTTATGCCTGTTTCTGCCCAGCTAGCTCTCACCTATAAGTGTAGGATGGTGAAAACCCTGGCTCAAGAATCTATCTCTCACAAATGGAGAAAAAATGACATGATGCACAAAGTGACTTTCACCAAAAAATGGCATTTTTCATGTGAACTCATTTCCTTTAAATAAACTTTCTTCTTTTTTTTTTTTTTTTGTTTTACATACAAACTTATCTGTAGATGTTACTAGACCACATTAAAGCTGGAATGTGAGAGTAGGGAATAAGCACAGTCTGAATGTCATGTCAACACACAGTATGAATAAAAGGCTTTTGGTGTGCTTGGAACTGGCTGTGTTCTCGGCATTCTTCTTACGTGCAGTTCCTGTATTGTCTATACTGGTTATTTAAACAAATTCAGTCTGGATTTCATCTGAAAAAAGCTAAGAGGGCCATATAAGCCTTTTAAGATAAAACTTGTGTTTCCGTTTTAGTGTTCCCACTGCTTACGATATGATTGCAAGCACAATTTATCCTTTCAGTTCGTTTTGGCAGAAGAATTTGAATCACTGCTGGAATGCATGTGGTGAGAGGAGAAACTCCACCAGTAACAAAGCCCCTCATCAGAACAAGAGCCCAGCAGTTCTGAAAATGCATTACGGCTTGGGTGGATGCTCTCCTGACTTTGGTGTGGTTTCTGGCCATTCTTCCAGAAAATACAAGGATCAAAGCAAGAAAGTCCTATTGATTGGACTTAGGTCTGGTCAAAAGCTAGATTTGTGTCTTCCAATGTAGCTAACATTTTGCAGATGGCTTGGTTCACGTTAAAGCGAGAGATGCATGTAGATTGAATTATTAGAGGATTAGAACCAGCTGTATTTAGCTTGAAAATACTTTTGTGCATATGCTGTCCAGCAAAATGCACGGAGCAACTCTTGCTGTATGAATTCTAGCAAATGCCTAACAGAATAAACCCCACAGAATAAACCAACATGCTGCCCCTGTTTACTGCCGGTTACCTTTTCTTCAAATAAACCACACTGTACATTGTTGAACTCATGACTTCAGGTCCATAAATCTCATTTTTGACTGTGAACTAGCAATAAAAAGGATCAGAGCTGAAGAATTTATGTGAAAACTAGAATCCAGAACATTATCAGTGGGAGATCCACAAGATGCTGGCAGTGACTTTCCTGTTTCCTGACTTACATTTTGTGCACCTTCATAAAGGGATTTGGAACAGTCTGATTCTAATTCTGTAATTAGAATTGTTTTGCTCTGACCGTGCACATCTCTAAATGACTACGCCAAATGCAAAACGAAGAATCAGCACCAGTGAACAGTGGATTCATCTCCCAGCAGAATTGTACTTCAGTGGTTACTCAAGATTTTGAGTTAAATGAGATGTAGCCCAATTTTTAAAGTGTTTTTAAAGCTCTTTGAAGACACTAATTAAAGAACACTTAAATTAGAAAATTATTCAAAAGGTACTTTGGAATATCATTAAAATACCAGCACCCACGCTTGCAGCAATATCTCCACCGTAAACTCAATACAACAGGACTAGTTTTCCTCTCATTAGCACTACAGAATTAATTCTATTCCAGGTTCCTAGGTTTGTTACCTATAAAGTGTTAGGAGAAACAGATAAATTCTTGCTTAGTGCCCATTACATCCACTGTTACTGGAATTTTCTGAAAATTACTCTGGATGCTCATCTGCAAGGAGAATCATTTGCTGAAAAAATTCAGAAATCTTTTGCTGAATTGTTCTCTTTTTGCATATACACATCTCTGAGATTTAAAATACATTATTAGTGATGCGTAGTGACAGCAGTTAAAATTTTAAGGGTTGATTCCTGCCAAACTGACTGCATGGGATAATCACACCAGAAGTTCAGTCTTAACTAGGAATAAGTACTTCATATTTTTATGAAGTTCGTGGAATATTTCTTTGCAGAACTTCTTTCCTGCCGCAGATCACTTATGGTAAAATCGACATGCTTCAGTGAGGCACGGTTTTCCCATAACCTTCAAGTCTCTTTACAGGATACACCAATGCTTCTGAGAAATAAGGCTTTTGTCTTGCCTACAGAGCCAAATCGGTTATTAGCCTCTCATAGGTAAGATCTATGGTGTGGGCCAGCTGCATCCGATTTTGCATCAAGTATTACAGCTCTGTGATTTTACTCAAAATGTGGCTTTAATCTTGTTTCGTATATCAAAGGCAATCACAGAGCAAAGTCTTAACTCTGTCTTCATCTCATCCTGGCAGTCTTTGCAGGTTGCATCAGAGCCGTACATTTTCACTACAGGTTAGGCACCTCTCCCTGCTTTTTTTACTAATTATCTCTTTAATTCTCATCAGCAGGGAGTATAGTCTGACTTGCTACAGCAAACTCCAATGGAAAGCATTATACTGCTCGCAGGAAATTCTGTTTTGGAAGTCCTACTTTTTGTTTGGTTTGTTTCTTTTCATTTTTGAATATTGGTTTAAAAGGAAAATGTGGCTCCTAAAATTTCCTGACCATACCAGACAAGTCATTCAGGCCAGAGTTCAGGAACCACCTCCACACTCGTGCGAAAAATTATTTCAGCAATTTTTACTATTTTGAGTCAGGTGTTTAATTAACTTTTACCAGGCTTCTAAGAACAGAGTGAAGCCAGGTAACACAAGTTTTAAACAACTATGAGTATTTTTCTTCTCTTTCGCTCTCTTCAGTTTGCATTCGGCTCGGGGTTTTGAGCTTTCTTCACACTGGGGAATTGCTTTTAAATGATAAGTGACATCCTCTTGTAATTAGATTTCATATCTTCAGAACCTGAGAAAAAACTTGTAACTTCATCATCAATTTTACGTTATTAATAGTTTACGGTAAGAATAATTATATATATGAATGACTATTGTATTTGAATGCAATGTACATTCTGTTATATACATTGTCTTTTAAAACAATCTATTGCAATAAATATTCAATAATTATGCTTCGTGGGCTTTTTCTGAAATGCTGTTGTCTGTTTCAAAAAACAAGTAGCCATTAGACATCCACAGAGCTGCAGCAATTTTCAGAAGCAGAAAATACCACATAATGCTCCTATGCTGAAATAATTTCAGGTTGGAAAGATGCACTTATCAAAGGAATACATCTGATCTTAGAGTTGGTTGCATAGAACTTAGCCAGAATAGCTCTGCTTCTCCACATCTGGATCGAACAGAGGGATTCCCATCCCATGTGGGATCAGAGGTGCCTTGTTGCTCTTCTTACTTAGTCACAGAATGAGATCTAATGTTTCTTAGCAGCCAAACTTCACTGATTGTTCCTCTAAGAGGGGAAAATGGAGTGTAGAGAAGGCCAGTTTGCATGATATGGTGGCTTACATAATTTAATCTATTATTAGGTGATGTCTAGTACGTTATGCGATGCTATCTAGATTTATAAAGTGGATCCTACAACTCACTGGAAACTAGTGCAATACTTGGAACCCCTGGCTATCTGCACTGCTGCTGAATTATGCCCATGGCAACTTACCTATAAATATTCCTTTGTTATTGTTTTTTTTGGTTTGTTCTTTGTTTGGTAAATCTTGACCCATTTGCATGCAGTTTTCTGGAGCATTCAGTGATTGGAGTAATTTAACAGGAGGACAACTTGAATTTTTAAAAATATCATGCACAAAGCACTTTTTTTTTCTCTAGACCTTGCACTTGTAAGGTCGAAACAGAGAACCTGTAGTACAACAATGCTAGTGAAGCTGCTCCATGTGGCTCCTTTCCAATTCCCTGAAATCACTGATAGCTTCTTTTGTGTCATCTTGGACAGCCTTTGGATGGGACCTGGTAATAATTAAAGTATGAAATCTCTGGCAGTCTCAGGAAAACAGGTGGATGAATCCATAACTAAACAAAAAATGAACTTATGCCTATTTATTGTGGACAGCTGCAAGCAAAATCCCAATATTTAAACCCTGTGCAGCCTTTCTTATGTGCCTGCATTCCTTCACGCTAACCACCTGTTATTTATCCAACACACCACTTCAGCATTGCCTTATGAGCATGAATTGGCCATGATTGATATGGACACCATCCCTAGCACATGGCCTTGCCCAGGGGACTCTTGGGGAAGTTGTGGACATCCAATGTGAGAAAGGACTCCAGGCTGGCTGCTAAGAGTAGCCTTTGAGTTTGGACCTTGTTTGTAATACATGCATGTGGCTCTCCATCACCTCTCTGAAAAGGAGAACAAATTTGTGTAGTAAGAGCAATAAAATCAAAGACGCCGTATCTACTACCACACTGCCACCCGTGAATGTGCTTTTCCAACGTTTCTTGAACCAATTCAAACTATCATTGGCGTATTGAATGAAATGTAGCTTAATGTTATTTATCAGTAATAATTTCTGAGCTAGGGAGGTTCTGCAATACACTGCCTAAAAAAGAAGAGCAGGGTCTGTGTCTAGCAGACATTAGGCTCACAAGAACAATTTTCATGAAAATAACCTGGCTTAGCAATACTGTGTCACCGGTTCACTCAATGGTCTGATTTGCTCTGCTTCCGATAAAAGTGAGAGACAAACCTTCACTTACTCCAGAGGTAATAGGCTCAAACTTGGTAACATTCCTTTTGTTTCACCCACACTTACTGATTTATTTCTGAACAGTCAATGTACTGGATAGAATTTGGAACAGAAGTTCTAGAAGATTCAGGAAATGTTCTTGCATAGTTTCATAGCTCCTTTCTACATCATTAATTTACCACTTATTCCCACCACGTCCACTGACATCAGCTGCAATCACTTGTTTTTTGCTTTAGAAGGTTTTGCATTAGGCCCTATAGTTTCACTTGAAAAATATAATTAAGAATGAAATCTTGATTTCTTTGAAGTTAATGATGAAACACTAATTCAAATGTTAATGCTGCTGATTGCAAAGATAACCTTCCACCAGGAAGCCCATTCGATGTATATAGTTACATTTTCATGAATGTAATGACTGCTGTTTCCTCTTCCAAGTCTGCACAGCAGTGAGAAATACTTAAGAAAATCTTGCTAGGACAATGGAACTTTGTGTTCCTGCTGTTTCACTTTGCCCTGCCCAGTCCTTTCTCTTCATTGCACCATGGATGGTTTCTACAACAACAAGGCAACTAGTACTACTGGAGTTGTTATAATACCACTGTAAAATATCACTGAAGAGAAGTCACCAAATGACTTTTCTGTCCTGTTTTGTGTCTGCTGAAGCAAATCTTACCTCTTTCACTTTTCCAGTGTATCTTCAGTGGCCTGTGCCCACAAAGGTTATGCAAGGTAAAGGAAGCACAGAGCACAGAAGTTCTGAAGAGGAAGCATTGACCTCTTTTTATTGCACATTAGCAGTCTCATTATCAAAATAAAATGGAAATACAGCACTGTGCATCATCTGCTGCTGGGCAACGTAAAAGACATGAAGTGCTATGAGAGCTCCAGATGCTTTCATCTAGAATATTGGGAAAGTAGAACAGTTTAGAAACAGGCATCTTTCTGCAAACTGCTTCTTCCCTCCTCTCATCACTCTGTCATAGGAGAAAATGATTTGGATTTATGCCCTCTTAGGAAAGTTACCCCTGTTACCTCACAAAATGGAATACACGTCTCACATCCGTTATGCATTAGGGGTGTCCTGGCAAGAAGCTGGTGCTGGGTAATCAGTGCTCTGTTACTGCACCATCTCCTACCTTTACCCTAAGTATGATATAAGCATCCTCTGTCTAGATATACTGTGAGGTGTTTTGCTTGGCTGTATCTTACGTATTTAACATTTTCCTAAAGCTCCTGTTCCCAAGATTCCCTTTTAAATAGAGATGCCTTCCCAATCTTCCTGAATATAGCTGTTATCCTTAATCTCATATTAAGGCAGGTCTGCTTCTGATGAAAAAATTGCTGTAGAGCTGTGAAGGGATAAACAGATAATGCCTGCCATACAAAACTCTAACCTGTCAGAAAAAGCTGGGGAGGTAATTGTTAGACCAAAGTCTTTCTTCCTCCTTTGCCATTATAATGTCTTAATCACATCAATAAATTCCCTGCATCAGCCACCTTGACAGCAACCTGATTTTTACTCCTAAACCACTGTAGAAAGGGTGAGTGAACAATAGATCCCTTGTGCCTGCTCCTAATGGGCAAACAGATGGGAAGATGGTCATGCTGAGACAGCTAACAGCAAGTAGAAATAAAACTCACCCAAACCTGGATCCACCTCTGGCCATGCAAATACCTGGGTATTTCCTCAGTGTATCGTGTCTAACCAAGGCTATGTGGGTCCATGTATTTCTCATTTTCCTCATAGACTATGAATGCATGGGTTGTTCTAATTATCTGTGAAGAATGTAGGTTGCAAGAACTATTTCTGCTCTAGCAAAAACCCCACAGTTACTATTTAAAAAATAGAATCTGGGATTTTGATTGCAATGGACCGGTCACACCATTAATTTCTGTTTCACAATTATTTCGATACAATTCTCAGAGCTATTTTAGAATTTTAAGTTGTCCCTTTATTATTGTTTTAAAGCCTAATGTTTGGATTTGAGGTGCTGTGTAAAAAATATACTTGCTTCCCTGCTGTCATCTTTTGAAGGATTCAATGTTCTCCCCTGCAGACCCTTGGAGAGCAGCTAAATGTGTTTAGTGTGACAGAATGTTTTCCTTTTCTGTGCTCTGCTTGTCGACAGAACATTATCTTTGACTTTCCATGTCTCCAAACTGTCCCTTAAGCAGATTGGGTTTGTAGTTTAGTGCTCTCCCTTCTTCACAGTTTCCCACTTGTTATACAGAGGAGGTTGCAAATCCTTCCTTCCATGAAATGCCTCTTGCCAGTCACAGTCTCTAAGCCTGGAAGGGCTTTTGGTTGTGCTGAGAGGAGACAGTTAATTACTAACATTCAGCTCAGCCCATGTTTTCAGTTCACTGCAGGTGCAGGAGGTGGACTTTTCACTCTTTACAACTACCTAAAGGGAGCTTGTAGGAAGGTGGGAGTCAGTCTCTTCTTACAGGTCACTAGCAATAGAACAAGAAGAAATGGCCTGAAGTTGTGCCAGGGTGGGTCAGACTGGACATTAGGAAAAATTTCTTCCTTGACAGAGTGGTTAGGGCTTGGAAGAAGCTGTCCAGGATGGTGGTGAGGTCATTCTCTCTGGAGGTGTTCAAATAATTATCAGATATGGCCCTAGGAGTTAAGATTTAGTGGGTATAGTGGAGTTGGGTAGATGGTTGGACTGGATGACCTTGTACATCTCTTTCAACCTGAATGATTCTACGGTTCTATGACTTCTGCACAGGAAAACCTACAGTGATAGAGGGACCAGCTCTGCATGGTAGCTGTGTAGCAGTGCCAGCCTGACACCTGGCACTGACCCAGCAATACCTCTCAGCGTACCCCTCAGTCTCTGAAATCCGCCATTACAGCTCCCCACACTTTTTCATTAATTTCTCCAACACTTGCTCTTTCAAGATGAGCAGTCTTGAAAAGAGAGGTTTTTAAGCAGGATGTTTTCAGAAAGAGGATCCAAGAAGGATGTGGATAAAAATGAAGCAAATTTAATTGCTGTTTGGAAAGTACATTTTGCTGTGGTCCATGGCTGTTCTTATCCAGCAGGAAAATCACGTGTGTTTATAGAGAGAGAAAAGGATTTGGCTGTCCCCAGTTCTTTCAGCCAGCTCTTACTTACAGTAGCTAAGAGTATGTTGTATTCCTACCCAACATTTTTTATATTTGATATATATATTTAAAATATATTCAAATTTACATTTTGTTTACCTGACATTATTATTTTAGAATTTATATTTTCTAATGTTATATGTTATTATATAGAAGAAATATATATAGTATACACAAATATGTAGAAATATAGACATACTAAAAAAACCCATATTTATATAGTTTTCAGAATTTGTGTTGAAATACCTCTAAGCTCCTCTCTCACCATTACAGGAGTAGCTGAGTTGTGCTGTGGGCAGAAGGCCTCTGTTCCCATAGCTGCCTGTGGAGGTGGTACTGGCAGCAGGAGGTCCCCAAGCACCTGAGAAGATGTGAGGTTGGTGGGGAAGCCTGTGACACCCCAAGAGTCCCCTGTGCTGGAGGGTCTGGAGTGCCACGTTCTCTCCTGCGTTCTCCTGGCTGCCATGGTGAGGCTATCCCAGGTCTCTGTTGCACTGTCTCCATCATGCCATAACGTGGATCTAAGGATCCTGGTGCAAAAACTCAGCTGAGACAGAAACTTCCCTCTTCTCCATCCCAGAGCTTTTATACTCAGATTTTGCTCAGATAGAAAAACATTTTTTTTTTCCTTCTGCTTTTAATTCCCTCCTGGCCCTGATGTCCATCAGAGCTGAAACATCAGCTGAGTCACCGAGCTTGCAGGGTTGACCTTCAGGATGTGGACCCTGCAGCTTCTCAACCCCACGGTTTTGCAGAGATTTCAGCTCCTTCACCAGAGACACAAAAACAGGGGAAATGGTGAGGAAATGGCCCTTTATTCCTTCTCCCTGTAGCACACACTGGCTCCAGAGCACCCAGACTGTGACCTTCTGGTTTTCATTATGACTGAGTTTTGGAAATGTGGTGTGTATTTACAGAGGAGGCATGTTGTGTATTTAATTTAAGAAGCAGAGAAAAGAGGAAGACTCTTCTTGTTGCCTTTTGGTTCAGTGTTTTGTATAAATGTGAGAACTGTAGTTGTATTGTGCCAGTCTTGCAATGATAATTAGCCAGATGTCTTCATATGCTGGTAAAAAATATAATACTGTAAAAAAAAAAAAGATGTGTATTACTGGTTTATTTGTGATCTGGTTGTGTACAAGGGTCTTATTAACATTCTTGATAAGACAATGTTGTACCTACAGGCAAGAAAGCTGCAGTATGTGGACGCTATTTCAATCTTGAAGCCCAGATATTTTTAGCACCATCATTTTTGGAATAACTTCTACCATAGCTGTATGAAACAGACATACACAATACGTGCAGAGAATGCAGGAAAAGACTTATTTCACTTCAGCCATATGTACTAGGCTGCACTGTACAGACTGTGTATTGGGAACTGGCTTGGAGCTGGGACTTGGCAGTACATGGATGTCCACAGGACGGATAAATGAGCAGTTTGAGCTGACAGACCCTGGTCTGTGCCTATGGAGCTGTAACGAGACCTCACTGTCGAAAACAACTCAAGAGAAACATAGGATGTCATAAACCTGTATTGTTGCTACTTTGTAAAGGTGTAAATCAAGAGTAAGAGCTTCTTGCTCTAGTGAGGTTGTGATATAAATTGAATAAATGGGCTGTCCTTGTCTAGTAAATTAAAACTCCCACCTGCTCTGCACAAGGTTTTCACAGAGCAGAGGCTGGGAGGTAGCACTTGAGTGAGCACAAGAAGCTACTTGTTCCTACCTGAAACAAGGTAGAAAACTCATCAGCAAAGATCCAACTTTAATTAGTGATGGAGAAGAGAACATCTCCCTTCCTTCAGCTGGAGCTGCTGTTACCCAGTATTTGATCCTTCCTTTGTGGGACATGGGCTACATCCTGAACTACGTGGCAGAGTTCCCTCTGAGAAGAACTTTCTTCCCTAAGAAGTCCCAGGATTTCAGGATGTTAACAGCATATGAAGAGCATGTGAAGAGGATATGAAGAACATGTGAGCAGCACATGAAGGCATGTGAGCAGCATGTTTCTGCAGCACATGAGGGACCAAAGCAGATCCACCAGCACTACATGGTCAAAAGTCATGTCACAGAAATGGTAAAGCTCTGAAATTCTTTTCATTTGATTTGGATTGCTGGTGGTTTTTGATTTAATTCCAACTTTTCTCTGCAATCCCAGGAGCAAATTAATTTTTAAATGAAACTTAGAGGACTCTAGAAACCAGAGTTACAAATACCAAAGACAAAACAAAAACCACCTTGAAAAGATAAGAGAGAGAAGTATGAAAAATATTGCATGACTAGCTGGGAAAGATTGGCTTATTACAATTAGAATGAAGAAAGAGGACATCAGATTAATTCCAGAACTTGATACTTCTGACATGACAAGGGAAGGTAAAGGACAATATAAGTTACTAATGTGATGCATATGTCTGCAGTGAATCTATTGCAGTAATTGAGGGTGCCAGAGACTCTAAAAATCATATGCATACCCCAAAGATCCCTTCTGCGAGAGGAGACCTAAGCATCTCCCTGCAAATCCTGGAACTAATCAAGAAGATTGTATTTCTTTCTTCCTTATTTCATGGTGAAGCAGATTGGGTGTTAGCTTGAGAAAGTGTTGCTGCCACCATGAAATAGGTTTGGGCTTCCCTTAGCACTTTACCTCACTCTTCCCCGTCACTGAAAGAGCCAGAGATACAGACAATATTTTTTTATGCTCATTCCTTATTCCCTTGGCTTTGTTCTTATGATCTTACGTGCTCATTTAGGGATATTATAGGCATGGTTTGTAATGAGGGGGGAAAGCTCATGAATGTACAGCAGGACAATTGTTGGTAGGAGTCTGTTATGTTCTGGAGGACAGGAGAGTGACCAGGTGTTGTGCCCAGCTGGGCTTATCTTTAGTCCATGCTCACATAAATTCTATCTGCTTGTCATTTTATTGAGAAAAGCAATTAAATACATTCAAATCATGGTGCTGATGTTCCTCAAAACGAAGAGACCTTGCACATACAGAGCTGAGGCCAGCTATGCCAGAGCCTCAGCCACACTGCAGTGAGCGATGGCACCAAGTGTGGCTCATGGGGTACTGTAAGGGTATGGGGGAGCAGGAAATGCAGGCTCCAAGGAGCAGCAATGTCAGGTGTTCACTCCTCCTGGTGATGCTTTTCAGCTAACAGGGCTGTGCTAGAGGTAACTTGGGTACTTGGGGAGAGCATTGCCCTGAGCAGCCAACAGACGCTGCAAGTGATCACTGCAGCCACTGTTTTTCCATTTATGAGCAGCCCTTGGAAGGCTCCACAGGATCCCAGATCTCTCCTCAGGCAAGAGGAGCTTTGGAGAGAGCAGAAAAGAAATGTGTTTTCACAGCAGGAAGAAAAAGAACAAGATGAGGAGTGTGACACTAAATAGGGAAGAAAATCTGATAGGGAAAAAGTTGGCAGCAGGGAAAGCCAAGTCCAAGTACTAGCCTGTGGGTTGCCTGAATTATCTGTGCAATTAAGATAATAGCTTTCAGGGCAGTTACTGTGGAAGAAGTCCTGTAAGACTCCAAAAGAAATAATTTTTTTAAAAAATTCCAACTATACAGAAGAAACCCAAAATGACACGCAGATGAGAGATCCCATTTTGTAGTCTTCAGCAAACGCTGGTCTAGAATATGTGATGATCTTTTATGTCTTCAGTATTTTTCTTTCCCCTTCTAACTGCATTTTCTCTCAGTTTGCTTTTTTCTCTCTTTGGCTCTGCGTGCATAAATCATCATGGCTGGCACCTTCTTGTTGACCTCATCTGTACTAAGAAGTCTCGTGCAAAGTAGTTCATGATATGGTGGCAACATCTAAACCATATTTCACATGAATGCTCATCTATCACTGTGTTTGTAACATTCTAAGTGCACGATTGCTGGAGACAAGTACAAATTACCCTGCTGGAAGGATGACTGAGGAGGTTTATGTTGTATCGTTGCCTGTTCTCCCAATAGGAAGTTCTCTTTACTGGTACAAGCATGACCTCTCCATTGAGCAATACAGTAGATGGCCAGACATATGGAGTCTAGCCTTTCTGTCTTTATGGTGCAATTCCAAAATATGCTACAATGCCTGACATAACTCCAACTGGACCAGCTCCAGGACTGGGAACAGTTCAGCTGCATCAGCACAGTGGTATGCCCAGGCTAATTAAAATAGGGCAGAGGCTGCACTGGTACAGCTATATTATTCCTGAAACCAAGATATTATCTCAGCAAGGAGCTGCACTGCGCAACACGGCAGGCTTTTTAAGACTGGCAAGAGATACATACATACATACATATATATCCTTCAAGATTCAGAGACAAGCACCTGTGTAATGGTTTTCATCTTACCTACCTCTTTCAAATATTGGCACAGTCCTAAATTATTTTAGTCTCTCTTCCCAGGTTTTCCCCTGCAGTCCAACAGCTGCTGAAGAAAAACAAAATCCCACAAACAAAAATTACTCAAGGAAGTTGTTCAGAAAAGTCCTTAGCCTGTTCTTACAAAGTTAGTGAATAGAAGTTGTCTGAACATCCCCCCTGATACCAGCCATTCTTGCTTGCTTATTAGTGTTGAGAGTTTGGCCATTTTCCTCAAAGTTGACCATTCATTCCAATAGATAAACTTAGCACTTTCACTCCTAATCTTTAAAATAAAGATCTCATCTCATTCTTATTTTCTGTGCAGGCCTTACTTTGTTTTCTTCACTTTCCAAAATACTTTTATCATAAACATCCGTTTTTCTTCCACTTGCTATTTTAAAAATACCAGGGCTCAAAAATTTGTGAATTAATTGACGATTTTTTACAAGGTGCTGAGGAGTCCTTCTTGACAAGGAATGGGAAAGGAAAAGGCAGTCATTGGAAACATCTGCATGGTGGGTAGCGCAGTATAGTCCCTAACCTCAGCTATGGCAAAACCTCTTCAGTTGTTGAACGATCAGCCTGGTCAGTTAGTGAATGGTCAACCTGGGCTAGTGAGAAGTGTCGCAGCCCATGGCATGAGGGTTGGAATTAGATGATCTCTGAGGTCACTTCCAACCTAAGCCATTCTGTGATTCTGATTAAATAAGATAGCAGAGTGCCCATACAAAATAGCTGATTATTTTTAATAAATCTAAGTAGGATAAACTAATTAGAGAAGTCATGCTTGACCAACTTAATAGCCTTTTATGAGGGCACAACCAGGTGGGTAGTTGATGGCAGAGCAGTGTATGTGGTCTATCTTGACTTCAGTAAGGCATTTGACACAGTCTCATACAGCATCCTAAAAGCCAGACTGAGGCAGCGTGATCTTGGACAACCACGTAGTGAGGTGGATCATGAACTGGCTGCAGAACAGAAGCCAGAGAGTAGTGGTCAATGGGACAGAGTCTTGTTGGGGGCCTGTAGCTAGGAAAGTCCCCCAAGTACTGGGACCAGTCCTATTCAATCTATTCATTAATGTCTTGGATGAAGGATTAGAGTGCACTGTCAGCAAGTCTGCTGATAACACAAAGCTGAGTGGTGTCACTGACACCCCAGCAGACTGTGCTGCCATTCAGCGGGACCTGGACAGGCTGGAGAGCTGAGCAGGGAGAAATTGAATGAACTATAACATGGGTAAGTGTAGAGTCTTGCATCGGGGCAAGAACAACCCCAGGTACCAGTATAGGCTGGGGACAGACCTGTTGGAAAGGAGTGTAGGATAAAGGGACCTGGGGGTCCCTGATGGACAGCAGGAAGACCATGAGCCAGCAATGTGCCCTTGTGGCCAAGAGGGCCAACAGCATCCTGGGGTAAATCAGAAGTGGGGTGGTTAGCAGATCGAGAGAGGTCCTTCTCCCCCTCTACTCTGCCCTGGTGAGACCACACCCGGAGTATTGTGTCCAGTTGTGGGCCCCTCAGTTCAAGAGGGATGTGGAGCTGCTGGAAGGAATCCAGCGCAGAGGAACAAAGATGATTAAGGAAGTATAACACCTGCCTTATGAGGAGAGGCTGAGGGAGCAGGGTCTCTTTATCTTGGAGAAGAGGAGACTGAGGGGTGACCTCATTAATGTTTACAAATATTTGAAGGGTGGGTGTCAGGAGGATGGAGCCAGGCTCTTCTCAATGTCATCTGGTGACAGGACAAGGGGCAATGGGTTTAAGCTGGAACATATGAGGTTCCATATGAATATCAGAAGGAACTTCTTCCCAGTGAGGGTGATAGAGCACTGGAACAGGCTGCTCAGAGGGGTTGTAGAGTGTCCTTCTCTGGAGATATTTTAAAACCCACCTCAACGCGTTCCTGTGCAACTTGGTCTAGGTGGTCCTGCTCTGGCAGGGAGATTGGACTAGATTACCTTTCGAGGTCCCTTCCAAACTCTGTGATTCTGTGAAACTCTGATTAGGGTCATTAGCTGTAAGTCTCACAGGAGAGTTGTCACTAAGGACTGCCATGAGGAGGTACACAGAAGAAATTCAAAAGCAAAACCAACTCTCTGCCATCCATTCCAAACTTGGGGCAAAAATCCTTTCCCTTTATTTCAGCTCAGTAGATAAACAACCAATAAATTCTGTTTCTTGGTTTACTTTCTGCAACAGTCTTAAGACTTGTATCTAGAACCTGACCTAATCACATGCATTTTCTTTTGAAGCGCTTCTAGAACCAGCAAACAGAAATTATGTCTCCAGCACTGGCCCACACAAGAAGCAAGAGTGACATCAGAGAGATACTGAGGAAATGTATCATTAAAACACAGCTGGAAAAACCTGACATCTGGAAACAGATAGGCCAAACAAGTGGGAAGTGTGTTTCACGAGGTAGTTTGATTTCTTCATCTTCACCTCTCTCCCTGTGCTATCTTAACAGGTAAAAATTGTGCAAGTGGGATCTATCACAGCAACACGGAATGATGGAAGGGAAACACATGTCTGACTCAGATGGAGAATATCTCTTATAATCATTAAAATTAGAATATCCTGCAATTGCCTAATTGAGGAACCCCCCTCAAGCTTGCAGCTGTACCCTGGCAGCAGCCCAGCTTTCCTGGGCTGTGCCTTGCATGTGCATTTGCATACTTTCAAATATAAAGTTGCACAAGGTGCTGCATCTGCCTGCACTTTAACTTTCTTGACAAGAGTTAGACAATGACAGTCTGTGCATGAGAATGCAGGGACTGAAGGGCAGCATGTCCCATGTCTGTCACTACAGCAGACTCTCCTAAGACATCTTTGGTTTCACCTGCATCCATGGGAGATTTTCTCTCACAGCTTGCCAGCTGAGATGCCAGGCAGCGTAGTGGTGGGCAGGATCCCACCAATTCAGATCTCCTGGGATAAGCCCTCAGGAGGCAGCACAAAACAGTTCCCAGGGACAAACTTGCATGTGTGTAGCTTCCACAGAAGAAGAAGGAGTTCCTGTTCTTTATTTGCCTCATCCCCACCATCAGTGTAGATAGACAGCTGTCTTGGTACCTGGATTATAGTTTGAATTGTAGTAGTGCACTTCTTTCTTCTTGAGTAGGTCTTCTGTCTAGATGGGCTTTAAGGTCCCTTCCAACCTAAACCATTCTATGATTCCTCATGTCGTTATCATTTACTACTTCGCAATCAGTCATTGTCCTGGTTTTAGGTTATAAAGGAAAATTCTTTTTAATAGCAGAATTTTAGGAAAAGAGAGATCAGGCCACTGGCATAAAACACTATAATTTTAATGGGGGAAAGTAAGAGGGATAATGAGAGGAATTTCAAGAGGAGAAAGAAATACTGTACAAAAAGAATACAGCTGAGCTGTTGTTTGAAGAGCTGCTAGGCTAGTGGTGGCAGAGAAGTGCCAGGAGGGAAGCAAGAGGGAACTAGCACAGCAGGCACAAAGGGGCACGGCCCCAGAGTGACTGGGGACAGAGGGAAGACTGCAGTCTGAGGGAGGAGCCCAGAGGAAAACCAAAGCCAAAACAGAGTCAGGACACTGGGGCAGCCAAGGCTGCGAGGGCAAAATGCAGAGCTGAAATGAAAATGTGTAGAAACTCGAAACACCACATCAGATGGCATCTGGCCTTTCACTATCCACCCCTTGCTCTTCCCAGAACCCCCTTTGTGCTCTCGCCTCTTATAGAGCGTTCCCTTAAAACCTTCACCCCAGCAACTTCCCCACTTGCCTATCAGTGTTGCTGCTAAATTACTTTGGGTGAACTGAGAGGGAAAAGGGGATAGGAAATATCCTGATAAAAGCTAACCTAACAGGGGCATTTTCATTTAGTCTCACAAGGAAGGCCCCAATCTTAACATTTCCCTTTTGGGGATGTCCCTTTTGATTGGAATTAACAACAATAACACACAGGACAGAAGACTGACATTTTCTGCCATACTTAACAACCATTGTGGTCATTCCCATTGCATAGTTTTTCCTTCCCTTTATTTCCTCCTTTTTAATTATTTACTTTGGCTGCTTTTAATATATTTTCCAAAACTTTATTATATTTATTTTTTGGGGTTAGGTTTTTTTTGTCTCTCATCAAATGTCATTTTAACAATAGAGATCATAGAATCACAGAGTTGGGAGGGACCTCCAAAGCTCATCTAGTCCAACCCCCACTCCAACAAGCATAGACATCACTCAGCAGACCACACTACCCAGAGCTCCATCAAGCCCAACCTTGAATGTCTTCGGGGATGGGGCCTCCACCTAGGCAGCTTGTTCCAGTGATCCACTCTCAGATTCAAGAACTTTTTCCTGATGTCTAACCTAAATCTCCCCTTTTCCACCTTCAAACCATGACCCCTCACCCTACTGTTCCATGGTTTATTGAACAGTCTTCCCCAGCCTTCTTACAGGAAGGTATTGGAAGGTTGCTGTAAGGACCCCCTGGAGCACTCTCCTATAGGAGAAAAAAAAAGAAAAAATTATGTGTAATTCCAGAGCTTTGCAGCTATATTTGACTCTCTTTGTGGACTAGTCATGGCCAAAAGTTACTTCAGTGATTACAGCAGCACTGCGGTGTGGTTAAATGTTGGGTAAAAATAAGCGAGCTATACATAAAAGCAGAGAGCGAGTGAGAGAGCATGCAAGAGAGACATTTCCTCAAGTAGAATAATAGGTCAAGTCATGCGAGTGCCTTCATTACTGCTGATTAATCCTGTCAGCCGCTATGTTAATGTGTTGCATGGCATGAGCAGGCACCAAGCAAAAGTACAAGGAAGCTGGGACTATTCCCTAAATAAGGATGTGGCCCAGACTGCTGGAAATGGTGTGTATGTGCATCTGTGCCTGGCAGAGCGATGATGGATGATAACAGGATGAGAATACAATCTCTATTGCTCTTCTGTTGCAACACAGAGGCATCTCTCTCTCCAGACACAAGGAATTAAGAGGCAGGTTTTGTACTGCCAACCTCAAGCCTTCAGAAATCTTGAGATGGTCTGACATCATCTGTTTTGTTAAATAATAGCTATAGGTTTGGGGCTTGGTTGCCCTTTATTTTCTGGACTGACAGCATTTCATTTTCAAAGCTCCTACTTCCGTAATAGCTAGAGTTCTACTTAATGAAACAGAAAGCCAAAACCTTGGTGTGTGCCAAGAACCATGATCTTGGGAAAATTACAGACTGCCTATGTTTCTTGATAACATTATGCAAGGAACCTGTCTGTATGGTCAGACCTCAGGATGGGAACTGCAGTGAGAACGACTCAGCAAGCTGAGACAGGCTTCATTTGTGAAGACTCAGCATTCAGGAAAAGAGCATCCCAAAGGCTTTGAGAGGTGGTTACAACACAAGCCTGGCATTTACTCCAAGAAAGTATTTAAGACATGGTGAGGCATATGCACAGTTTGCTCCCAAGGGAGTGAAATGTTGAACATCATAAGTATTATGGCATGGCCAGGAGAAGACAGTCACTTAGGGCAAGAGGCAGTGTGAGGAATGATTTTTCCTGGGGGCATGAAGACAGTGATCAGTAGTCCAGCTAAGACCTTGACCAGAACATCAGGCTGGGCTGGAGACCATCCTCTCACCTACAGTGTTCATCCTGATGTGCACAGCAGGATGTGGATGTATTAATTGCACCATTGGTTTCCTCTGACTTCTTACACAGTTTGCCTGATTCCTACACTGGCAGACATCACAGCTACGTGACACAAATAATGTTTGTGGTGTAGACGCAATCCACCAAATCAAAATCCAGTGAGAGGAGAGCTTGTTTAATAATCTTCTAAACTGCCCTGAACAACTGAAACCCTCATTAAGGAGTGGCTGGGGAAAGAAATTGGTTTCAGACCGTGCCTTGAAGGAGAGTTTATGTTCTTCAAAGCTCATTTGTTTCTTCCAAATATGCCAAAAAATCTAAAATTGTCTTTCCCTAGAAGCCTTGCCTTGCCTTGCCTTTGTCTCTTCTCACAAGTAACAACTTGTGAGAGAGGAAGACAAGAGGCTGCCCAGAGAGGGGGTTGAATTGCCATCCCTAGACATGTTTAAAAGTCATGTAGATCTGGAGCTTAGGGACATGTTTTAGCAGTGGCCTTGGGACGTTGGATTAATGGTTGGACTAGATGCTCTTGAAGGACTTTCCCAACCTAAACCATTCTATGATTTTATGATCTATGGATAAAGTGGCATGATTTGAAAGCATTTGCCCCAAGAGGCACATTGCTTTAGGAGCCTTCTCTCTTGCTTTTAGCAGTAGTTTGCATGGGCTCGTGGCTTTGCTAGGGAAATTCAACACTGGCCAAGGCCTTGCTTCCACTTCAATTGTTAGCTCAATAAAGCTAACAACATTTAAATATATAAATAATAAAGCTAGCCTTGCGCCCAGCAGAGCAAAAACATCTGTGAAAGTGGTGCAGGATGGAAATCTCTACAGTCTCAACCATAAAGGGCTGTAATGAGCAACAGACAATGCCAATATCAAGTCAATAGAATCTGTTCTTGTCCATGCTGGTGCTATTTAATAAGAAATCTTTTTTCCCTTTCCTTTTAGGAAATGGAGTTTTCCTTGGTTTTTTTCTTTTTTCTGAGAAAATATGAGTATGGTCACAGATCAAAGAAGAATTACGTGATTTGATATATTAAGTTCACTGTATTTCCCTGTGGGGAAAAACAAAGAATGTACATATGCAGCAGGAAATGCAGATGTTGCAAGAAATCCCCTTCTTTCTGAATTTCTCAGCGATTACACAGGTTGCTTCTCAGTGTGCAAATAAAACTCTTGGATGTAGTTAGTTTTGGTGCCTGACATTTGGCAGAGAGTTTATTCTTCGTGAATTTGCAAGAGGATATTAGGACAGTTTTATTTTCCTGCTTTTCCTTCTCAGTCGGGGGCTGGGGGACTGGATTTGAGTGGCAGGAAATTAAAAAACAAGCTGTAGGGGAGGATGATAGAGACTGAGCAGCTGAGAATATGGCCAGAAGGCTGAATGCTGACAAAAATGTGAAGTAACTCCAATCCCTTGCTGACACTTAAAGAATTGATTTAGCAGCTTTGGTGCAGCTAGAAGTGGTGATGATTTTTTAGGGGAACTGCAGTTGTTCAACAGGCTGTGGGGAGAAGTGCCTCCAAATTAATGGAGTATATAGGGCTCAGAGAAGGATTGCAATGAGAAGAAATGAACATTTAAAGGGTGAGAGATTGCACTGCATGAGGAAGATACTGGATGTTATCAGGAGATGGAATGAAAGAATTACTCAAAAGGTGGTGTTTCTCTAAGTTCAGCTTTGCAAACTTTCAGACATTTGTGCCCAGTGAAGGGGCAGTGAGTAGGCTGAGGTGCTCAAATGCTGGGGAAAGATAATCTGCCACCAGTTCCTCTGTGCTGCCCCATTCTTTGGTCATCTCATCCCTCTAGAGGAGGGGTAGCCATAAACCCCACCACTGTTACCAAGGACCTGGCACTGCTAAACCCTGCATCAGTAGCAAGTGATCTTTCTGGCCACTTGACTTCACTTGGTTTTGGCAGAAGACAGTTAGAGACACCTGAAAGTGAAAGGAAGTCAAAAGATGTTTTACTTGTGTCAAAAAAACATCATCTCACTGCTGTGGTATAATGAAAACTCTTCTTAACACATACCACATTCTTTCTGGATACTTGGTCCCTTTCTCCTGGCAGACTACTCGAGTTTTACCGATGCCCTGGCTGTAGCCTCAGTTTTAAGGGTCAGCTAACCACAGATCTCACACGTGTAGAAGAAAGCCTTGAAATCTCATCTGCCAAAGGAAAACATGCTCTAGATCTGGAAATCCATTTCAGAACATAGGCTTTGGGGGCTGATGACGAAAGAGTAACAGAAGCAGAGGGAAAATGCAAGTTTTAAACTGACAGCCTGTGTATTTTATTCCTGATGCAAAAAGACAAACGGCTAAATGAGAGAGCATGGACCAAAATGTGAGTGAATCTAAGTCCAGTGTGTTCACTTGGGACTTGCACAGAGCTCTTTTCTGTATGTTTCTGCTTATATGAGGTAAAAATAGATAACTTTTCAAAAAGTCAGCCAGGAAACATACAGACAGCTTTTCACCCAGTCATCTATTTGTTTAAATCCTATGAAATATAAAATTTGGATTTGGAAGAAAGAGCCACAAAAGCCTTCTGAAATAATTGGGTACACTTTCATCAAAAGAACAACCCTTTTTTTTAACACACCTTCAGAAACTGCAAGTGCAGTGCCAATGTGCAATTTAATTAGCTGGTGATGGCTGTGATTCTCTTCTGGTACTAAAAAAAACCAGATACAGTGATTTCCCTCTGCAGAAAAAGAAGTAAAAGAACAGCATCATTAAGATACAATAAGTTTCTAGAACGCTTGCTATTCACCATTAAAGGCTATTTAGTGATGTAAAGCTTCTACAGTATGGACAGAAAGAGGCAGACTCTTGAGAGCTACAAATCTGGGGAAGAAGCCACTAAAGAAAATGCGTACAAATCATGGAGACTGTATTTGTATTAGTTGAGCAAACTGGATGTGCACAAATCCACGGGCCCAGATGGGATGCACCCGCGTGTGCTAAGGGAGATGGCTGAAGTCATTGCTAGGCCGCTCTCCATCATCTTTGCTAGGCCCTGGGGAACGGGAGAGGTGCCTAGGGACTGGAGGATAGCAAACGTTACCCCAATCTTTAAAAAGGGAAAGAAGGAAGACCCGGGTAACTATAGACCGGTCAGCCTCACCTCCATCCCAGGAAAGATGATGGAACAATTTGATTTAGAGGCTGTCTCCAGGCACATCAAGGACAGGAGGATCATTAGGGAAAGTCAGCATGGCTTTACAAAGGGGAAATCGTGCTTGACCAACCTGATAGCCTTTGATGAGGGTGTAACCAGGTGGATGGATGATGGCAGAGCAGTGGATGTGATCTATCTTGACTTAAGTAAGGCATTTGACACAGTCTCTCACAGCATCCTTGCAGACAAACTGAGGCAGTGTGGCCTAGATTTTCGGGTAGTGAGGTGGATTGTGAACTGGCTACAGGGTAGAAGTCAGAGAGTGGTGGTCAATGGGACAGAGTCTAGTTGGAGGCCTGTATCTAGTGGAGTGCCCCAGGGATCGGTGCTGGNTAGGGCAACGAAAATGATGAGAGAGGTGGAGCACCTCCCTTACGAGGAGAGGCTGAGGGAGCTGGGTCTCTTGAGCTTGGAGAAGAGGAGACAGAGGGGTGACCTCATTAATGTCTGCAAATATTTGAGGGGTGGGTGTCAGGAGGATGGAACTGGGCTGTTCTCGGTGTCATGTAGTGATAGGACGAGGGGCAATGGTTGTAAGCTGGAACACAGAAGGTTCCACATCAACCTGAGAAGGAACTTCTTCACGGTGAGGGTGACAGAGCACTGGAACAGGCTGCCCAGGGGGGTTGTGGAGTCTCCTTCTCTGGAGATGTTCATGACCCGACTGGACGGGTTCCTGTGTGACTTGGTCCAGGTGATCCTGCTGTTGCAGGCGGATTGGACTGGATGCTCTTTCGAGGTCCCTTCCAATCCGTAATGATTCTATGATTCTATGATCAACCTGCCACTGATAATATTACCCTGGAAAAAGCAGTTTGATATGCACAGTGCTGCAGAACAGCAACGTACGCATTTTCTCTGACACCTATGGTAGCTTATCTGAGTAAAAACTGAATTTTAAACCATATAAAGCAGAAAATCCAGTAAGCTGATCCATTTTCTTATTCTGGGTGATCTCATCTTGCTTGATATTTTGCCCATAAATCAGTGAAGATATGCATGAAGTTTTGAAGAGGAGTTTTCAGGGAAAATCCTGGATGCTACAAGAGTTTAGTAAGTGGCATTTTCTCTCTGAGTCAGTCCTTAGTCTCACCTCCAGGAAGTCTGAATGGAGCTTTCCTGAATGGATTTTCCAACCACCGCTGACCCAAAATCTGACCACAGGGAGCAGGACCTGGGTCACCAGTGGTGCTGGCGGGCGGTCTTCTTGTCTGCGTCTCTGGTGCCCACGAGGGGATGAGGCTTGACTCTGCTGCTGGATTGAGACATTTTTCCTGCATGAGTAGTGATGGTAATATTGGTAATGTGGGAAGAGCTCTTATTCACCCTCTGTGGTTTTGTTTCTGGAAAGTTTTAGATCAAGCTGTACATTAGAATTCAGTGATCATTGTACTACAAAATGAGCCTTCAAACTGCCCATTCAAGAGAGTAAGGCTGTGCCTTCTTCACCTACTCCAGATTATTGTTGTTATTATGCGGTGCTGAACTGGCAATTAAATACGCTATTGCCAGGAGAGAATTTCCGTCTATTCTTTTGCTGCATCCTTCAAGTTTCCTTGGTATCAGCAAAGGCAAAGGTTTTGGCCAGAGATGAAAGAAATCATGTGAGGTGCAGTTGCCACTGACTTTTGGTATCTTTAAATAATGCCTCTCTTTTTACAGTTATTTTATTTGGATTTCCTGCAGTTATAATGCTTTGGAGGACAGATCTTCACCAAGATTTAACCAGTAACATAAGATGTGATTGGGAAAAAGGTATACAAGACAAGCAGAAAAGGACCTACTTTCTGCATGTGTGACATGAGGGCTGGCAGTAAACCCTGGGCTACTTTGTTCTGATTAAAATGAAAGCAGTAAGTCAGAAACATGGGCTGGGACACGTTTCAGGTGTTAAGGACTGAGGTGGCATAAACTGACTATGCTTGAATCCAGGACTTTAAGTCAATATCTTGGCATTTAAAAAAATCATCATTTTTTTAAATTATTTGTATCAGAACCACCTTTGTCTTCTTGGTTTTGCCTGTTGTTTCTTTAACCTACTGCTAATGACATCAGAGAAAGGTATGATTAGTAGAGAGGGAAAAGTAAAACAAAGGTATTGAGGAGAGATTCAGTGCACAAAAGGACAAAGTTCAACTGTTCCTTCCTGTAATGTAAACAAGTCTAATAAAATGCGCTTCTTTTGCTTACAGACTCTGCTTCAATTCCTGTGTAATTGCTGCTCTCACACCAGCACGTTCTGTGCTCTGTTAAAGTCATGGCCACTGAGGCTGTAACTGTTAGAAATGGAGCTAAGCTATCTCAAAAGTAGGAAAAATGCATATCATGTTCAGACTGACGTTTTTTCCAGGGTGTTCTTGGCATATTCATCAAGATGCCATGGCAGAATCAATAAGTAGTGATGCAGAAATCAATATGACCCAGGAAGAGACAGTTTCATATCTACCGAGGCATGGCAAGTTCCACCCTGCACATCTCTGTGTGGGCACACAAGTCACCTCTTGCTGAGGACAATCAACAAAAGCAATAGTCCCAGAGGAGAAAAATTAATTCTTCATTAGTCTGCAATGCTGCAGCATTGTCTAAGATAATGGGGTTTGGTACTCTGATGCTTAGAAGTCAGTTGGGTGCAGATAATTTATGTTTCATTAGATGTTCAAAGATTTTTCACCTTGCCCAGCCTCTTAGATCAGCCTAGTGTTATGTACCTGCTGCAGATACTGCCATGTGTGTCAATCCCCACTGCAATGGGGTGCTCCTTTAAGGTACAAACTGGAAGAGGAGGAGGTAGTGCTGGCTCATCAGTTGTTTTTGTTGAAGCAGAGAAGAGGTAAAGTGCACAGATGATCCTGCAGGGCCAGAAGAAAGTGATGATGTGAAAGTCATGGACAGACCCCAACTGATGAGGTAAAACTCTCCTCATCAGAGTTAGCACCTCGTCTCCCACCAGGCAGGGAGGCCTTCAAGACATTTGACTCAATTTGTGTGCTTAGACTCTTCCTTTCTTTGAAGGAGAAAGTTAGGACAAATCAAACCCAGAGGACGTATTTTCAGAGGCTGAAATCTGAGGCAGCATCAAGACATTTGATAAACATCCATTGCACCCATGCTACCATGAGCATGTAGACCAAAACCAATCAGCCACTTCACAGATAACTTCCACAATATCCACAGAGATGATTAATGCACTTCATGTGTCTTAGACTTTGTAGGACAGTGTCTGCTGCTGTCCTCCTCTACTTCATACTAGCTGTAACTGTGTCTATGTCATAAAAAAAGCTGTCACTAGACAGGGCTTTTTGAAGAAGTAGCAGTAATCAATTTTTTGAGTTTTTAAGCTTGAGAGATTTTTGTGGTCAATGTGATCTTACGGGAGCTGGTGTTTCCTGGATGTTTTTACTGAAATGCTGCAGCTGCACTTTTAACTATTAGTGGACTGGAAGCATTTTATTTTCTTGTTCTTCACCAACCGGTTCACCAACTTCACATGGGACTTGATAACCAGGGTGATGCAGAACTCTTTGTCTTAAACATCCAGCAGAACTCTTAAGCTCATAGCTTAAGTGCTTTGTTGGATTCAAATAATGTCTTAAGCCCTTAGAGAATCATATTTTATCTGCCAAAATTTTCTCAGATAATAAACAGCTATTAAAGAAAGTAAAGATTTCCACTCAGTGTCTGCCTTTTAACAAGACTCTAGGGGATTTCTGTGCACCAGTGTATTCAAGCACCCTGAAAATATCTACGGTTTGGGGTCACACCATAAACATCTGTACCATAAATGTGTGAGACTGAGACATTAGTTCCACTAACTGCTAGCAGTTTCTTTTTTCTAAATGCTGTAGCCATGCAATCATCCAACCAGTCTTGGGTCTCGAAGAGTTGTCAGCTCACTGAACCAAAAGTTCATGATTCTCTGTATGAAAATGAACTCATTTAACACTTTCTGTTCATTCCTCGTACCTAGGTTGGAGCCTTGGGATGAGCAGCCTCCATTTGTAATACATTTCTCTTAAGGAATGTCCTTGGTCTTGCTTTTGGTGCCAAGCCAGTACACAGCTACAAAAACAGGATGATTCCTCATGGAACCAGGAGATATTCTTATCATTCAGTTATATCTTGAACTCTTCCTTATAAACCTGAAGTGACATTTCATTACCACAGAAAGCTTTGTAATTTAAAACAGAGCCAAGCACTTTCTTGTACCAACTCCACTTACAGCTCCTTCCCATTAAGCACCATCAGTGTCCTGTATTTATCCAATCTTTTCCTTAGCAAAAAAGACAACCGTGTTTGAAGGGCTTTTCAACAAATTGTGTATTTAGAAAGTGAGCTTGAATTTAATTAAAAGAGCAAATTCCAAAATGAATTAATTAAATTGAATTAAACTGCCCTGTGGACACTTAAAACCATTGAGGCTGCCAGTGCTTATTCCCTTTAGGAGACTAAAAGCATCTATGTAGGAGTTTAATTTAGTTTAACCAATCCACTTTAAAGGCTAAAAAGGATTAACTTTCCTGGGTGTCCTCATTCATACGAGCACATGGACCTCTCAGAGGTTAACCTGAACTTAAATAACACTTACATGTTTTCCTCCAGTGACTGTTGGGCTAACTAGGCTGATACTCTAATTCTCTCTGAAGTAGTTGAGATGTTTTTTCACCCTCAAGATTTCTGTAGAAAGAAAGGGGCCAAAGGAGTGATTCAGACCAGGTTTCACTGAAGTGTACAGTGCACTGGCTGGCATGTGGTGCCAGTTGGTTTGGTGCCCTCAGAGAAGGAGAGTGGGGGGGGCATATCCTTCTGGAGACTTTACTGATGAAGAGTTGGATGTGGCGGATTAAGTGGATCTCCATACAGGGTATTGACCTTTCAATGAAGAATCTTCAGTATCGTGGCTTAGCAGTTCCCCTTTTCTTCTTAGAAGCCCCACTTTTGAAGGCTTTTTAGCCATTCTGTAAGACTAGTTTTGTTCCTACCTTCAGATAATCCTTGTTCTAGCCACTGATATATGGGAAATAAAGCAAATTGTAAGGGTTCAGGAGCAGAAAGAACTGGAGTTATTCTTAGGCAAGGATTTGCTGCTTCAGGGGGAATTTGACAGGAGCAAGGAAGAAACAGAGCAGATTTAAACCCTTGTATACAGGAAGGCTCATGAAGATTTATTATTTCCTTCCTTGTCAAGCTCTCACTTGAGGAAGACTCCTCTGTTGTGTGATAGATCTTTTGCCATTCAGATCCTGCCCAGCCCCTTCCAACTGTGAAAAAGCCTGTGCCACAGTAATGTATAAACATGGCAACACATGAACATTGTTGAGATTTTTTTGTACAAACAAAACATAACATCAAAAGCTGTTCTACCTGCCTGTGGTTGAGTTTGGGGTGGGGAGGAGCATGGAGATTTCATGAGCAGCATGGGAAGAATGGAGGTTAAGTTGTGAAGTCCACTTCAGCCCTCCAAAAATGAGTTTCAGTAATCTGTGAGACATCATAGAAGAATGAAAGGGAGTTTCAGAATAGCCTTAGTTTAAATAGAAACATACCTTGGTATTGCTACATGAAGTGAAAACCAATGTGCTTGACCATCATACTGATACGTTCATCAAACTGCTCAACAGACTGAAAATATCCATCCAGACTCAGTGCCAGAAGCTGGGGCAGCCAACCAGATGTGGAATAGACTGTGGCTGAGGCTGCCTGTTCCCCCTGAAGAGAACGGTTTTGGACCAAGAGCTGGGGGCTTGGCTGATGGAAAGCCCACTAGGGAGTGGGAGCACACGAAATTTTAAGATGAGGAGTGTTGACACAGGACATCAGTTCTCTTCAAGGGTTTAATAACACACAAAAACATGAAGCTGAGCATGTGTTTGCTGGATGTGAGTATTCCAGCACATTCCTCCATTATATGTCTGTACCTCAGGGAATTGGGCTCCTGCTGAGATTTTGCAAGATACCAATTCAACATTGACTTCCACAAGAGCCATTACAGATTAGTTTTAAACTAATGACTCTTTCTGCCAATAAATGTGCTTGCTAAGACATTTCCAGGAAGCAACATCTAGTGCAGTCCTGAGCAGCCTGGAGCTCTGCTCTGTGTATATTTATACAGTATCTGTGTGCAGGTGCCAAGACAGAGCTCAGGAATCACTGATTTCATCAGCACAGGTATAATAGACACGATTACTGTAAACACACTGCAAGCAAATATGCTTAGAAACCCTCAGAGAAACATTACAAAGATCCCATTCTTCACAATGTTATCTGAATGTAGCAGATGTTGGGAACTGAACACTGTGATGCAGATCACCAGGTAACAAATACCCAGAGTAAATGTGTATTAATCACTGACTGCACTTGTTCAGCTCTGAGTAATGATGAAAAGCACAAAAAATACTTGAATCACCCAGTCACAGTAAAATACCAAAATAAAAGGACTGTGGAGAAGCAATAATTTCTGGAGAATCATAGAATCATAGAATCATTTGGATTGGAAGGGACCTCGAAAGATCATCTAGTCCAATCCCACTGACACAGCAGTATCACCTAGACCAAGTCACACAGAAACACAACCAGGTGGGTTTTAAACATCTCCAGAGAAGGGAACTCCACAACCACCCTCGGCAGCCTGTTCCAGTGCTCTGTCACCCTCACTGTGAAGAAGTTCATTCTCATATTTATGTGGAACCTCCTATGTTCCAGCTTAAACCCATTGCCCCTTGTCCTATCACTAGATAACATTGAGAAGAGTCTGGCTCCGTCCTCCCGACACCCACCCCTCACATATTTATAGACATTAATGAGGTCACCCCTCAGTCTCCTCTTCTCCAAGATAAAGAGACCCAGCTCCCTCAGCCTCTCCTCATAAGGGAGGTGCTCCACCTCGTTCATCATCTTTGTTGCTCTGCGCTGGATTCCTTCCAGCAGCTCCANGCAGCACAGGCCCCTGGGGCACTCCACTAGGTACAGGCCTCCAACTAGACTCTGTCCCACTGACCACTATTCTCTGACTGCTATCCCGCAGCCAGTTCATGATCCGCCTTACTACCCGATTATCTAGACCACACTGCTTCCGTTTGGCTGCGAGAACATAGTGATAGAACCTGGGAGAACTCTTCTGGGTAAATTAACCATGTCAGACTTTGAAGTCTGATTCTTGGCAATTCATGGAAGAATAAAAGGTTGCCCCAGGTTGCCTGTCCTATGGCTGAGGTACAGATAAAGGGACAAAAATCACTCTTTCAGAAAGCTGCAGGCTTTCTTCTAGCCTGTGAGCTCACAAGGCAGCCCAGCTATGAAGGAAGCCAACATAATGGATGTTTAGGCTGGACATTAGGAAAAATTATTTTACTGAAAGAGTAGTCAGGCCTTGGAACAGGATGCCCAGGGAGGGAGTTGAGTCTTCAACCCTGGAGGTGTTTAAAGATTGTTTAGATGTGGTGCCTCGTTAGATGTAATGTGTATGGTCTGGTGGTGAACTTGTTAGAGTTATTGGTTGGACTTGACAACCTCAAAGGTCTTTTCCAACTTGCAAGATTCTATGCCTCTTCTCACACTGTCCTCTATAAAGAGACAGATTTAACAGTGAAAGAAGTGATGATCACTGTCGGAAGGGTTATGAAAAAACATTTTAACAGGAAATGCTTCCCACTTATATGCAGTTTGTCTGCATCTGGAGGTGGGGGGGTAGTTTTTTGAAGTTAAAATGGGCAGTGCACCTCCTGGTTTGCAGAGTTAGGTGCACGATGATACAGGGGTTTTTTTCTCTTCACATGAAGTTGTCTGACCTACATCCTTTGTGTTTGATAAAGTCCAGCCCTGGGCTCTAATGTGCTACTTAGGCTTAGTTTGCAAAACACAAAATTATCACAGCTATTTTGCAAAGCAATTCAGGCATTGCTTAGCTTGAATCCTCGGGTGCATGTTCCTTTCTTTATTTCTCCCTACACAGGACCCATATCATTTTTGCTTTTTCTCAAATTATTCCTACATCTTATATCAAAACCTCCCTTTGACTACTCTCCAGTCTTTCAGTCTCATCTCAGTGCACACATCTGCATAAATGTTACTGCCACAGTGCATAAATCTTTACAAGGGAATTGGATTCCAGAGGCCAGATGATTAGTTATAAAATTCTGCAAAAGATTTTGCATTTCCTTGCAAATGTGTCAACTATGTCATTCACAAAGCAGCACTTTCAATGTGGCAAAGTGTTAAGCCAAGGAAAATATATACTTATAATTCTTTTTCCCCTTTTGCATTGAAGACACGCTGCATTAAAATTGATTTAAAATGAAAATAGAGAGGAATATATATTTGCATAAACTAAATATGTATATTGTCATGGTCTGCTCTAAGGCTCTTTCAAGTTACTATAATACCATCTTTCAAAAAATTGCAATTAAAATATTATAATAATATTGTCAGGGAAAAGAATATAAAATAAAGACATCCTAGAGCTATTAAATGATAAGGAAAACCCCATTTCTACACTGAAAACTGTACTCTTCTCTTCTTCAGCTTTCATATCCTGATGTTCCAGTGTAAATTGTAAGTGATAAAATGTAGTGTCTGCAATGCCCATAATTTATTACATCATCATATAGTGTCCAATAGGGAATACTCTAACGCATCCTTTGGTTGTCTTTTTCTGAGCATATCATAATAGAGACCATGAAACAAACTGTTTTCATTGCAAATCAAAATCAAGCTTGGAGACAGAGGAGGTCAGAACACCCCTTCTTTTTCCTGTTGAAACTTCCCCAGGGAAAACTCTTTAAAAAAGCCCAAAAAACCCTCAAGGAAAATGAAAATGGGGTTCTTTATAGCTTGTTTTAAACCAGAAAGTTTTGTTCTGAAACTACAATCTTCAAACTTAAGGTCAACTTTCAAAATGTAAAACCAAAATGAAACATCTGTTTTGACTTAATGCCATTGAATTTTGGCATTTGGAAATTTAAAGATTTTTTTAGATTCCCGTGCTTTTTGGAAAAACAAGCCCCTCCTTTTCCTCCCCCTACCCTGAAACCTCAAACTTGGAAAATATTTAAAGCAGCGTGTAAGCGTTCTCTCTTCCCTTTGCTTCCCACTCATCCCCATTTTCCTGCTGGTTTCTAACCACTTCCAGTTGTCAGAAAGATGTGCTGATAAAACAGAATGGAAAGAAAAATCATTATATACAGTAAACCCCAAAGAACATACAGGTGTCTGGGGTGTGTGGCTGTGAGAAGCCTCTTCAATCTTCCTATGTCCTCTGGAGAAACAGACTTTGAAATAAAATGATTCAAGCCATGTTTCATCTCCATTGGTCCAAATATGTCACTGGGCTGATTCTCTGTAGCTGGATCTGCACCAAGAGAGCTTTAGAGCTGTCTGAAGGGACCCTGTGGTATGATAATTGCATCTGAGAAATGGGAACCATCCACTTTAAATCGGAATAGCAGCATTTCTCTTCCTTTGTAAAGGACTTTGAGATTCATGGAGTCCTAGAGCATGATTACATGTCGTTTGCTTTGCAATTACTGACACTGAGGGTACAGAGCATTTTAACAGAGGTGCAAAGAAGTAGTGGGTGATAAAACGTATTTTTTCCTAACTATATCTGGTTTTGAAAAACTCTAATTCCATATACAACCTTTATGAACTGTTGCCTTGCATCTGTAGACAATATTACTTGCTCTGAAGCTATGTGTTAATTTGGGATGGCCCAAAGTCACCAGGAACCAGCAGTGGTCATCTGGTACCTCCTAGTTTGGGTATATTCACCCGAGGATTTTTTGCATTCCCCAAAGGAAAGCTCTGCTGGGTGTTTTCATGCACGTGGATGTGTGCACTGAAACAAAGGTCTCAGCAGCCTTTGAGTGTTTGATATCACTGAATTACCTGGGGGTAGGAGCCAGAGCTGCATTTCCTGTCATGCCACCTTCTGAAACAGTCTGACATGATTTTATACAAGAGTTTGGTGAAAATGTCTGATAAAAATAGAGTTAAAGGTAACTTTTGCAAAGACCATTTCATTCCATAAATGATTAGTTACAAGTTTATGAGTAATTGCTTTTGATTTTTCTTAGTTCTCTGGTGATCTTGTTCCTCTCAATACTAAGAATATTGCTGCGTTCTTCTGTGTTCCATATTCTGTTAGCACTGAACTTTGTTTTACTACACTGGGAAGACCAGGGGAGGATAAGTAGAAATATTGTAGACTCTAGTTTTCCTTCTTCCGGTAGGATGGCTTTGTCTCCAACCAGCTTTGTCTCCAATCCAGGAGGTTGTCCTCCTGGGACTGGATGCTGAACAACCTTGTACCTACTGACTGGTGCATTAATCGTGTTTTCTTTCTTTTTTATGAGTCCACAGGGCTGATAGCAATGAAAATGTGCGATAGCCTGAGCCCCTTCCCAATAGGTTCTGTTTGTTTGCTTTACTATTATGTAGACTTCATGGTTGGTTTCTCCCCTAGTGCTGTTTGGAGGTTAATTGTTTTTTGTTCTAAGTAACTTTATTGTGCCATGACAGCCATTCACAACTGTGGAAGATGGATTGGTGTATTAATGGATATCCTGTTCCAGGGAAGTTTGTGTTTTACAGTAGAATTCAATGAGTTTAGCTTCAATCCACTGTTGCGTGAGGATTCATAAAGCTATAGGCTGCAAATGCACGTGAACCAAATCCAACTTTACGGCAGCTGAGTACGTAGCACTGTTGAAATGGCCAGTTTTCTCTGCAAGTTAGAGGCAGGCAGTAGTGACTTCTATTGACTGTAAAAATGCTTTGAAAGTTAAAACACTGACTGGTGTGCAAATAGAAAAAACCATTAAACTATTAAAACCATTTAATAGTTCTGAATTTTACTTTTTTTCCAAATACAGTAATACAATCTGAACCATCTTTTGCCTTCTGTCCACTGGAGTCAGTTGTATTCCAAACATTTTCTCCACAGTCATGATCTCCCTTAAAATGTCACTTACTGTTCCTAGTGAAGTGTCAGTTGAAGTGGCTGCTGAACGAGTTCTGTGTGTAATAGGACTTGCTACACTAAACAAGAACAAATTATTCCAGAAAGTGTGGTTAAATAATGCTTCTGGGGGTTTTAGGGTTGCATGTGTAATCCAGCCCTTGGCACATCTGTTGTCCTATCAGTATTTTTCCAGTTGGCAGTTCTTCTACAGATTTCTTCCAGCTCTGAACAGAGGTAAGGACTGGAAATATTATACTACATGTATATCTCTAACTCTGGAAAGGTAAATCCACTGGATTATCATCCTAATATAGAAAAAGGTAGGGCATTCTTCTGCAATGATCTAGCTGTTGGTGAAGCAAATGTACAAATACTCTGTGGCAATTAAACTTATAAATGATGGGAATTGCAATAATTAAATAAATAAATAGCTTCTAAATTTAGATTGCGAACTATGGAATTTCATATTTAGCTGATGCTTGGTATATAGGCCATGGTATTTATGTTCAACTAACCCACAGTTGTGTGTGCCAATCTTCACAGCATTGGGCTGTCTGCTTTGAAAAAGTCAGAAGCAGGTATTGAGGATGTGGACAGCCTGTTCTTTCTATTCTTTTAGGCTTTTTAAAGTTGAGTGCTTGGAAATCTTGAAAAGCTGAGGTTTGGAATCTCAGGTATGCCTTTGTGTGCCACTGGGTGAGTCTGAAAATATTAGCTCCAGCCAAAAAAAATAGCTGGGTGTTTTTAATTTCCCCATTACAGATGAAACTTTGTGTGTGTATATTAAAACTTTGTGAAATGACGTGTTTCTATCCAAACTTTCCACCTACTTTTTGAAAAAAGAACGCAAAAAACCCCATGGTGTCATTCTAATCCATTTTAAGTAGCTTGTAAAGCTTGTAGCAAATAGCTAATGAACCACTGTTTCAATAAAGTGACAAAAATGGGATTATCATTAAAATTAAGTCAAAGTAATCAATAAATTTAAAAGAACCTGTTGAATATCTCTGTTTCAATTTGCCAGCTTTTAAGACATAAGCATCAGCCTAGCATACATTCCCAAGTTTGCTCTACTCTCATTATTCTCTTTGTGTCAGTGACCAAATGGCACTGGTCCTTGTGGTAAAATTAGGCCACTCCACAGAGTCTTAAATTTCAGGTGTTGTATTTCACTTCAGTGACAGCTGAGTGAATAAATTGAATCATCTTACTTAATTTGCTTGGCTTGTAAGCAGGAGCCTGGATATTTCACAGTTCTTAATTAGTGATAGTTGTTACAAGTTTTGGAGGAGGCAGATGATCTGTAAAGAAGCATGAAGATTTGCAGCTAGTGGTGAGACCTCAGGGTGGAAATAGCAGCAACCACAACTGTGTTAGAAATGAGTTAAGAAATGTATGAAGACATTTCATAAATGTCTAGTACTGGGGTGTGTCTTTGTATTATCAATATTGATCCCAAAGCTACAGTTCAGTGATCAGTGGTTAAGTACATGCTATCAAGAACTCTACCAGCCACTTCAGTACTGATGTTAAGTGCAAACTGTGTGAGCTGACTAGATTTTCCCTGACATGATGCACTTGTTCCTGAGCAGCAAATAGGCATTTGATTGCAAATTTTTTGATCTTTTACCCTGTGTAGTACTTCTCATATCCATTTCAAATTATTTTTATGCAGTAATTACTTAATTTGTGATCAAAACAACATCGCTCTCAGATGAAGGAAAAATGGAAAGGGAAGACACCAAAACTTTCTTCATCTACTGCTCTATTTTCCACCACTGTGGAAAAGTACTCAGTAATGAACAGTGCAGCAGATAATGACGATGAAAATCAAAATGAACAGGACAGATTTTTCTCAGGAACAAAAAAATCCTCGAGACTGTTAGTGAGATTTCGCAAGTGAACGCTGACTTAAAAAATATGTGCACTAATTCTTTAACCCCCTTGTGAACTCGATGGTGCTTTCTAGAATACACGGTGTACCAGAGACGAGAATCACAGAATCACAGAGTTATTTAGGTTGGGAAAAGACTCTGAAAACCACTGAGTGCAACCATTACCCCAGCTGTCCCAAGGCCACCTCTAAACCATCTCCCTGAGCTCCAGGTCTACATGACTTTGAAACATGTCCAGGGATGGTGATTCAGCTCCCTCCCTGGGCAGCCTGATGACCCTTTCCACTAACAAGGTTTTCCTAATGTCCAACCTAAACTTCCCCTGGCACTACTTGAGGCCATTTCTTCTTGTCCTATCGCTTGCTACATGTGAAAAGAAACTAACACCCACTTCTTTACAGTCTCTTTTCAGGTAGTTATAAACAGCAATAACATCTCCCCTCAGCTTTCTCCTTTTCAGACTGCCCAGCCCCAGATCCCTCAGCTGCTCTTCATATGGAAATAAAATAACTTTTGAAATTTGTGGACATTTATAAATGTGAGTGATGAAGATCTTTGCTGTTTCTGTATTCATCTAAAATATTTTTACATCAGCAACATTTGAATAGAAGCAACACAGGAAATTAATAAAACTGAAACCTTTTCAAGGTATATTACTTAAGCTGTGAATCAGATGAGGAACTTGTCTAAACAGATTAAGTTCAGTGGTACACAGCCTTCACAAAGTCATTATGATGTACACATACCTTACCGCAGCCAAAGGACTTTTGTTCTTTAAAAAGCTTTGTTGGAGGTATAAATCTGTAGAGACAAGTTGGTGAGCAGCCCCTTAGCACCTGGGATATAGCTACCACAGCTGACTGCTCTAATTGACCTTGGAGAGCCACATGTGTCCACAGGCATAGCCAAAGGCACAGCCCTCTTCTCAAAACATCCTGTCCGAGAGGGGAAAGTGCTTGCTTGCTGCTTCTTTTGATGGAGGTTTGGATGATTCAAACTCCAGACATTTGAAGAAAATAAAAATGTTTGAATGCCTTATGAATGAGTCACAAGACAATTTTGGATCTGTCTGTTGGCCTGACAAAGCATCCATTGTAGAGAAAGGATTTCCTGATCTTGAAAATGCTACTGAATCATTGGCTTATAAGAGCAAACTTTTTGCAAAATCTCTGCCGTTAAAAATGCCTTTTTAAGCTTTCCATTCGAGACACGGCTTGTTTTTCTGTTAAGTGCTCTTGGGAGTATTTACTCTGCATTTTTCCTGTTTTAAGGTACTATTGTCAGTCAGACTGCTGGAAAGGAGAAAGAAGCAACAACTAACTTTTCACAGAGAGCAGACCGAAAGAGCTAGAATTTACTATCTAGAGACCATTGCTCTAACTCTTTGTTTCTGACTGAAACCAGCCTGCTTTTCAAATAAGTCTTATTTTTGTCATGGCCTATGTTGCTCAGCTTAACAAAAAAAAAAAAATTAAAAAAATAGAGAATGCTTAACAAGTAAAATGAGTAAAATGTGGAAATAGTAAAGAAAACCTCAGCAGTGGTAAAAGAAAACAACAATAACCAAGTAAGCAGAGGAAAAATTGATGAAATGTTGCTCATGTGTTTTTAGATAAATAGAAACAAGACATGGATCTGGATGTTCCTTCTCCTAAAGCTGCCCTGAGGCTACATATTGTGTCATGCCTTAATTTTATGCTCTATTTTTATACTTAAGAACGTCTACACATGTATGCATGCATGCATTTTAATTGCAGCTTTCAGAGGTTTGGTATGTTCCACGCATCTCCAAGGGGTAGTTTTAAAAATGTCATTGTCTTTGTCTGTTGTTCATTCACAAGATGACAGGGGTTTTCTGCTTGTCTTCACCACCAAAATCAGTGGTGTCTGCCCAAACAAAATCTACAGTGTATCCCACCCCCGCTTTTCTGCTTTAAAAGGCAGCCAACATGCAGTATCTGCATAACATTTGAAGCAGGTTAGTTGAAACTCACTCTGTTACCTGTTTTTTCTTAACACTTTTATGCCACTTAATACATTTGCATTTTGCTGCAATTTAAAAAAAAATTAATACCTGCCTCTGTGCACTGAACATCAAATACTTGATTTACTTAAGACAAAGGAAATCAGTCTTGTGGGGCCAATACTTGGACTTTAGAAGAATCTGGGTTGCAAGTGCATAGCTGTTAACAGAAATTGAGTTCCTCATTGCAAGAGCTGAGGTGGCTGAGCAATGCTTATTGAGTAAGAAAATACTGAGCACTATGAGAACCTCAAAAGGCTGCTACAGAAAGTTGTGCTTATTATTACCTAGATACATGCTGTATCTAAGGGTTTGCTAGTTCATACTAATTCCCAAACATCAAACTATGGTAAAAATAGCTCTGAGATCACTACAGATTTTTGGTTCAGTATCTTCATAAACTACATTTTCAAATATAGAGGAGACAATGATCAAGTCAAGATACGTTTCTTTGAACTCACACTTCTAGTTGCAAAAAAGTCAGTGCCAGAAACTCAGACATTTTCATGAGGACAATGTTGTCATTTTATTGCAAAATTAATTGGCGAGGCAAGAAAGAAGACGAGAGATGTGTGCTCCTGACACAAATTCAGTATAACTTACATTCATCATGAAAAGATGTCAAGCGTGATGCTACCTTCCTTTCCTACATCAAAGGAAGAATATTCAAGGCAAAACCCTGACACATTAGGGTTTCTTTAAATCAATGAAAATGTGTACTTCATCTTTTCCTCCCCCAAAAGATTGAGTGTCTTAAGGGTGTGGAGGAGCTATAGCAATTGTTCAGAAAGGGAAAAAACCCCTGACCTTTACCCAGGCTCAGTGACAGTCTAAACCTAGAGCAACCTTGTATTTACTTAATCTTGTCCCAGCAGTATTGGTAGGTATGGACTGGCTCACGGGCTTTGCTGGACACACTGTCAGCGCCAAGCACATGCCAGCCTCATGAAGATTTGTCAAGGACTATCTCAACCTGGCTCTTCTTTGACTGTCAAGACATGATCTCACTCGCACGTCAAGGTGAAGGCAAATAAACTGATGTCAGCATTGAATAAAGCCTGCCTTGGGAAGAGCAGTTATGTGGTATGCCAGGCAGACATTGTGGGCCAAGAACTACTTGTTCACCACTCTGTCTCCTCCCTTATTAAGTGATAGAAGTCATCGAACAAAAGGATTCTGAGAGAGCCAGAATGGCTTCAGATGCTGACATGTCCACTCCCAGCAGATGCTGGGAGTTGTGCCCACCTGGTGGGCTGGTTTTCCAGAGTCCACCACATCCAGCAACCAAACCACTTTTAACTGACCTAAAAAAATCAACTTTGATTCCTCAGATTTCCTAGTGCTTCTCACACAATGCTCTTTTATGGTAAACTGTTGAAATCAGCAGGGAAACTTCATCACAGTTTGTTGTTGCAGAGTGTTTTGTGCTGTAGAAATCAGAACATCAGAATCAACCATGGGGCAAGGGCTACATGTGTGGCTTGTGTTTCCCAGCACTATTTGTGCTGGCAATGCTTTTTGGAAGCCATTGAGGTTTAGCCAGTGTTTACACTTTGGTGCATAAAAGACGTAGACATTAGATCTGTTTTCAGTGAAGGTGGGATATGTGTTTAATGCTCTACTTTTTTTAAACAGCATTTCCCTGTTTTGTTCTGGTTTGTTTTTTTTTTCTTTTAGCTCTGGCCCTTTACACTGTTTACCCATATCTTTACTTTCCTAAAGCTTCATTTATTTCCAAGTATTTAAGTTTGCTGATCTTGACTTGATCACAGTATTTTGCTGTGGCCAATGATTATAATTTTTGGAAAAATTTAGCTCTGTTTTTCACTTACATAAAGGCTACCTGACTTTAGTTTATTTTTTATTTGGTTGTATATAATTAGGTAACTGTGGGATTCAATAGTGGAATATTACACATAAGAGTGAACTGCTATAACGTGACATTAAGGTATTATAAATTATTGTAATTTATTTTTCTTACTATTCTCTTTGTTATTCTAACCAAAAAATCGCAGTTATAATTTTTTATTAAGCTGATTACTATCCCTGGATATGTTTAAAAGTCATGTAGACATGGAGCTTAGGGACATGGTTTAGTGATGGACTTGAGACAGTTGGGTTAATGGTTGGACTCAGTGATCTTGAAGCTTTTTTCCAGACTAAATGATTCTATGATTCTGGTTGCTAATAGAGTATTTCCCATGAAGTGGATATTTTATAGAGGTATGAAGGGCATGCTTCCCGCAAACCGCTTGGCCAAACCACCACTGCACAAGGCATGAAGACCTAGTGGGAAGCTCTATGGTCATCATTGTCTGTTCTGTTGATGAAATACAACAAAACATTGGAGAGCTAGAGGGAAAGGGTAGATAAAGCTGCATGAAAGTTTTTAAAGTAAATTATTGAGCAATGTAGGGTGAGCTGCTTAATGCCTCAGGGTGAACCACTTCTAATTTCTAAGTATTGAATCTTTTTCTTGACCTTCAGGGATCATGGAATGCTCTTAAGCATGATTTTCAAGGCTTTATTAATCAAGGGAAAAGAAACTGTATTACTTGGACTATATCCTTTGCTGCAATGTGCTTAGGCTAAATGATACATTGAGTTTCCAATGAGCATTTTGACTGTCCAAACAGACACATTAGTCATTCTATATTAATTTAGTTTCTAGGGGAATGGGAAAATGTGTTATCTGTTTTTGATATGGGAAAATATGCCCACACACTGCCCACGTAATACAAGAAGTATCCTGAAATTCATATTCCAAGGTATTCATCCAAAGCACTAAATGAACTTTATTTTGAAAAACCAAGGCTTGCAAAAATGCGGTCCAAGTGTTTCTTTCCAGATTTTATGGTCATCTTTGGTGTAGCCGAATCCCTTTAATAAAGCTGAGAAAAGAGATTTGTGAAACTAATTCCTATAGCTGCTTGTAAGACTCATGGTACAGAATATAAAGTGCAGCTACCTTCACGTTAGTTCAGTTCCTGAGCTGCTGTAAAGGATCCATGACCATCCCATCTCCATTTCTTCATGTACAGAATGGTGAGGTTTTACAATAACTTTACTTGCCTGGGGAATCTATCACCATAACTTCAAGGGATATAACTGATGTGGGATTCAGCTATAACCTGTAAGTCTGGGTTTTGCCTTGGTCTTGTTCATAGAACCATAGAATCATTTAGGTTGGAAAAGAACCTGAAGAGCGTAAACTCCAAACATTAATGTAATTCTGCGAAGCTGACTGATAAACCATGTCCATGCTTATGCGAACATGAGTTGATCTTGTACCAGGTTTTAAAGGTATTAATGTAAAGCATAAAGAGCTGCAAAGTTGCTCACTGATTAAAGACACTTCTGCTTATGATCCCAGGCATCCAGCATGGCTGCAACCTGCTAATCTCAGTTTTGCCGCAGAGTCGCAACATACGTGGCATTATTTGAAGCATCACATCAAGTGTATCTTCACTGAAGTGATGAAAATACAGCACTGTATAATGTATCTTTATGAATATGTGTTTTATATGTGCTGTCTCTGCGTGGCAGCTGCTGGTAAGGGAATAATGGAATCATAAAAATCATAAAATCATAGAAATAGAATCATAGAATCATAAAATCATAGAAACATAGAATCATTTATCTGCTGCTTTGCTTTAGAGACTTGTGCAAAGACATGTGCATGTGAAATAGCCTGACTTGTAGGATTGAGTTAATATAAAGTTGCTAATGTTTACAAAAGCCAACACTGTTTTATTTTGTTGTCTCTGCACAAAATGAAACCTAGAAACCTGTTGCATGCTTCAGCTCACAGTACTGTAGTTAAGCTGTCGCTGTGAAAAACATTTTCCAGATCTGATAACAAAAAGGGAGCTGCAAAACAAACTAGAGAATGATTTTATAAACTTGGTGATATACTGATATATATTAATCCACAAGTGTACAGAGCCAGCTTTAGTCTGGCATTTTCTCTCCGCCTGTTACAGCCAAATGATCTAAAATCCTGTTGACATTCATGAGCTCTGTAAAGTATTTTGCCATTTTGTGGTAATCAGCAATAAATCAAAGACTGGCTTCATTAGGCTTAATTATGCAACATATCCACAAGGAGCAGCCATCGGTGACAGTGGATGTGGCTCCTTCTGGAGTGTCTGGCTTGGGGCTGATGGGCAGATGTCTTCATGTTTCCTACAATCATCTTAGAAAACCAATAACTTAATGTCCTTTTCCCAGATTCTAATACACCATTATGTGCATGTTTAATAATAACAAACAATAAATGAACACTTATAGCCAAGGAATTACCATTTCATTTATTCTCTATCAGGAATAAAAAGTGTGTCTAGATGCATCATCCAGCAAAATACAGGATTGGCATTGTTTCACCACTTTTTCATGGTGACCAGTATGTCTGTTCTTATTGGTTAAGACTGCGCCCAGTGACTATGTCAAAAGAAAGACAAGACTCATCACACCTTCTCTGTCACTTACCAGTGGAGGCACATTGACCTAAGCAGTGGTGATGGGAGAAAGGGTAAAAATAAAAATAGTTTACTTAGTCTCCCTTCACCATCTTCAGAAAATAAACGCTAGGTAACTTAAAATCTGGGCATGACTCCTGGAAAGGGCTTTATAAAACCATTTTTACCTTTCAATCACTTATTTGTTACCAAAGAAAATGCAACAGCATTTTGTAAGCACCAAAGTATTCCAATTCTTTCAGATTTGTTGCTAACATAAATAAATTAAAAAGAAATAATAGATAATGATAAATAGAAAACAATATAATGAAGAACTGCTCAAAGAGAATTTCTAAAATATTTGATTTAGACTTTATCTGACTGTTCCCCCTTCGGTAAGACTAAAGTATTTGGTCATATAGAAAGCTAAAATTAATATTTTGATAACATATTTCACGCAGAAAAAAGGGGAAAAATTTAATAGATCCCGTGAAATGTGTCCTATATTCCTTACAAGTGCATGGATAAGCAGCTCATTTAACAGCTTTGACTGCAGCTCACTGTCATGGCAGAAATAAAAATAATACAAGAAATTAAGTCACCAACAAACTATGTTGATCTTATTTTTTTAATATATATAAGAAAAGAAAACCCGTGTTTTGAGGGACTCGGTGTCTTTGATCTACCAATTTCTCTGATGAATGAAACAAATCTTAGCCATCTGTTTTCAGTTATCTGGCACAAATATATATTTCTTGTAGTTTAATCTTTCATCGAGCTGAGAGAGGAAATTAAGAACTTAACTGCATTTCTATTTGGAAGATTTATTCTCAGGATTAGAGGCAGTCTACCCTCCCAGGTCACAAGTGTAGATGAACCCCATGTTCTTAGTCTACTCCTAATGATGCAGGATGTTTGCCTACATCATGAAGGATTAACATAATCTGGTACCATTACATTAGAAGAAGGGTCAGGGCCGGAAAAGCTTGGAGAGCAAAATGTACTCAGAACCGCATGCGATACTCAAAAATAACACTCGCTTGTAGTTGGGTCTGGCTCTGGCTGAACACAATTAGTTGTCCTTCTCAACCTCTCTAAATTTCTCACTAAGCTGAAGAGAAAATTTCCTTTCTTTTTTTACCTTACAACCTTTCAAAGGTGCTGGAAGAGTGCAAAGTTGTTTCAGAGCACCAAGTACACATGAGAAATTCTGAGCATGCCAAAACCCCCTCCACCAAAGGAAATTATCTGAGATTTCTATAGAGATAACACTGTTAATTTAAAATCGGGTTGGATTTACTCACTGTTGCTGCACGGTAATTGAAAATGGTCTCTAGCCCATGGATAAACCTTTGGGCATTACAGCTTTTTCTTCTTCGTAGCACATGATGGAAGAATTTCTCTGGAAACACTCCAGATCACTCAAACACGTGTCATTTCCTCAGCTTCTAGAGCAAGAACAGCAGAAAGTTTTTTAATCTTTCCAGGTAACACTGTTACACAGCTTCAGATTATATGAACCTGCATTTCTGCCAACTAAAAGTACAATTTAATTAAAACTGGGAGAGGGCTGATAGGAATAATCAAGGGTACATGAAAATTATTCATTTGTTTCTTGAGCAGTCTCAGATGAACAGATCAAGAATGCCATCTACAGTTAAGGTCAGGAATCTTGGTCTCTCCTGGGGTAGCTGTTTTGGTTTTCCATCCTGTGACCAGAATGTGAAAGAACAGTTGCTAAGCTACAGCGTAGCAAACAAGGTAGTTAATTGCTGAAGCTGGGTGATATGGGCATAAATAAAAATTTTTAAAAAGCTTTAGAAAGCAATGGTCCTGCAGGCATGGACATTCAACTAATTTCTTCCTCCATACATACTTTTTTTAAAAAGTACTCAGTATGCTGGAGTCCAGCTTCTGCATGTAGAAATTTGCAGCAAGGATGGTAAGAAGTTAAACAATGAAAATTGCTTTACATTTTTTTCCACCATCATGCTACAGCCGTGAAAGAGGAATGTAATTTAAGTGGAATGGCTTCTCTCCAGTCATCTCCTGTTCTCCAGAGCCTTTCAAACGTGATGGAGAGTGGCTTAGTAATAGCTTTGTCTCAGTACATGCAGTCACTACTTTGAGATATATTGCAGTAGCTTTATTCATAGTTTTGAGTGTTGATCAGGCTGCTGGAGTCACAAGAAAAAACACTAGGGTAAATGAAATCTATAGTGAAGTGTTTGTGTCATGAAGAGCTCTTTGTAGGACAGTAGCCCTGTTGGCTGTTTCAATATAAGTACCCAAGTGCAGTGAGTGTGATCCAGTCTTTCAGATACTGATTTCTTGCACTGTCCCACTTCTACCCATCTGTGACTCAGCTTTACAGGCATATTGATACATATGCTACTTCAAAAAGATGGGTCACATAAAGAGTACACAAGATTTTAGCTCAAAATGCTACCCTTCAGGCTTGCCACAACAGACCGTTGTCCACCAAATGCCATCCCTCCTGGAGCTGAGCAACATGCTGAGGTCCAGTGTCCTTATCACAACTCAAACACTGACTGGAGCAACCCAATTTACTGCCCTGTTTCTAAAACAGAGATAAAACCCGCTTTGAGAATATTGTAAAGTTTGTGGTTTGTAAAGTTTAAGTTTTATAAAAGTAAGAGACATGAAGAATAATGTAATCCTTTCAGGTTGGACTTGATGATTCTTGGGGTCTCTTCCAACCTGGTCTACTGTGATTTTTATGGGCCTTCCCCATAGCCCATAATATTCCTTGAAAGTAAGTCTGTCCCAAATAATAAATACTAGGCATAATGCAAGAAGAATAAAAATTAGTAGTAGTGATTTTTTGGGAGTTCTTTTCATGACAGTGCCTTTACCAACTAGGTGTTGAATGGATCTTCACCAGTAGTTTCATTGCCATGAGTCAAGCAGCTGGTGCATGGAGCTGGCTTCCTGTTTTGCTCTGAGAACCTGGCCTTTTTAATTTGAGTGTTGCTAAACCAGCTCTCATCTTCCGTGAGTCTTTACATGGTAACCCAGCAGAGACTGCAATGCCATCACATGCTCTGCAGTACTTTCTAGCTCATGATGAGTGTTGTGAAAGTTATAACATCTTTTCTGTCTATTTTCTGGACTCATAGTATTGAGTCTTCTTCCCTCTTTCTTTTATTACAACAGAAAAGCTCATATTAGCTTAACTGTCTCCAGAGAAAGCTGAAAATAAAACGAATGTTTTCAAGATCAGGGGCAAAGAGAACCCAGGATGTCCAAACAACAGGTTTGTAATGCTGATTTGACTACTTATTCCAAAGACAAACTGAGAAATGCCTTGCATTTGCATTTGCTTCCTTTGGAGTATAAGGGAAGGTGATGGGGTGAGCCAGAATATAGACAAGGAAATAAGCTTGATTTGGGAACTGGAGGCACGTCTTGTTGGTACCAGCTAGCAGATTTGTGTATTTGTGGCCTACCAAGCTAGAGTCAGACAGACAGCTCCTTTTGTCCTTCCACTACTGCTTTTCCCTCACAATACTGTACACAGGTTGCACACAAAGTCAAGCGCCTTGAGTTTAGGATTTCATTTGTCACAAGCTATCGCAGATGCTGGAACTCTAAGAATCACTTTGCTACAAGCCAAAATATGCCTCTAAATTTGTCTGGCTTCTGTTTCCTATTGTACAAGAATTGGTAACACCGCCTGCGTGCGTACTCCTTACTTCCTCTGCAAAACTGTGGCTGCTGGTTTGTCTGTGACCTTGTTCCCTTGCAGGTCATTTCCTTCCTCAAAAGGTCAACCAAGCCAACTCTGCTTGCATGAGCTGGGCTTTGGGCAGGAGCTGTGCCCTAAGGCATGCAGCACTGAGCTCTGTCTAGTGGGTGTGTGAGGCTTTTCTTGGAAGCCTGTGGAGCCCAGTGTTCCCTACCATGCTGTCAGCATAGCCATACCTGTATCATCTTGATAAGAACTGAGTCATATTTCAATGGGCAACCAGAATGCCAAAGCATCAGGATTTCCCCTCTTTCTCCTTCTGTTAACAGGTCTTCTAGAACTCAAAATAGTTGGTTTGTTTTAAGCAAGACAAGAATTCTGGAGTAAGGTAACAACATCTGTGGGACTTTTTTTGCCTCACTGCAAGCCAGCGGCTACACACCCACATTCTGGTCCCGCACTAAACATTGTTCTGTGGTTCTCCAGAAGTGAGGAGAGACAAGGTATGGTTAAACAGGACAGAAAACCAACACTATCTTTTGGCAAATATTTAGTTTGCCAACACAGATGTGTGTTTCTGATGGAAGGGGTTTTTTTAGCTGCTGAAAAAGAGACCATAAAGGTATCTGTATCTACATAGGAAATACAGGTTGGCATCGGGTTGGACTCGATGATCTCTTTGGGTCCCTTCCAACCCCTAACATCCTATGATCCTATGATCTCTTATACTGATTTGTACTCTATATTACTTTTTAGTCAGTCAGAGTTGTGGTCTAAGACATATTAGAAAGGATATTTCTGCACGTGAAATATTTTTTTTGGAGTATTTTTGGTTGGTTTATTTGTTGTTGCAATTAGTGCTTATTTTTCCAATGAAACTCTGATCTGATGAATAAATGCATTTTGTCGGCAAGGCCACAACCTTCCTGTGAAAATTAGGGAGCTTGCACAGTGTAAAATAAGAGTTAAATGTTGAAGTGATAAGTATCAGACCATAAGAGCACTCATGTCTTCAGGAAACCATGTGGCCATTTGCATTTACATCCCCTCTAACTCATTCATTGTTGAAGCCTAGATTCTGTCAACAGCATAAGTCAATTCCCTGCACATACCACCACGTTCAAGTGCATTATGCCATCAAGGTGGAGCTCAGCTATCCTTGCTGTCATGCAGCTTTAAATAAGCAAATAGATGAAGCTCATTTAAATATCATCTGTGTTTGGAGAGGACGATGTAAAGAATTTATGTTGGTTTGGACTGGAAATAACAGATCCGAGAGAAGAATTTCTTAAGTGAGGCAGAACTGAAGGGGAGTGAAAAGCGATGCTGGGTTTTTATATGACACATCAAAGCTTTGGCACAGTTGTTGGCTTTATGAGTGTGTAACTCTATCTCGCAATGCGAATTAGTTTCACCCACGTGATGAAGCAGCCAAGTCTTTCACTGCAGAACTAAGGAATATCTTTCGGGCCCTGATGCACTGAGCACAAACCAGCATGACAGACAGACCCAAAGTGCTGGGTTTTCTCGTTCTTTCCTTATCGAGAGAATGGGCCAGGTATTTTACTTGTGGTGAGATTATATTGAATCAATTAAATGTTTCAAGTAGGGATAAAATGACAGACTTTTTTTAAAGACAGTTTAAACACAGTTCATAGTTCCCTTTATGCCTGCTGGAAACTTCTGTAGTTCTTCCATGCATATTACAGGATTTCTAAAACATCAGGTGGATGTGTTTGTCCTTGATGAACCTCTGAACTCAGGAATAGTTTTAATTCTTTTTTTCCATTGTCTGGAGATCAGTTTCTAAATGTTTTTGTGAGGCAAATGCAAATCTTTGCATCTCTTTTTAGAGGCACCATGAAAAATAGAACGAAGGAAAAGTTGAAATATATGGTTCTATTTTACCAATTGAACATTAACTGACATGGCAGACCTGCTTTCAAATGACCCAGACAAAACTCTGTGATTACAGTTCAGTGTAGTTCCTCCTTGAAGTTAAATTGAAAAATATTTTTAAACACTTCATACCATTATTCTTGGGCTGTGACAAATAATTCTGTTCCTCTTGGCTGCTTATATATTTTAGATGCTCAGTACAGTTATCTATCAACACTGAATGGCAATGAGTCCATAGCCCTGTCCATGTCCAGGACAGTCTGTTGGGAGACATCAATCCCTGCTCGTTCTCTGATTCGTGTCTAAACCATGTCTACAAACCCAAAAATATTCAGCAAAGAGTTTAATAGTGGTTCACCACAGACTTGATGCAAACAAGAGCAAGACTCATTTCTCATTTACATGTCCTGTTTCTCTCTTTGATGTCTAGTATTGAAAGAGCTGGTGGAAGAGGCAATTTAGCTGAGATCTCCCACGATGCAGCTGATTGCTGTAGTCAGTTAGGAGCTGCTAGTTGGAGAGGGAGGAAGAAGGAAAACACCTTCTTCTTCTGTCCTGGATTTATACCATATTTACTGGCTATTCTCAGAACATACATAAGAAGGAAACAGGTGTAACTGTCCTGGTGGGAAATCCCCAAAGCATCTAGATGTGTAACAGAGCTTCAGTGAGCAAAGGACTCAGGCTTTGTGGACTTCTGTTGGACATTACCGCCAGGAATTGGTGCTGAGAGAATACAGCTACTAGTTGAGCTTGAGAAGTAGAAGAATGAACTTTGTGGGACAGCACTTGAACTGAAATCCACATGTCTGAGTGTTTTGAACAGGCATGGCCCATGCTGTCTGTGGCAACGGACACACCCCTCATCGTCAACTAAACCAGCTGTGCACGCTCAGTGTCCACTGCCCATCATCTGTGGTTCTGTGATGTCACAAACTCTGTAACAGAAACAGCTCATCATCAAAACGGATAAAAGCTATAATGACAGGCTGGCGGGTGGCTGAGCAGATGGAGGCACAGCGATGCAAGCTTCGTTTTTGTTTTGATTGCACATCTTTAGTCCTGGCTTGCGTCAGTGGTAACAGAAAGTTATCGCTTTTGTCATGTGTGATTTTGCTGCCATGGACATCTGTGCTCACCAGAGCTCCCCAACAGCAGCAGTGTTAATCAGCACTTTGGCAGCCCCAAAGAGGACTCCAGAGCTGGACAAGCAGTCAGAACTCACCAGGTGGGTGCTCTGGGGCAGCGCCATATGGGGTAAAACTTTCATGTGATGCCAAACTGGTAAATGTAGGCACATGTTATGGATGGTGGACTTTCATCCCTGAGCTCCTTAAGTTTGGTGTGGGATGTGGGATGGGCTCTAGCCACACCTACTCCTGCACACAGAGCAGCAATAGTGCATCCATTATTATTAATCACTTGTGAATGCAGTGTGTTTTCTTAAATTAGTACCAAAAATAAAGACCGTACAATGACAGATAGAAAAAAGGACTTTCTTTGTTCCTAATGGTTTGCATGGAAGAAAATTTCCTGAATAATTTATCAACTGGCTAATGACTGAACGTAGCTTTTATAATGCTGATGAAATGGTGCTAAATTAATCCCTGATATTCTCAGAGGAATTGCAACAGGGAGCAATTTGGCCCAGTCAGTCTGTTTCAGACATTTTTAAATGTTTCAGTGTCAAATGGACAGTGAGTAGGTAGCAGTAATAAGAGCCTGAAGGGCCCTTCAAACTGTTTAAATGTTTTGTTTGGGTTCTTTGTTCATTCATGATCATAGGATCATAGGAAGTTAGGGGTTGGAAGGGACCCAAAGAGATCATCAAAGTGATGTCAGATCCACTATCGATACCAGGAAAACTTAAGAAGCCACTCATTTAGAAAATATGACCAACAAACCTAAAGAAAATAAAAAGTACATGTCATGAAGTATAGCTCTTTCCTGCCATATTTACTTTGTCTTCTGAAAATAAGTATTTGTTGTCATTTCCCTTTCAAGCACAGAGAACATAACTTGTCATCTATCAGAAGATCTTAATGAAAAGGTGTTATTTTCTTGTTTGCAAACTTGCCAGAAGAAGGCACTCATCTTTAGTGACATAACACAAGAAAATGAAGCAAGAAGCGAAACCTTTTCTTGATTTTTATCTCCTTAGGATTCTGGTCCAAACCTGTGGTATTGGGGGGGGGGGGCAGTAATGAAGAAAAAATGTATTTGAGGAAAGAAAGGGACCATAAGATAAAAAATCGCATCAATATTCCTATTGTTTTTTATCAGCGTAGTACAAAAAGCCAGGCAGGATTTAAGGAGGAAGGTGTGGATTTGACTGCACATGAAAAATGGCAATGGCAAAGAGCTCAGTTTGCATAGCTAGGGAACAACAAGAAGCCTGCATTTTGCAGTAGAAGATATTTTAAATTTAAAATTGATTTCCTGATAGCTTGTTACTAATAAACTCTAAAGTCACAGCATGAGGGAAAAAGAAAGAGAGAAAGAGGCCAGACTTGATCCTCCGAGCTATCAGGATGTTTCCATCACTACTGTGTTGCATTGCTTATGTCTTGAAGTGTTGCCATACATCTTGTACAAGTCTGGAAATCAGCAGAGTGCTTTGGAAGGTAATAGATATTTCTGCTGCAAACATTAACTGCTACAGTATGTCTGCCTAGTTATCAACACGTGCTAAAAATAAAGGCTGAACTTAATGTTGCATGAAAATGGTGCTTTTTCTGAGTTCAGAGTGAGCAGAGCAGAACCACTGTAGTGTCAGAGTTTTGCAATCACTTAGGAGTTGGCATTTATGGGATCAGAAACACTCGGCATACAAATTCAGTGTGACACAGACAGCAGGTCTGGCTCACTGAACAGTTTGACAAAAGCTCCAAATCCTCTGAGTTTACAAGGATAGTAAATTCCTAGAACACACTAGTTAGCATGCTGAGGAGCTAGACATTTACAATCTTTGTTTCTGCATGCATATTCTCCATGAACATAAATCTTAGTGTGTGTCACAGTTGTTTTCACAGGAACTCTTCCTTGCATATATATTTATATATGCATGCTATATATACAAAAATAAGTATATACATATACACACACAATCTATACACACATGCATTATACATATAGAATTTTATATATAATAATATATTTATCTCATAGATATGTATATGATATGGGAAAACTATCATAAAAAGGAGGGGAATGGGAACATGTGGAGATTCTGAGTGTGGGACAGGCTGCTGAGACAGTGAGGCCTGCAAAAATCCAGACAGCTTAGCAACATCACAAGAGAGTAGAGTCACCAGCACTCCCACCTTGCGACCACCGAAGACCTCCACTGCATGCATTGAAGGTGTTAACCTATGATAATTAGTTCTCAGAAAAGTACTGAATATCTAATGCCCTCACATCAGTTTATCATGAATGTATATCTATCACTGTAATACAATCCTGGACTCGGATCGAGCTAAAAGCGAAAGCAGTTTGAATTTGCCTTCTCTTTGGCTAGTATGGCTGCTCGAGTGCCTGCGTGGCTGTTTTTGACTCGAGGATTATAGCTGAAAGGGGGGACTGACAAAAAAAAACCAAAAAACCCCACACCAAAACAAAAACCTTGGAAGTTCAGGCAGGTGGTTGCAGTGAGTGCTGGAATCTGGCACTAAATATGGGGGTGGCAGGGACAGCACCTGTGTTAGATGTGAGCAAATCAATGATCTGATGACAATGGTGGCTGAGCTAAGGGAAGAGGTGGAAAGACTGAGAACTAGATGAGATTGCGAAAGGGAAATTGACTATTTCCATAGTGTAATCTCTACAAAACCTGATCTAGGGTTGAATCTTGGTGGCTCTGAGGGTCCAACGACCTCCCTGCAGCAAGTCTCTCAGCCTTCATGCAGTAACCCACAGGACCAGGGCCAATGGGTACAGGTCTCTGTCACGCAGAACACAAGAAAACGAAAATGGAGCAAGTGTGCTACCCTAGGAAGTTCACAACCTGCACTGCACTTGCAGAATAGGTACGATGCTCTGCGGGAGGAGCAGGTCACTAACAAGAAGGAGGATTCAAAGAGCCTGGTAGCTGTACAAAAGACAGGAAGCCTCAGGACAGCCATCATGACCGATCCTGTGAAGAAACCTAGAAGGATCATTGTTATGGGAGACTCCCTGCTGAAGGGAACAGAGGGCCTAACATCCAGACCTGACCCATTCCATAGAGAGGGCTCCTGCCTCCCTGGTGCCAGGGTTGGGGACATTTTGCGTAAAGTCCCCAACCTCGTGAGTCCTTCAGATTACTACCCACTTCTGGTCTTTCAAGTGGGTAGTGATGATGCATCAATGAGAGGCTCACGATCAATTAAGAGGGATTTCAGGGCATTAGGGGAACTGCTGAAGGGATCAGGGGCTCAAGTGGTGTTCTCCTCTATCCCTCTAACATCAGCAATGGACAAGGGGACATTTAGGAAGAGCCAGGAGCTCAATTCATGGCTCCGGACCTGGTGTCATCGTAAGTTAAGATCTGGTTCGTGATCATCTGAAGGACTCGAAAGTGTTCAAGTCCATGGGACCAGATGGGATACACTCAAGGGTCCTGAGAGAACTGGCAGATGAGGTTGCTAGACCCTTGTCTATTATATTCCAAAAGTCATGGCGGTCTGGTGAAGTCCCCACTGACTGGAAAAGGGGAAACATAATTCCTATTTTCAAGAAGGGTAGGAAGGAGGAGCCGAGGAACTACAGGCCAGTCAGTCTCACCTCTGTGCCTGGTAAGATCATGGAGCAGATCCTCCTGAAGGCACTGCTGAGACAGGCAAATAGTGAAGAGGTGATTGGGTCCCTTCCAATCCCTTATGATTCTATGACCTTACTTGCAATGAGCACGCCTAATTCTTGGTGGAGATATCCCCTGCATACCTGGCACTGATAAAGGATGCCTGCTTCATAACTTGGGTTGTTGAATCTCTCATTCTCTCATATACATAATAATAGAATCACTCAGACTGGAAAAGAGCTTTAAGATCGTTGAGCTCAAGCCCATACATAGATGTACGTGTGCATGTACCATGAGTTTAATGCATACATACCTTGCATTGCTTTAAAATGCCACAAATACAACTTAATCAGAGGCTCCTTTGTGATTACTGCTACCCGAGGTTCATCCACTGCCTCTGCTTTTTTGCTTTCACTGTAAAAAAACGGCAGTTTTCAGCTTTCTGGTTGGATTTGCACTTCAAGTTTTAGACATCCTGAGCCAACAACTTCTCTCCCTCAGTGTTTTCTTAATTTTTTGTGATCACTGAGGTAAACGGATGCACACAAGAGGCGGGAAATTCCTTTGCTACGGAACATCTCCCGCACCGACCACCGGCCCCGGCCCAGTCCTCCCATCCTCGGCCCTGGTCGCGGCGTTGCGCTGCCCTCTGGCGGCCCTGTGGTGAGGAAGCGGCCTCAGGGCCCAGCCGCCCGCTTCCTCGACTGAAAAACCCCGAGGGAAAGGACCCCACGCGACCTAACCTGTGGTTTTGGGGTGTAAAGCAGCTGTTTGGAAAAGAGACCTTCGAGCTCACGGGCAGAGCTCGCTCCATGGTGAGGGTTAATGGCCTGCTGCGCTGTGGCCTCCCATCTCCCTGAGGTTGGGGCCTTCATAACTGTGTCCTGGGCAGTGGGCTCCTTTGTGTGGGAAAGGCAAGTTTATCCCACAATTACAGACTGGCTTAGGCTGGAAGAGAGCTCAGAGATCATCCAGCCCCATGGGCAGGCACACCTCTCACCAGACCAGGTTACCCAGACCCCATCCAATCACAGACTCACAGAATCAAAGGACATTAGGGATTGGAAGTGACCTCGAAAGATCATCCAGTCCAGTCCCCCTGACACAGCAGCATCACCCGGATCAAGTTGGACGGAAACATGTCCAGGTGGGTTTTAAAAATCTACAGAGAAGGAGACTCCACAACTCCCCTGGGCAGCCTGTTCCAGTGCTCTGTCACCCTCACCAGGAGGAGGTACCTTCTCATATTTATGTGGAGCCTCCTATGTTCCGGCTTACACCCATTGCCCCTTGTTCTATCTTTAGATGACACTGAGGAGAGCTTGGCTGCATCCTCCTGACACCCACCCTTCACATGTTTCTAAACATTAATGAGGTCATTCCTCACTCTCCTTTTTTCCAAGCCAAAGAGACCCAGATCCAACCTGGCCTTGAATGCTTCCAGGGACGGAGCAGCTACAGCCTTCCTGAGCAACCTGTTCCAGGGCCTCTGAATCCTCACAGGGAGGAATTTCTTTATAAAATGTAATATAAATCTCCTCTCTTTCAATTTAAAACTCTTAACTGCTCATCCCCTCACTACAAGCCCTTGTAAAAAATCCCTCTTCATTTTCCCTAGAGACCCTTTAAGTACTGGAAGGCTGCAATAAGATCTCCTCAGAGTCTTTTCTTCTCTAGGCTAAACAACTCCAACTCCCTCAGACTGTCCTCACAGGTCAGGTGCTCCAGCCCTGATCATCCTTATGGTCTCTTCTGGACCCACTCTAACAGATCCCTGTCTTTCTGTCACTGGTGGCCCCAGAGCTGATCCCAGCGTTGCAGGTGGGGTTTCACCAGGACAGAGTGTGAGAATCACCTCCTGTTACGTTGTTAACCTGGTTATGCTGCTAACAGCTGCCCCTAGTGCAGGATGATTCACAGGTGTCTTGGTGCTACTGATTCTGTTTACAGCAGGTTCTGGAATTTCTCTTCTTTTCAAATGGTGCTGAGGGAAGTGGTTCATAGATGTGCAGATTAACCTTTGAGGACCAAAGGGTACATTAGTTCACCTATGCTGATCTTTTGCATAGGACAAGCTGCACAATTTCAGAGCTTCTGATTTCTGCAGTGAAATAATTTCCCCCAGAAATGTATTGCCCCTTGATATGACAAATAGCAAGAGCTGGGGAGCTCACAATTTCCTTTGAAGTTTTGCCTCAGTAATTAATCACCACCACAATTAAAATGTACTCCTGCAATCTAATTTGATTTTGTCTGGCTCCAGTGGCTGCATACAGATCTCAATCACTTTGTCCTTTAAACTGAAGAGCCCTTGAATCCTTGGTTCAGCTTCTCTGAATGTTTTTATGTGACAATCAGCTTGTCTTTTACTTTTATGTGTATTAATCTACATAGCTTGAACTTGCTGGCTCTTGCTCTATTATGTTTTCCCTAGCACTCAAGTAGCTTTTTCAGTTTCTCCAATTTATCAAGTTGCTTTTGAAGTTGCCTCTGTTAAGTGGTGAATGTACAGACCCACACACAGGCACCAGTGCATAGTGCCTAGTCTTATTAAGACACCCTCAAGTAGCTGGAATTTGTTAAGCAGATGTTGCGCTTTATAGTAGCATCAACTATGACTAAACTCACAGTAGTTTTCTGGGCTTGAAGTATAAATCTGAAGTGTTTAAAAGCCAGGAGAAAAGCTTTCTGCCTGTGAGCTGCCTATGTTGGAAAGCCATGCTGGTGTCTGACCGAGGCTTGCAGACAGCAAGTTGTTCCTAAAGGACCACAGATTTGGGCTACACTTCAGACCTGCTACTTCTGCCTGAAATAGCTCAAAACAGATGCTCAGTATGCTCAACAAAGATTTGTAAGGAATTTTTGCACCAGCAAACTGTGGGCTTGCAGTCTGGAGAAGTTCTTCACTGCTCTCTGTTTTTCTGGACTGTTAAAAGCAGTGGTGAGAGATGAGGTTTGTCTTACAGTCTTTGGAGTACAAGACCACAATTTGTTGTATAAGCATTAAGATTCAATTTTCTTGCTTTCCCCACTCCTGCTGACTCACCTTTTCCATCAGATTTGCTCTGCCCTTTCCTATAGGATTAGATTTTGTCTTTGGCAGTTGTTTTTTTAAAGCACATTTACCACCTCTTGTCCCAGTTTAATTTCCTTCTCTAAGTTGTGCTTTCTGATTTTTCCTTTCCTTGGTTGTTCTTCTTTCATATGTTGCTCAGTGTACCTTGGTCTTTTTTTTCTCCTTTCTGACCTGTAGCTCCAAGACATTAACTAAACATGGAACACACAGGTGTGGGAACATTTCAGTTCTCCTTTAAGAGAGTTCCTCCCTAAGCGTGCGAGGTGTCTTGGCAAACCAGGCCTCAGAAGTGCGTGGATGGAGGGACTTGTCATAATTGGTTTCGGGGTTAATCTGTGGCGTAGCTAGAAATTCCCATTATCTCAAACTAAATTCCTCACACAGTTCCTCACACAAAGCATACAGGGAAATCAGGCGTGTGTGGTCTGGAGACCTATCACCTAATGCCACAAATGCACCAAGCACCAATCCTGAGTTTGTTTATCATTGACGTTGTGGGTTAATAAAAAGGAGGATCCGTCTCCGAGGTCAGGCAAACTGACCACGGACGAACTTCGGACAACGACGGTGCCTCCACTGCTTTCACCACACAGCTGTCTCCTGTGCTGCTTCCTGTCGCGGCGTCGGCAACCCCCGGACCCTCTCATCACCAGATTCCGACACGCAGGCATTGGATGCTAATAACAGAATGGGTATCCACAGGCTGTTAAGCATAGAAAAGCATGTAAAGGAAGGCTTTGGTGGTTGTCTAGTTGCAGGACTTTACTGGAAATCTAAAGAGGGTGAGAAGCCATTTCACAACATATTTTTTGGTCCCTTAATTGTTGAAAATTCCCACTTGAAATCCTGTCTGATCAGATCAGTGAAAGCAATACAGCAACAGGGGATATTTGACAGACCAGATTAAGCAACTTCTCCCCAGGCTGTTTCTGCTGGTTTGGGCCAGTATATTACAAGTGAAACATCTGAAAACCTGCTCATTTCTGGGTCTCTTTGACTCATCCACAAAGATTTGTAAAGCAACATAATGAGCCCCCTCCCTTATGCAGTGTTAAAAGTCAGATGATAATGTGATCCCAGCTAAAATACCTGCCTAGATAACTGCCTGATAACACCTAACCAGTTCTTGGTTTCAGCCAGAGCTGACTTGTTGCATTCAGCAGCTCTTTCTGACATGGTGCCTAATTACATGTTGGCTCGTGGCTTGAGTCCAGGCTCTCCCACCATCCTTGCTTCCTGTTGTTGGCTCATGTTTTGGCTTGGCTGCAGGCAAATCAACTGTTTTCTCAGGCAGGAAAAATGAAGCCACACATGGGGAGTAGCTTGATCTTGAACCATACTCCACCAAGCAGTAGGAACTCAAGGCAGGTTAGTGCTCATGGCTGGAGGCCGTGCTTTGGCAGACAAAGACAGTGTGGGGCTTGTATTCAGTGTATAGTCATCTCCTAGCCAAACAACCTCCTGGGCTCTTTTGTGGCTATTTACCAGTGTCGTCTTTTTCCATAAGAATTTCCAAAATTTGATTACACTTCTACACTGGAAAAGCACAGTGGAGCAAGAATGAAAAGTTGTACTTCCACAGGAAGGAGTCTGATAGTGGTGCCAGATCACTCAAAACCTAACAGCAACAACAAAAAGGAAAATTGCAAAACCCAAAAGAGGCTGAGGCTGAGTGAGCTGGGGCCCAAGGCAAGCTGCAATTGTTTTCCTTTTTCTGGAGATGGAAATACCTTTGTCTCAAAGGAAATAGAGCAGACATTCTTTGTCGCTGATTTCCTTCTGACTTCCCTCCGCTAGAGATGCCTGTATTCCTAGAGCTTTTTTGAGAAACTAGATCTTTTTGCCATGATTTCACACTTCAGCAGCTTCAGTCTGGCTACTTTTTAGTGATACCGAATTTTGCTCATGTTAACAAACAAAACAATAAAAGAAAAACCCTTCCTAAACTTTTCTTTTCTGGGCCGACCAGCTTGAGCTTTCTTCATGATCAGGCTGAGTACTTGGGTTGCTGGTGGCAGAGTTCACATTTGCATTGTTTTCTCCACTAGTCTGGCATCTGTTTCAATATCACTGCTTTGTGTTAGAATTAGCTGCAGGGGAAAAAAAAGCAGCGTATTTATGCTGCACAATAAGTTTTCATAATCATTTCCAGGTGGCTGATCCCATCCTTCCTCTTCTTATGATTCACTGAAACTCAAAGCAGTGTGAAGACTGTTCTGAAGGTAAAGGAATCAGAATAGCAATCACCTCATGGAAAGGTGATAATCTGTTAAAGGAAAAGAAACTTTAAAAATAGGATGTGAATAGGTAGTTGATGAGGAAGGAATTTGTTATTCACACTGAGGGCAGAAAATGGCCTAATAAGCAATGTAATGATAAGGTCATCATTACAGTAGCATGAGAATGGGCCAAATTCATAGTCTTTTTTTCAGTCCTTGCCCAGATGACTATTGAAAAATCAAACGATTGTCTGATGCAATTTTCTCTCTCAGTTAAGGAAACCACAGAATTTGTTGAGCTCCCAGCAGAACATTACCAGGGCTGATATAGCTGGCTCAGACAGCAGCAGCTCCTGCTCTAAGACAAGATATTTTCTCTAGGCTCAAAGAAATCAGTAAAAATCCCCTTCCAGGCATGGGAGATGCTGAGATTCTCAGCTACCTGGCCCATCCCTTTCCCCAAGGACTGCACGCCAGTCTTTGGGTTTAACCACCTCTGTTCTATGGCTCTTTTAAGGAAGATATGAGCCCTGTATGGCTTTGAAGGAGAAGGTTAGAAAGCTGAGTAATACTAGAGGTGTTCAGTAGAGTGAGAAGAAGGACACAAGTGACAGTTCTGTCTGATAAAAGCCATTCAAGAAAAAGTGTAGCTTTCTTGCTTCCAGATGTTAAAGAAATACTATCTTTTGGCTGTTCTTGTAGCTGTTGGCCTCTGACTTTCGAGGATTGATACCATAAGTTCGTTTGTTAAGTTCATTTGTATTGGCTGATATAGTGCCAAGAAATGAACCTCAAAGAGTCTTTGTGACAAAGTTGATTTATTTTTCCAATTAACATCATCCCTGTCAGCTTCAGAGACAATAAAATGACACACGGTTGCCATCCTACTTCTTAGGGTTTGGCAAGGGCTGTCTTCCTGGTGCTGTGAAGAGAGAAAATATATTTATTTCTGCATGTGAGATTTATTTATCCCTTTTTGCTTCCATCTCCCACTCATTTATCAGTCCAGGAAAGGAGAATGTCAGCGTAAAACAAACAAAATACCCAGTACGTGGGTGGCTCCAGATTTACTGCAGATCCCTACAGAAGCCTTCTTTGTGAAATATGCCTGTTTAAATGTGGTGGAAGCTGAGAGGCTTGTGGATTGCTTCTCCGCTCCATTTGGGTGGCAGCTCTCTACTCTAAAATTGACCATTATTCAGTTATGGTTTGGTTTCTGTCTTGTTTCTTTTCGTGCCTCCTGTTTCCACCCCAGCACTTATATAAAACCATCTCTCATTTAGCCCTCAGATGTATTTTACTTCACTGTTAGCCAAATATCCCAAGCTGGCCACTTGTAGGGTACAAACAGAACTGGAAGGAAAAAAAAATAAAAAGAAAGGCAAATTCTTCCTCATATTTTGTTGTGGAAGACATGATTTGCAGTGCAGACATGGTTGTTGCCCAAGAAAGACTCAGTGTTTCTAACTTCTTGAAAGACACTGATTTGATAAATTTGTGGACTGTGTGTGGGCTCTTGTTGTGTTTTTTTCTTTTTCCTGGCACAGATCCTGTTAAATACACAGAGGGTCAGATGCTTCTCTTGGTCTTCCTTCAGGGAGGCCAGCTGGAGAACTTTAGTGTAACACAGCACATGTTCCCCTCCTGCCATTTACCTCTGCATGAACCTACAGTGGGCACTTGAGAGCTGGTTTGCTTCTCGCTGGCTACAGACCCTATCTCTCTCCTTCAACACACTGCCAAGTGGAGACTTTTCTGAGCGAACAAATGAGACGTACTATTGAGCATGTCTGTCTTTAACATAGCAGAGTTATTTTCAGGTCTGTGATACAAGGCCCAGCTGTGTTTCAATGTTATTTCAAGTTGAGTCGCTTTGGGGTATTTCAAGGAGGTGAGCCAGTAGAATAAGTGAGTGAGATTAAGCCTTTGGTGAAAGTAGATGGGGGTAAGGGATCCCTCTGTTTGCAATTCTTGGATGTTCTGGAGTATATGTAGAGATATCAGCAACTGAAGGGAAAAACTAGAGGGGAAGAGGGGAGCACTCTTGGGTCATCTGGGAAAATGTTATAGAATGGTTTGCAGCGACTGTCACTGGACGCATCCCAAGTATAATTTGTTGGTGTAGATGGTGTTAATCAGGGCTGGAGCACCTCTCCTGTGGGAACAGGCTGAGGGAGTTGGGGCTAAATGCTTGGAAAAGAGAAGGGTCCCCGGAGGACCTTATAGCAGCTTTACAGTACATGAGAGGCTACAGGAAAGCTGGAGAGGGACTTTTTATGAGGGACTCTAGTGATAGTACAAGGGGGATCATTTCAGGCTAAAAAAGAGGAGATTTAGATGAGATCTTAAGCAGAAGTCCTCCATGAGAGGGTGCTGAGGCACTAGGACAGGTTGCTCAGGGAGTCTGTGGCTGCTCCATCCCTGGAAGTGGCCAGGTTGGATGGGGCTCTGGGAAACTAGACTAGTGAGAGGTGTCCCATCCCACGGCAGGGAGCTGGAACTGAATGATGTCTGAGATCCCTTCCAGCTTAAATCAGTTTGTGATTCTATGGTTCTTCTGCAAGAAGCCTATCTTTCAGTGTCTGCACTCTGCTGGTGGATTTGGCTCAGAAGTGCAAAATGTGTATTGAAATGAGGACAAGGATGAGTTTAAGTAGGAAAAAAACCTTATTCATACAAATACCAAAACTTCTGTTGAATGTTCTCATGTGTGAACATGCACGTCCTATTTCACATAATTGGGTCTGAGGTTATTTTACAGAATGGCTGGCTGTTTGCATTTATCTAGTTTCTCAGTATCTGTCTTTTACATTACAAATGATGTCAGGAATTAAGAAGTTTACCTAGAACATTTTTTTTTTTGCATTTGCGTCTAACAACTTTCACAAAGAAAGAGGATCATATCATAGTGGAGCATGTATAGATACATCCCAAAATGCAGTTGAGGAGGCATCTTTTCTTCGTGGCACATGCCAAGGGTGAAGTGTGTTGAAGCATTTAAACCTGAGACCTTTTTCTGCAGCAGATTGTTGTTACCTTTTCATCAGGAAAACATCTGAACCACAGTTTTTAAGCTTTAGTGAGGGAAGGCAGAAGAAATTTAAATATTCTCTATTAACTGAAAAATTGCCTGAAGCCTGCTGTGACTAACAGCTGTGTAGGAAGAGACTATCAAACAGTGAGGGGGATAAGTGCTTCTGAGGAAACCAGCAGGCTTTATGGTTGGAGTCTGCCTCAACAATAAATATGCAATCAGTTCAAATTATATGGCAAACTCTTAAATAACATCAGTGTATTTTGGCGTGAGGGTCAAGTGCATTAAGCTTTTCAGTGAGTGGCAATAATATGGCATTAGAGCATTAAGAACAGGACGAGCTTTGCCAAAGCTTTGCTTTAGCTCTGTGCCTAAAGGCATGTTTAAAAGGTAATTTCAGTGTGCTATAACTGGCAGCAGTGTTAACCCAGGAAGAGCAAGACAAAAGCTGGCAAGGGCTGCTGAAGTTTTGAGGTCTTAGATTTTTGGATTTCTGTCATAATGGAATTATTGTATGAGAAGAGCTTCGTTGCAGCTTGCATGGCTGTAAAGTGAAAGGAGTTTCACAAGTGAAAGTAAGGCAGCAAAATAATATATGTAATACTGGTAGATGTAGGCATAGGCCAGCATCTTCTAGAGCAGCAAAAGACAGGCCTTCCTCATGTGGATCTGATAGTGGGGGGGAATCTATCGCACATCGGATGGTCCCATATATATATTCTCTGGTGATTATAGTCAGAAAAGACAGAAAATGAGGTTATGGGGGAGGGAGGTCTGGTCTCCACTGCACTGTGTCTAGTGGGTATTGAAGAAAAACAGCTGAAAAGACAGTTTGTAGCTGGAGCCTAACATAGTCTGTGATTCAGGATGGCTGACGCTAACCTTGGGACAAGCACTTTGCAATATTCTGAAACTGGAAAACCAAACCCCCAACTGAAAACATACTATGGCCTCTTGGTTTCTTTGGGGCTTTTTAAAGTATTTCTATTTGAGAGCAAGGAAAACAGGCTTTCCATCAGATTCTGTTAGCAGAAGAGATAAAGGGGTGATCATACCTACTTTAATGCAAAATTTCAAAATTATGTACTGCATTTTAAAGTTTAATCAGGTTCAGGCTGTGCTTTGGCTGATTTGTCTCATGACCAGTGCAAGTGTTGCCTGCTTTTCCATCATGTTAATGGTGGATGCAGAACTGGTCTCATTCACTGTCATTTTTATGGTCTGGTCATCACAAAAACAACTTCTCCAAGAAACATTTGCAGGAGCTCAAGGTAAAATTTTAGTTGTTCTATCTTAATGAAAATTTTGTAAACCACTTAGTTTGTGATTCCACACACAATGTCTGTACTCAGCATCTGAAGCTAGCTGTAACACAACGAGACATGTTTGTACTGATTTGCAAGTTCTTTGGGTGCAATTTTTGACTGACCTGACTAAACTAGTTTGTTTGGGCTCCAAATGTTGGAGAGTGACCTAATGGTCACATATGCAGCATCAAATCTGCCTTCTACCCTCCACACTCAGCAGAAGGAGTGCCAGCACCTCCAGATTCTATCCTTTTACATCAATATAAGTTCATTTAAAGAAGAAATTCCAGTATCAGCAGTATTTTATTTACTATGTTACACCAAATTTCCACATGGGCTCTTGTATTCTGCCTGTTTTGTTCTTCCAAGTTGTTCTACAGAACATGATGGTCTTGTATCCCCTCAAGGAGTTTTTTTTCTGTGTGTCATCTTGCAAATGTCCAGGTTTCACCTGGGGTTCTTCTAGGCACTTGGACAGTCTAAATGCTAAATAACACTGGCAAGAGGGTTCTCAGTCCAGAGTCAAGAGTTATGCCATAATTTCTAAAATTACTTTGAAGGCTTCCAGGATATAAAATCTCATAGAAATATGTGCCACTTCAGAGCTGCTGAGACCTTGCTGTACATTTAACCTATTTTCAGCTGCTTGTTAAAAATTTTCATTATGTGAAGACAAATTTGTGTGTAATTCTTGCATAAAAGACTTGATGGATAGTCAAAATTAATGCCAAATTCTGTTTTTAAGTGAGCTAGTTTACCTGAGAGACCCCAAGCCTGAGCAGACACTGATGCAACCCTTGGAATTTGAATTCAGAGAATAAAATACCTGAGACATTTACAGCATCTTCATATGGGACAGGGTGGCCTTTTGAATTGCTGCTCCCTTAATGACAAGCACCTTGAAATGTGTTCTTAGGGTCCCACAGCATAAAAGGACAGAATAATAAAGAAAAATAAAGATGAAATGATATTGCTCTTCTGAGCCTTGGTTTTTAATTTCTCCACTTTGAGAATTTGAAATGATTTAACAATGCTGAGTTACCAGCATTGGTAAATCAAGTAAACAAACACTCAATCAGAAAAAACACTCCTTAGATGTTTCTTGCCCTTTTAATTACAGCTATAAGGATGTTTCTTACAAGAACAGATAGTTCAAAGCTGTGAAAGGAATAACATACCTCATAACATGACAGAATAAGGGTATCACTGCTGAACCAATGTAGAGACCTGGGAGGATAACACACCAGACATGAGTTACAGATACCAGAACACTGCTGTAACTGGGAATTTTTTTACCTGCTGAACATTATGTGGAATTTTTTTCCAACCACACCTGGATAATGTACTTTCTTTTTTTTTAAATCACAACATCTGGGTAGAAAACTCAATTATAGAGAAGGTTTTCTTAGTGTATTCAGTCCAATATGCATCTTCTCCAAAGACAAAAGGAGTCATTTCAGGAGGAGGGAAGAGAGAGACAAATGAAAAGCATTTGGAAAATTCTTCACAGTTTTCACAAAGTTATTCTTAAAGAAAGGACAAAGTAATGAAAGATTAAAGGATGAGAACCTGGTGTGGCCTTGTAGTGAGGAGTACTCAGACCCATCCCTGGGAGGAATTTCCAGGTGAATGTTGAAGCCCTGCATGACACCGAGGATATCTGCAAGCCATTTGATATCTACAATACAAAACTGAGCTTTAATCCACTCAGTGATGTATGGATGAGGACACCTGGCCAACATCTGGAAAAACTTAAACAGGAGGGGTCTGGTGCATTCTTTCAGATAGTTTTTCCTATTACTGTTTCCCCAGAAATTGTTTCCTGTGTGTGCTTCAGTTTCAAGTGCATAAAAATAACAATTTGCTTTCCAGATCCCCATTTTGGTAGTTCAGAGAGAGGGAAAAGGTGTGTAAGAGACAGCATTCAGTCTACCGTTCAAAGCATCTCAAGTGCCAAGCAAAGCATGATGACGTGAAGTGCTAAGAGGGAGTGAATGAAGTGAGGATGCTGGCACTCAGACTGGGCAACATTAAGATTAGATTAAGTTGTCTTAACTGCAGAGTGTGGAGACTGTGGCCTTGGAACAGGCTGCCTGGAGAGGGGGTTGAATCAGCATCCCTGGACATGTTTAAAATTTGTGGTGATCTGAAGCTTAAGGACATGGTTTAGCCATGGCCTTGAGACAGTTGGGTTAATGGTTGGACTTGATGATCTTGAAGATGTTTTCTGACCAGAATGATTCTATGATTCTGTGACTTATTTTTCTATAGAAATAACACAAAGCTGCTTTGGAAGGCCACAGTGTAAGTGATTGGTGGAGTTTTTTAAAGTTTAGAGTTTTCTGATCCAGTTAACGTGACATTACCCTGCAGAGACCCTGAGACAAAGGAAAAGTCTCCTGGTGGTATTCAGGAGAGCTTGTTGCTGGTGACATTGTGGCCTCTGAAACCAGGAACTAATGTGGCAGTAGAACAGCAGGCTGGTGCAAATACAATTGAAAAGGCACAGATTGTCCAGAGAAAAATCTTTGGCTTAGCAATTTGCAAGGCATTGAGATTTGGGACTTGTTCATTCTTCAGTTGATCAAACTGGGCACATGAACATGTGCAACACTTTGTCCAAAGAGCCAGCTCGAGACACAGAGGTTGCTTTTGTGTCAGCCCTGATTTTGTTGAGAGTACATGAGTGTTACACGTAAAAAGACTGCTGTAGGGCACAACACTTTTTAAATAAATGAACAAAGCAATTGTTTTGTGATTGCCTGGCAAGGACATCTTTGCCCCAGAGCTTTCAATTGGAAGGCAAGCAGCTCAGATGTGAGTTGTGACTATCCCACTACTAAAAGACTCACTTTTTGCTTAATTTTCAGGGATGCTGTGCTCCTTAAGTAAGGCAATCTGTCTTTAATAATGCTATGACACACAGAAGTACTGGGAACAAAATGATCTTTATTTTCTGGCCATAGTAATGTGACATAGGCCTGAGGTTACAGCCAGTTACACTTTATCCAGTGGCTCAATGGCTCTTACGATTATTGTTATAAAGCTTTATCCTTGTTATCATCGGGATGGGCTTGAATTCATTTTTTCCTATTCCTTCTCACAGTGTTGCAGCCAGCATGGCCCATAGCGCTCTGTCAGATGTGCTGGAATTGTATCATGTGGTTTAAAGCAAATTCTGAGAGAAACTTTCAGCCTGTATAGAAAAATCTTCTCACTACTTCATCTTATTCCAGTCTGAACCAACACCAGTGACTTGCTGGGTTTTTTTTAAATACATGAATATGCAGCTGCACATTTGTAAACTGAGAACAATATGCACGTGTTTACAGGGTTAAGAAAAGAAGATCCCATCTATTTTATTGGGCTCTATTTCCAAGCCACCAGGCACTTTCTTCTCTCCTGGGAGTTTGGAGATAGTCTTCAAATGATCCGTAGCTTTGCAAGGCATGAAAATAAATTTGGAGCTAAAACAGGCAGATACTTGGCAGGGTTTTAAATTCACTCTGCCCTACACAACTATCAGTGCAAAACAGGGCCAATGTCTTTGGCCGCAAAAAAGAAAGCTTATAAAAATAGTACCACAGTATTCTGCACAGGGTGTGTGGCCACAGTCAAGTTAAAAGAATAACACAAGTATTACTGTGCAAAGTTGTCAAAGTTACAAGAATTTGGGGAAGAATAACAGGACAGGTCCTTAGGTTCAAGAATAATTGTTGCACTAGATAAGAAAATGAAAAATCAACCACTTCTAAGGATGTCTGAAATGTTGTATTTGTATGAATTAATGCTGACAGCAGGAAATGAGGCAAGGTCTTTCCTGGAACTTCTTCACAGTGAGGGTGACAAAGCACTGGAACAGGCTGCCCAGGGGAGTTGTGGAGTCTCTTTCACTGGATGTGTTTAAGACCTGCCTGGATGTGTTCCTGTGTGACTTGGTCTAGGTGATCCTGCTCTGGCAGGGGGATTGGACTAGATGATCTTTCGAGGTCACTTTCAATCCTTAATGATTCTATGATTCTAGTTACAGGGTAAGGGCAGAGCTGCTTCCTGGAGACCAAAACATCATCCAACCTGCAGCTGTCTGAACCTCTCTACATCAGGATCTACCAGGCACATCCTTGCAGCTACCTACATGCCCATCCTCTCTTCCAAGGGTCTGATGCAATGAGGTGGTGCAAAGTAGTGCCCTAGCTGCAGCCTTTCCAAACAACAGGGAGAAAAGAATTGAGAAGGGAAAGGTCTCAACTTGTCCCAGGGACATGTGACAGCTCATTTATCTTTGGGACCTTCTTTGGATGTTGTCAATTTAAGCAAAGAACTTGCTCTTCCATAATTAGTCCAGTCCTGAAAACAACCTCGGTTTTACTGGTGCCAAGCTTTGAGATTTTGAATTGTTAGGGTGAGCAGCTCGCTACAGTGCAGGCTGCCCAGAGATATTACGGATACCCCCTACCTGAAAGTATTCAAGGCCAGTTTAAATAGGGCTCTGGGCAACCTAGTCTATTGGGAGGTGTATCTGCCCATGGGAATTTGACTAGATGATCTTTAAGGTCCCTTCCAATGTAAACAATTTCATGATTCTGTGTTTCAATCAGAGCACAGCTTATTTGTGTGCTCAGGGCTTTCCCAGTCCATACTAGTATGCTTTTCAAGGGATTGAGTCCAGTCCCTAAAGATCAAGAAATACACACCATTTATAGCTACTTCAGCAGAAAAGTGGGAAAATAAACGAAAGGAAAGTGGGAGAGAGTGAAAACCCAGGAAAATGTTACAAAAAACTCCTCACTTCCCTGTACTTGGATTGCTTATGCAGCTATGGTCTGAAAATACTCACCACACCATGTTTGCAGATGGAAACAGTGAAGTTATTCTATTGACAATTTGCCCCATATCAAAAGGACTTTTTCTGCTTTTTCATGGGAGTTTGTTTTTTAAAGGAAATAGTAATGAGATGTATTACAAACATCAGGCATGCTTCTGCTTGCACTTTTCCTGTTAGCATGGAGCTATTCCAATGGTCTGAAAGCAAACAGGAGGAATAATACAGTGACAGGACTGGTCTGGACCCCCAGGAAAATGCAGCAAGTGCTGACACAGTGACAGAGAAACTACTTAATTATGTCATTTGTAATCTCTCCATGATGTGAGCAGCTGTGGAACAACTCTGTTGCAGAAACACATCTATATTACAGAGAGTAAAAACTACAGCATCCAGTCAGAACATTTCTGAGAGGTTTTATTTTAAGATTTTTGATTTGATGATTGATAACACTTAAATTTATTGTGCTTTATTTTCCAAATGGAAACTGTAAATGGTATCATTTTGGTACTCTGAGCAACCTGGTCTAGTGGAGGGTGTCTGTACCCTAAGGTCCCTTCCAACCTAAACCATTCTATGATTCCATAAATTTATAGTTATTACCTTATTTCTTGTAGATCTTATGGTTGTTTATTGTAACTGTGATACAAAGGAACATTTACCAATATATGTTAATCCCTGCTTTACCAGAGCACTGTTGAAACTTAGATTTCAATGTTTTGTTTCTAATAAGAGATGCAGCTATGAATTAGGGCATATGGGCTGAGTCCAACACTATCGAATTCAGGAGTAATTCTCTGACTTCAGGGGCTGCTAAACCAGTCACTTTGGCCAAACATTGAAATGTCAGTTTTCTTCTTGTGAAGTGTTGAAATGCAGGAATTGGCCTCATATCAGATCCAGCTTTCTTGATTGTTTTTCATCCTTGGTTTAATCTTCATACAGCTTCTGTTGAAAACACTGAGTTTGTTACTGTCTCTCACATGAACAGTCAGCTAATTTCTGAGGAGTCATGGCACAAACAGTCTAGAAAATGAAGCAGAAGTGAATATTCTACTCATGTTGACAGTCTACTTATAAAAACGCAGCCCTGTGTGAAGTGGTACTCCATGAAAACCAGTCCATACGCTATCAACTATGGTTGGCAGAATTTAATAAAGGCTGCAGTTTAGGCAAAAAACGTGTTTTGTGTGAGTGATTTCTCTCTAGTTCTAAGCTAAATGATGCTATTTCTTAGGTTCTTTCAATAAGAAATCCCAATAAGAAATTAATTAGAAAGTTTCCAATTGATTTCTATCTTATCTTTGCTTATTCTATTTTTTTCTATTTTCCCTGCAGAACAAGCTTCAGAGTGCATACTTCTCACTCCTGGATAAATTAAGAAAAGGCAAAAATTGCCCATTTTTATAACAAGCAGTTTCCAGCACAACAACTGTTCATACAATCAGAAAAACAGGGAAATGTGACCCAAATATCTGCAGAGAGGTGAGCAATAGTAATCAAGCAGTACATTATCTGGAAAGTAAGTTATCCATCCAGGCAGCTAACTATGCTAAAATGAGCAGCAGGAGAAGATGTCAGGAGTTTTTTCTTTATGACCTCCATTGGTATGTGTTGATTTGCTTTGGCACTGCCCCTAGGCCCCAGATGTGTGCAGTTGAACAAGGAGAAAAAGGCAGCAGATATTATTGATTCATAATATGACTTGCTGAAATGTTCTAAGGGAAAACAAAGGGCTTATGTTAGCTATAAGGTCCTGATATATATATGTAACTGGTAAAAGTTATAAGGTTTTCTCTCCTTAAGAGTATAAAATATAAGGTTGTTTCAGAGATAGTTTGAAGATAAAATATTATGAAAGCACTGTCCAGAGCAGACAAATGCATCAAACTAACTCAGTTATTAAAAGAACACAAACTTTTGTATGAATTAGTTGCCCTTGCTCAGTTTTACACAAGGCTGCTAACCTTTCCCAGTCCCAAATCAAGGGTAATTTTGTACTCAAGACAACACCATGGCGTATGATGGATTACAGAATGGATCAGGGAACCTTGCTCAGTAGTCTCTCCTCAATACTATTTCCAATTAAAATTTCTAAGAGTGGGAAGCATCATTTTCTCTAAAAGTTTAGTTCCTTCTGATCATAGAATCATAGAATCATTAGGGATTGAAAGGGACCCCAAAAGATCATCTAGTCCAATCCCCCTGCCACAGCAGGATCACTTCACTGGACAAGTTATGGAATCGGAATCACTCAGGGTTGGGAGGGACCACAGGATCATCCAGTTCCAACTCCAACCATGGGCAGGGACACCCCACCCTAGACCAGACTGGCCAGAGCCTCATCCAGCCCAGCCTTAAACACCTCCAAGGATGAGGCTTCCACCACCTTCCTGGGCAACCCATTCCAGGCTCTCACCACTCTCACGGTGAAGAACTTCCTCCTCACATCCACTCTAAATCTACCCATCTCCAGCTTTGCTCCATTCCCCCTAGTCCTGTCGCTACCCGCCATCGTAAATAGTCCCTCCTCAGCCTTTTTGTAGGCCCCTCTCAGATACTGGAAGGTCACAGTAAGGTCACCTTGGAGCCTCCTCTTCTCCAGACTGAACAGCCCCAACTCTCTCAGTCTATCCTCATAGGAGAGGTGCTCCAGCCCTCTGATCATCCTCGTGGCCCTCCTCTGCACACGCTCCAGCACATCCACATCCCTCTTGTAATAAGGACTCCAGAACTGGATGCAGTACTCCAGGTGGAGTAGAGGGGGAGAACCACCTCCCGCGATCTGCTCCTTTAACTTAATACAGGGTGGGATTTGTATAGAGCCAAATAACTAGCAGAGATGCCTGTCTCTGTCTGTACTGTCCTGAAATGGTTAATTAATAGCTTGAGCACCAGCAGAGCTCAATATGGTGGATGCACTGAACTATCACAGTGTACAATGAGGTTTGTGTATAGACAGGTTACTGCGGCAGGTTTGGTTTGGCACTGATCAAAACCATGTTTTGACATTGATCAAAATTAAAAAAAATTTAAAAAGGCAAATTGCACCCTTGCTTCTGGGTTTAAGTGGGTCTTTACAGGGCCTTCAAAGAAGAGGCAACAAAAGCTGAACGGGAGTGGATGCTGCCATGTAGCATTCAGAGTCTTGGCACATCAGGGACCACATGGAGGCAACAAGGAGTTTGCTCTAGGACAGGAAAGGGCAACTAATTCCATGATACAAGACAAAACCCCTAGGTTATATGAAGTTCATGTTCAGTCTGGAGTTCCAACATCTTAAACTGTGGCCATCCTGAAATCTATGATCTGAGCACCAAAGAGATAGCATTAGGATACACTGTAATTTGTCACATGCACTGATAATTTTTAGGCTGGAATCGATACTTGACCAAAGCAAAAGAGCTCTAAAGCTAATCAGTTGAATATAAGAGCTGAAATTACACAGGCAGCACAAATTCTGCAGAATTTGCCAAACTAGCTGTGTAAAACAGAGTAGGAATTTTGCAGTTGTTCTGAACCAGGCTAGAATGTCTCCCTCAGACCTTAGACCCTCTTATTTGCATCTTTTCAGTTTATTAGCTGCCCTGCTTGCTATTTGCATGAATTTTTATTTGTTATGTCAGAATATAATATTTCACAATTGGCGAGACAAGCTGCCATCCAGCAACTGCAGTTCTGTAGATGCCTTTAGGGAAGCAGCCAGTGGCTAACAGCCAGCAAACTGTGCTGTTGAGGAGGGGTTTCAAGAGCAGCAGAGCAGCAATGGAGCAGAAGAGGAAATGGCCCCTGCCTTGAATTCTTCTGTGGGACAAGCTGCAACCGTCTGTCTCTTAGACACTTACTTTTTGTAGTCTGCAATGGTAAAACTGGCTGCTGCAGTGGACATTCAGGCTCTTTTTTACCCCATGATGAGCTGTAACAGTTTGAATGTTACTTCAACGAATTTATTGCATGTTCTAACTGTGGAGGAAGCTGAAAGGTAGGTGATGTCTGCTCCATCCAACCTCTTTTACAAGGGGTGTTTCACAGACATTGTATGGTATAACACTGATGACTGGGTAAACACAACTGGTAGTTGCACAGAAAACATGAGTGGCTGTACATGAAGCATTGCTTCTCTCAACCAGCTCTGGTTTCTTGGCTTACTGGAGAAAGCCCCATCTTTCTTTGGTGACTCTTCCACCACCATCTCTATACTTATTTCTTCATGAGCAAAATTTGTCTTTAATTAAAGAAGAAGTCCTGTGGAAAATACAACAAGTACATTCACTGGTTATGTTTCTCTGCTAGATTTTGGTAACAGTGTAAAGGGAGGTTTTTTCTGAGTATAGAGGGCTTTCAGGAGACAGACCACCCCTCCAGAGGAACTGGCCAGAATGCTTTTTTCACCCTGTTGCTCACATTTTGTGTTCTCAACAAAGTCCTTGGTGGCACTGCACTCTATCATGTTCTAGTCACAGTCCCTCTGGAATACCTTTTTTTTCCCATATGCTTTACCCAGAGTTTGGTCATATATTATCTGCCTGACAACTCGACACCTATAAAAATTTATGAATATGTATTAAAACCAATACTTGATTATGTCAGTGTTTATGAGGCTTCCCATGAGCCCTATATCCTTCAGTGGAATCTAGCTGTAGCCCCTCATAATAATAATAAAACAGACCATATTTTACCATTTATCTGTTAACGTGACTCACTGCTAGCAATTACAGTAGCTACCAGCTCACACTTTTGTTGATTTTAAGCATTTGCTGCCTTGTAAGGGTCTTTGCTGGTCTAAATACACACAGATATATACTCTCTGGGCCTCCTTAACTGGGCTAGAAATAGCTGTGGGCACATTTTTCAGTTTTCAGAGACCAACATGTATCTGTCTATCTCCAATTATTCATAGAGAAATTGGTAGTGACTCATAATGAATGTGTACTTGTGGGTTTATGTACTGATAATAAGAAAAAAAATAACATCACTGGGTTTATTGTGTTTGCAAATACTCTGAATGTGGAGACTGGTAGAAAAATATAAAGAAAACCAAAAAAGATAGGCTTCTTTCTCCTGCAGTAACCCTCTTGTTTCCATCCTTTACTTGGCCTTCAGTATTTTGTTGTGAGGTCTGATAGCGAATTTGTATGGAATGCCAGCTGCAGCCCATACACTTAAGCAAGATATGAATTGTCTTCTGGCTTCTGCAGTAGAAGATGTTTCAGTTAAAGTTAATATTTTGCAGTATGGTTTTGGTATTGCACAACTCTTCTATCTTTTGGTTAGCAAAGTCAAAGCAACATATACAGTAAGACCATAAAGGAGAAGTAAAAATTTAGCATTTTAAAATTGAAGTCAGTGAGTCTGGGATATTTCTGTAATACAAGATGTGGCAACATAATAGTACCATTAGGGAAGCTCTAAGTTCTACAACACATTTTCAATATAGTGTTACATCCTCAGAATGAAGAAGTTGTTTTGAGAAATGAAACAGGGAAGATACTTTTTCTGGAGATAAATATATATTACATGTAATATAAAACACAGATCCACACTGTCCTGATTCAGGAAAACCTGGTTACCACAGAAGAAGAGGATTGAAAGGCACAAATAGTAAATGCGGAACACAGGAGAAATCATTATGTTTTTAAATGTTATTTCTTCCCATAACACAAAGCTGTAAGATTTCTGTAATGTGAGAGCTCCACAGGGATTGTTTTTGCCAGTTTGAATGATGAGCTCGACAGAAGTTTGGTCCAGAAAGTATAGCTGTGCATAAATTTACAGCTCTTAGCAATGAATATGTGACATAGCACAACTTTTAGCCAACAGGTTTTATGGAGATGCAGAACTCTGATGATTCTTGAACTTTATTGTTCTATCTGTATCAGATTATAACTCAAGGAAAACAACAGATTACTTATGCTTAAATTTAAGTGATTTTGAAGTTTTTAATTTAACAGTTGTTGATAACACCAGCACTATTCCCTAAAGAGTTATTTTCATATCTCAGAATAACTCATATGTCTTAGTTGTCTTAAGATAGTGGTGTAAAACCTCTTTAGGTTGATCAGTCATCAAGTCAAATTAAGTTCCACTCCTCTAGAAAGTGTTTATTGCCTTTACAAACCTTGAGATTCCTGGCAGCAGTAATATGTTGCATTTTGGGAAGTCCTGCAGAACATATCCCCATAACCTGTACAAAACCAGGGATTTAGCGAAAATGGAGCAAAAGGGAGTGAAATTAGTAGATTGTTCTATGGGTATAGATAACTCTGTAATATCTGGAAACTCCAGTGTTCTAGAACAGTCTCTTAAAAATCCTCTGATATTTGTACTGCCAAAAATGCGGCTGATGAAAGATTATTGTCTTTTGCAAATTATATAGATGAATACTTTAAAATCTGGGATCTAGATTCACATAAACATCCTACAAAAATCAACGTCCTACAAAAATCAAAATCCTACAGTAACCAACAACCTACAAAAATGATGTAGGTCAGGAGAAGGTGGAGGTCTCTCCTACAGTTAAAGAAAAGATAAAGAAATATTTGGATGACTGCAAAGCTGACCTGCAGTCTAGCTATGTCATTAGCAAATATAAATTGTATTTCACTAACATAAATCACAGACAGAAATAATCACATTGGTATCATTACATTTTATAAAATATAAGGAAGAGTAATTTCAAGGTCAAGATAGAAATGGCCTCATTTTGCTATTACCGACTTCCTTTAGGTTTATTGCTCTAAAACTCTTAACTAGAGACAATTGCATTTGAAAACAGGATCCCATTTCTCTCGAAAAATCAGGACTAGGTACTGTGCTCTTTATTTGCCACTAAGAGCTTGTAACATCCCCACCTTGTGGTTGTTTCTCTGAGTAACGAGTTCAGCCTGCTGCATCTCAAGTGGTTGTTTTGGCTCTGGGGCTCCAGGTTTTCTGAGCACAAATATCATACACTGAGAGATTTTATCTGAGAGATTCTCATTTGAAAATGGCTCTTGTGCTAGCTTCAAATTAAAATACGTTCCTTTCTCATGCTTTAATCAGACATTATTAAAATTTTATATCTTAGCATCAATAACTAAAGTTGAGGATAACTAACTACAGAAGCAATAAATCTATAGGATGATTGAAACTATCACTAGTTGAAAATAAATATTTCAGACACTAAAAAATGCCATAAAATCAAATAATAATATCTAAGATGACCCAAGTACTTAGTCAAGAAGATTAATTATCTTTTATTCATCCAAATATTTGCACCTATCCCGGTATTAGATGAAAAGAATCTGCAGGACACACAATAATATTCATTGTCTCGAGTGGGAAAATGCTACTGTCCATGTTTCACAAGGGACACTGAAGAGTTTCACAAGTTAACTGACGAGACCAAGTGTCCTTTCAGAAGATCACAGAGCAAGAGAATGATGGAAGAGTAACCAAGACTTGCTGTTCTACAGTTCCTGACATTTCACTGTTAGGTCTGCCATCTCTCATCTTGATTCACCACGTTAATAATATCAGGAAATTGTCTACTCAACCCCAAGAAACCCCAGATTGCAGGTATTAACTCAGCACTACTTGCAGAAGTTGAGCTGTGGTTTTTTAATTTTTTTTACTTTTTCAATTTGCACATGTAAGAAAAAATGTCCCATGATATTTCTGGTATTTCCCTGATCCCAATCAGCCAGAAAAAAGCAGGATATAAGCTCTTTTGTGGTATTTTGCCACTTCCTGCACAAAATGTTATTTTGAAATGTTCCCTGGGCTTTCTAAAGTATAAGAAATATTTCAGCTTGGTGTTTTCGGTGAAGGTGTTCCTAAACTCTTATTTTCAGGCCCATTGCTCCTTATGAGCATTATTTTATTTGGTCTTTGTTTATTATTTACAACCATTACACTTTTCATCATAGAAACCCTTCCTGGGTTTATTGTAGTCATTGTAACTCCCTTTTGTGAAAAATCACATAAAGAGAGTATGACAAAGGCGTTTGATGAAGCAGCATGAGTATAAACAGCATCATTCCTTCTTCTTCCATTTACAGAGACACCTCACAGCCAGAAAAGCTGTATTAGCTCTGGTTGACAATATTTTAGGGAGTTTAGGAGGTGGGTGGTAAATTATGTGCTCCTCACCCCACTACAAGCAGTACCTTTCTTTATTGAAAAGGTGCAGATCCTGTAACTTCTGCGGTAGGATCTGAGGACCAAAGAGTTGTCATACTCTGATGATGTTTCTTTCCATCTCTATGATGCATCCTGAGACAGTGGCACCAAGAGTGCCCTTTATATTCCCCATTGCTACCTTGCTGTGAGTTAAAATGAGTATTTCTTTTTTATTTCTTTATTTTTTAATCTCAGAGCTATTTTTCCTGTCCTCGGTGTCCTACTGGATATTTGTACAGAGAAGGTCTGGTCTAAGAAGGCTCAAAAGACTCACATACATCTCTTCTAGATCCAGGCACCACAAGTAGCAATAAAGCTAATCAAAATACTAGAAAATAAGAATTTTTTTACTCTATCTGGTGTGCTTCTTTGTGGCAGCCTTGCAAAAGCATTTGTTTGGGTACATCTGTGATTGCATACTCGGAGGCCTGATACAACAACAGAAAAAAGAAACTTTCCTGTCAGAAGTGACTTGTCCCAGTCTATGCTTGAATAAGATTTTTAATTGCTTTATAATGTCAGTCCAAAGTAGGGCTTGGCACTGCAGGTAGAATGAGAGTAACAGAAGGTAGAATCATTGAATTGTTTAGGTTGGAAAAGACCTTCAAGATCATTTTCTCTAGTGACTTCAGAGATAATGAAGACAGATACAACATCTTAAATGTGGTCTGTGATGTAGGCTCAAGAAACCATGTTCTGCATGATTAATCCCTAGAGGATTCAAATTACTCTTTCTTCTCACTAGTGAAAAAAGGCTTAGAACTTGCTGAAGGACTTTAACTCCAGAGCTCTCGTGCCACCTGCCCTGGCCACCCTTGTGCTGTTTGTGTTGTGCAGAGTAACCCCAACTCTGGTGTTTATAGCTGTCCAGACCATTTAGTCTTCTTAAGATTAAGTGCTAATGATATGACACTCAGCAAAATGATGTGGTTTGATTTCCAAAACAGAATACCCCAAATAGAACACATGGTCCTGGTTTGGGTTTCTTCCTGCAGAGCGTAGTTTTTGTCACCACAGGGTGACTAAGTCATGGCGCCCTGCTTCCTCAGCATGATTCAGAACACTACCATATTCAATAATCATGGAGCATTGAGGAGCAGATCAGTTGAGGGATGGGTGGGAAAATTTTAAAAAAGGAAAGAAGTTTGTTCAAATAGTCCTTGCAGATGGTTACTGGGAATAGTTGATCTGAAAATCAAGCTTCAGGGCATCCTTTCCTCAAATGTTTGCAATGCTGAAGTAAAACCACACCTTTGAAACTTGTGCTGTGCCCAAGTTCATTGAGGCTCCAAAGAGTTTTTGAGTTTTCTGCGGTTTTTTTTTTGAGAGTGAAAATTTTGCCCTGTTCTGCTTGAAGAAGTCTGCCTGTGACTAATTAAAAGCAGCATGTAGCACACATTGCAACAGTCCCATCATTGCTGAGCCCTGTAGGTGGTCCTGAAGACCACAGGCATTTGCCTACTGCAGGCTCTGGAGGGTGAGGTCTAACAGCAGTGCCCCCATGAACAAGAATGTCCCAGCAGTCCCATCTCAAGAACAGGTACCACTGAAGCCAGCTGAAGTCATGCCTCAGCAAGGGCTGTAGAGTTTGGTCTTGAACACTTCCATGAAAGATGGATGCTTCAGATCACAGAATCATCATGGCTGGAAAGGACCTCCAGGGTCATTGAGTCCAACCTTTTCTCCTAGTGTCCAACCGCTAGACCATATCCCTAAGCACTGCATCCACTCGTTCCTTAAACACTTCCAGGGATGGTGACATCACCACCTCCCTGGGTAATCCATTCCAGTATCTAATCACTCTCTCAGTAAAGAATTTCCTTCTAATATCCCATCTAAACCTCCCCTGATGCAACTTGAGACCATTTCCCCTCATCCTATCATCACTAATTTGAGAGAAGAGACCAACATCAGCCTTGCTACAACCTCCTTTAAGGTAGTTGTAGAGGACAATAAGGTCCCCTCTCAGTCAGTCAGATCCATTCAATGTTAATGGTGTGTAGATACCGCATTCATTTACTACCACGGGGTAGAATAAAATTTATATTAATATCAAGTGTACTTTATTAGCCAAACCTTGTTCTAGTCTTACTTATCCTGTACATTGAGAAATGCTTTGAATCATTGAAACCTAAAATGTTTAATCAGTGAAAGCAGCTTAATTAGGTTTTAGGGGATTGTGGGCTTGTGCACATAATCACAAAATTCTACTGTCCAAAAAGTAAGAAATAAGAAAAGTGGGATTTTGAACTCTATGGTGTTCAATACAATCTAAAAGGGAAGAGATAAAGGGATAGAACTTGTCCTCTGACTATTTCTATGAAGTAGTAACATCATCATTTCCCTTCCAAACTGCTCTAGTTTAACTGATCATCATCTTCTATAGAACAGCTTGCAACACTAGTGGTGGACAATATTAACTGGGGTAGAGCACTACCATGACAAAAATGTGAAAGCAGATGTTTTCTTGGGAGTTGAAACTTAAAATAATTGCTTAAACTAAAAAGACTTGCTTAAACCTAAACGACTTGCTTAAACTAAACCAATTGCTATAGTGACACGCATACAGAGATTTAGGTCTATTAACGCAGTTTCTACTGAAAGCCAGAAGCTTCAGCAAAGAAAACACAAATATCAGGTTTTGACATTTGTCTTAACTTCATATTTCATCTACCAGAATATGTGTTTGGAAGTATTTAAATGAACACATAAAGTTCAGAATTTGAAACTTTCTGCCGTGGGATTTTTGTCCTGATGATGGTAGGAGCCCAAGAGGAAACAACTTTCTTTTTGTAATTAAGCAGAGCAGCTATTTATACTTGTGGCCACATTCCGGTACAAAGTGCACTCATGGCATCAATTTAAAGGGCATATGTTGGAGGCAAACACATGAAAGTTGTTTGGAAAGAGGTATGGAGTAAAAGTTTCTGAAGTGTCTGAGTCTCTCTTCAAGGAATGAGAATTCAAGTTTCTGAAGTGTCTGAGTCTCTCTTCAAGGAATGAGACTTAAAGGACATGCAGCTGACTGAAACCCAGCTTTACCAGAAGCAAATAATGACTTAAAGGTTGCTGTGAACCTCTGTAACTGCAGAAATTTCCACACTTTCAGGATAGATTTGAGTTACTCCAGATGTACTTGTCCTTATTCCTGTATTAGAAGACCTGATATAAACAATTTGCTGTGACTTCTGTAGCAGCAGGATTAAACCCAGAGCCATTTGCCAGTAGAAGACTCAGACATTTCTTTACCCTTTATTACAGTGAATAATCTTTTTTCTTGTGCATTTTAGCTTCCATTCTCTTTAGGTATGTAAGGTGCCTTCTAAAAAAAGAGCCTGTGTTTAGAAGAGGAAAGAATTTTTCTTTAACGTTTCCCATTTCCACCAGCCTTAAGAGGAAGAAGCCTGAAAGTCAGGAGCGTGTACATTTTCCTGTGTAGCTAAAACCAAATTCTGCACGGAAACATTTTATCAAGTACCTTATTTTTCTACACATTCCTGGAGGACCTGCAAAGGAGGACCTTGTCAGCTAAATTGGAAACACTCTAATAAAGTTAAAGAGTTAATGGGAGACATTTGCAGTTTCCCAATAATTTTCCTAGTGACTTAAACTCAAAATAACTGTGTACACTTCTGCTACTGTTTTCCTTACATCTCTGTATCGAATGACACGCAGAAGAATTAGTGCCGGATATCTACCATTTGTTGCACACCTATCAAATTATAGTTTTGCTCTGCAGACTTACAGTTTAGGTGGCCAGATCTCTGTTTGTCTGGGAGGCTATTTGCAATTACTTATAAGTAATAATGTGTGTTTTCTAATTCAAACCACTTGTATAAATAGAGCTTAAAAACCTTGTGACTGAGGCAATAAAATAGAAGCAAAGGTTTAGCTGTTTGAACCTACTATTGCAGTCCATTTAAAGGGCAGTGGCTGAAATATAGTTCCACACTCTGGGCCACTTTTGGCCTAACTAGACAACATAAAAATACATTTTCCCCCTATAATTAGGTTTTATTATTAGCCTAGTCAAGCCACTGTAATGATTGCTGGTTCTTCCAGAGAGCTTTGCTTAGTTATTGTGAACCAAGACACTTCCACATACTGTGCTAAAGGTAACAGTGTTACCTTTGCCATTTAAATGTATTACTTTCTTTTAAGGATACACAGAAGAATAAGTATGCACAGCTTGGTTAGTTCTGTCTTATGTTCTTCTGTGTCATCTTTCTACCCCTCCATTTACTAGGAGTAGACTATGGTATCTGAATATCATATAGCCAGGCAAGTATTTATGCCAAGTAATGCTCCACATCACTGGCGTCCTGACTGAAAGGTCAAGTGAGAACTAGTTTTGAAGGATTGTTTGGCTGTTTCCAAGAACATATTTTGGTTTTTCTTTTTTGTTCCCTTCAGAATAAAACATTCTGTTAGGGCACTTATTTTATAAAATCTGTGTATTTTCTGCATCTTTTTGACTTCAAGAAAAAAAAATTAAGTGGTATCTTATTCCTTTCTTTTATCTGCCTTAAGCCTTGAAGAGCGTTCCTCTGCATTCTTGCCTCCACTGATAACATCTTTCCTAGCTGCTGAAGAGCCGACAGCATATTACAGGAGTTGCATAGCACTGACTCCTTCTCATTTAGGTTTGGCCTGAATGCCAAAAATGTTGACCTTTTCTGTATTTAATATGGCTTCGAAGTGGCATCTTTCCAAGTCTTAATATGATCTACTGCTGAACTTTCTCATCCTCCTCCACTTGCTTTCCACTTCAATCTTCTGCCACTCCTAGTTCAGCATATGGGATATGGACACCCTACATTGTGTGGCATATCCTTTTACATATATCAAAGGGATTCAGGAATTCTTTTGAATTCCTGAAGTGCTGCTGTATTTGTACTACTAGTCAGATTCTTTCATCAGTTTCTGGTATCAGTCTCTATTTCCCAATAAGGATTTCACGTTCTTCTACTATCTCATTTCTTTCCCCCACATTAATTTTACCCAGTGAATTTTGCCCATCAGTTCTCTTAGAACTTAGAACAATACAGCATAGGAAAAGGAATATACAATATCATTTAACCTTTTTACTTCTCTTTTTATGAATGAGTGCATCTAATAATAACTCAGGTCAACTACTTTGGCTCCACTTTGCCTATTTAAATGTGTCGTACAATAGATAAAAACACACAAAATTTGAATTGTTTCTGATCTGTGAAAAGGAAACATATTGAATAGCTGCCTTTGGATTTACATTTTGCAGTTGTAATAGACGATCGTTATGGATCCCTTTCAATGGAAATGATTCTGTTCTATTATCTTCTATTCTATTTGTTACTTAGCGTGTGCTAATTTTGGTTATCTTTGCAGTTGCAATGGGTTCACAATGATGTTTACTGACCATTTGAATGACAAAATGAAACCTGTCTTGAAAAAGCCTGATTTTCAGCTGTAAGAGCAATTTCTATAATATTCCTTTATAAAATTCTAGTTAACATAGACCAAATTCTATACATTTTACAGCTTGTATCCCATGGTCTTCTACCTGATTTGACACCCATGCTGGGTACTGAGGAAAGTGGTTCTGTAAACCAACAAAACAGACCCATGTCCTGGGCAACCTTGCTTCCAACAGCTGTCCCCCATGAAAAAAGTATTTGAATAATGCCTCTAGATATACTTTTTCAAACACAAAGATCTAATTCTCGAAGGTCAGTGCCATCAAAATATGTCTCTTTGAGCCAAGCCCAAAGCATGGCAGGGCCAGGAGTGTATTTGAAACCAAACAGTGCCAAGCCTGTTCTTAGTCTCCACAGAGTTGTAGAAAACTCCCCAATAAGGGCAATTACATAGGCCATAGGAAAACCATGCCAAGTAGACACTGCAATATCATTTGTGAGGAGAAGTTCCTATGGTCCCTAGAGATTATTTCCTCATTCACTCAGAAGATTCAACCTCCTGATGGGACAAGGAAATACAAAACATAAAGGGTCTGCTCTCCTTTTTGTACCCAGTAGTGTGCCTTATTCAGTCCTGGAAAAGAGATCGAATAACCACCTGAGGGAAAACTCATCCTTTAGCCTAATTTACTGTACCATGCATCGAGTTAAAATGGTAAAGATTTGGGCAACTTCAAACTAATTCAAATTAGGGGGTGTAATTCAGTCAAGCTTCATTCTTTTAAATTTTCTTTTCACCATTACCTTCACATATCTTTGTCTTTTCTCCGTCCTGCCTTTCTTACTCCCTGTATTTACCTTCTTGGAATGCTGATTGAAAAAAAATCTAATTCTAACTAAAATGGAGTGATTACCCATGTCAGTCTTCTGTCATTGTGAGACCAGTAACATTTCCAATAGCATGGGTTAAACTTCCCAGAGAAAATTCTGTTTCACAGTCTGAAAGACTTTAAAAATTAACTACATTGGATGGACAATCCAGCCCTGTGTGCTGCACTGACAATGAGCTACTGTGAGTAACAGCCAAGATATACATCAGCTCTCATTCAGAATTCATATTAGGTATTATCAACATACTTTAGGTGTATTTCTCAGCTTGCATCAGGGTCTGTTCTTTCTAAACATGGACAGCAGGAAGTATGGAGAAAAAAACCCTCAGTTGAGGCTGTAAATTCTGCCTTTCTAATCACACTGACCCATGATTACTCTTTCATGCTGGGCAGATACATTACTTTTTAGTTATGCCTATCATATGAGTAAAGCCTAAGGAAGGGATCTCTGCAGTCCAAAAGCACTGCAAAAAAAAAAAGAGACAACAGAAATTTCCACTGCCTTCACACCAAAAAGCAAGGACTTGCATTAGTTGAAGTCTGATGCAACATTTGGATTTAATTAAAGTAGGTCAGATTCTGCCCTCAGATACACCAGTCAGCTTGGGTAAGACTTGGCTTGGAGGGGACATTTTCAAATTTAATACCACGGGATTTTTTATAATACCATGCCAAATAGGGCATAATGTATTTTTAGAAACTTTCTCATTTATAATAATAAAATGCTCTTCAAGATGATTCATATTAAAAGAAACAATTATTTTGGCTTACAGGACATGTTTGTAACGATGTGTAGACACTTATTTGGATGCAATTCAGCAGCATGCAAATTCAAAGCAGGGATGTGTGCCAGTGACAGGGCTGAAAAAAAATCTCGACGAAGTGAGCCATTACTCAGTAGCTGTTTGTGATGCCTTTGCCTTTTAGCTCAGGGCTCCCTGCAGCTTCACAGGGTTGAAGAACTAGAAGGGACCTCTAGAGATCATCTGCTCTACGCTTCTACAGAAGGATATATTCAAACTGACATGCACAGATGTCAGTCAGTGATGGCTTTCTGTATACTGAAAACACGTGAAAAAGGGAAATTCCACACCCTCCAATATTCTTCAGTATTTTTGCAGGTTGACAAGCTTTACGTAATGAATAATAGGAATGGCTTTTGGTGCAAACAAGGCAAATTTCTTCTATTTATTTCCACTGTCATTAGGAGTAACAGCTGAACATGTGCTCTCCCTCACTGGAAAGTTCTTAGTTTGCCTTTTCTCAGTCTCCTATTTTAGAAGAGACATGGCAGAGAACTTCAGCTCTTCCGAGGTATTTATATTCATATTAAACCCTCTCTATACTTGCTGCTGTCCTTGGAGTTCCTTCTCCAGTTGTCTCAATCTCTTTCAATGCCAAGAGCAGTTCAGATCTGACCAGCAGTGAGGACAGCACAATGAACATATCGCATAGGTTGTGTATAACTTTTCCCGGCTTGCAACTGACTCACATTGTTGACTCCCATTTAATCCCTAATCCATGAACCTCACATGTGTCTGTCCACCTGTAGTAAATGTTTTCTTCAGATTTTAGAGCATTTCTCCAACTTACCAAGACCCTTTGAATTCTAATTGAGTCCTTAAAAAGGGTTTGTGAAACCTTTCAGATTCCATTTCTCTAGTCTGTTAACTTGAAGAAAACTTGACCTGTGTAGGTAATACTTGAATGATTCCATATTTTTAAGAGTGAGTGATGGCTATTTTCTACTTAAAACTAGTACTTCACTCCTCATTACACTCCCAATATGATAATTTGACAATACTGCATTTTAATTTATTTAATACAGCATCAAAAGTCTTTCAAAGGACATAGTCATTCTGTGCTTTTTCTCCTAACCAACTAAAACTCAAATTATTTCTTTTCTCAGGATGCATCATTTCCAAAGCAAAATGAACAAAACTCTACACTTCAGGTGATGCTCCTAAGAAATCATGTTGATAAAGCCATTGCTGCTCATATTTTCTTTCAAATTAACAAAGACGGTTTGTTTAAAAACTTGGATGAAAGATTATTGTACTTATTTATCTGCAATATTTATTATTCCAATAGTATATGTATGTATGTAATATATATATTATATTTATATCTACTTATATATAAATATTATTGGATTATTCCAACCATTTGCTGGGAGATTAGGGAAATGTGAACAATATTTGAAAACTTATTTCTAATGTAGCTTGCCCTCTTTCTATCAAACAAAAAAAGAGACTGTAAGGACAACAATTCTGATTTATTGCTTTTTATCCCTTTTTCCCTAACCTGAAAGTGGGGACCACTCATTACACTCTGGGCAGGAAAAGTTGTTCTGCCTCAGGCTCTGTTATCTCCCCTCACCCCTCCTGCCTTCTCGTGTCATTCCTAACAAAAGAAGCCTTTTTAAACTATGTTTTAAGGACGGCTGCTACAGTAATATCCTGTGGAGAACACAGTCTGATGCAGCCCAGAAGGTCAGAGAACTACCGAATCAGCAAATGGACTCTGTTTGATCTTACAAGGCTTCTGTCTCTGACTTCTCCCTCCCCTCTCCATTTCATGCATTCAGCTTAAAATATATTTGATGAGGGTTTGAGGTTTTTTTGTTATTCAGACCATTTGATATTTTAATGCAAGTGGTACTGAATTAGATGACATTAAATATCTGTGGTATACTAAACAATCTAATAAGATTTTTGCTGCATCCATACATGTCTAGAGTACACTGTCATTCTGTTGGGGTGTTTGATGATGATGCACTATCTTCTTATGGACAAGTAGTAGTACAAAGATGTTTCTCCAATGATTTCTGGCTGTGGCTTCATTTCTATCACAGTTTTGCCTCACTCGCTTGCACCCAACTGTAAATGGGTCTGCAGCTGGCCTGTCCCATTTCCTTCTGACTTAGGATCCAGGAATAGGCTGCCCAGGGAAGGGGTTGAATCAGCATCCTTGGATGTGTTTTAAAGTCATAGGGGCATTGGTTTAGCGATGGCATTGGGGCAACTGGGTTAATGGTTGGTCTTGATGATTTTAAGGATCTTTTCCTACCTGAAAAATTCTACGTTTCTAAGATATTCTAAAACAGACATGCCAATGTCACCGTGTCCTTAGTTCTGTTTTTCAACGCAGGAGTGCTGCAGTTACAAAGTAATATCAGACAACAGGTCGGCGAGGAGTGATTAAGAATGAGATTATTAACTTTACCTTAATTTATGTTTCAAAAGAATAATGGAGTCTACATATTTTCCAAGTAGACTTTTTATAATTTGAGGTATCTTCTTATCAAATTCTAGCAGATTAATTTGCTTCTGTGAGTGGATGATAGGATCCTGAAGCTGTAAGTGCAAGGGGATCCCCTTATGTGATGGGCTATGTCCCATTTACACTCCTTAAACTTTGGATTTCAAGTTAACTTTCCCAGGCTTGCCGTAGAGAAATGTGTCATCGCTGTGACGCATTTGCAAAAACACCTGACACATTTTGACTGTTGCTGTAATATAAAAATAAAAAATACCAGTCCCCACAGGCAGATCACGTTATCTAGAGGACAAGAATTTTGCACAAGATCTAGTAAACTTCTCAACATACTGAAGTGAAGCGGACAAAGGGATAATGATGTCAGACAGACTCTCTGCTTTTCACGCAATGTAATGTACAAAAGAGTATCTATTGCGTGTAACTGAATCATAGAATCAAAGATTCATTAGGGATTGGAAGGGACCTCGAAAGATCATCTAGTCCAATCCCCCTGCCAGAGCAGGATCACCTAGACCAAGTCGCACAGGAACATATCCAGGAGGGTTTTAAATGCCTACAGAGAAATAGACTCCACAACCCCGCGGGGCAGCCTGTTCCAGTGCTCCATCACCCTCACTGTGAAGGTTCCTTCTGATCGTAGAATCATAGAATCATAGAATCATTAGGGATTGAAAGGGACCCCAAAAGATCATCTAGTCCAATCCCCCTGCCACAGCAGGATCAACTAGACCAAGTCATACAGTCAGTCAGGGTTAGAAGGGACCACTGGATCATCCAGTTCCAACNTCCTCTGCACTTGCTCCAGCATGTCCACATCCTTCTTGTAATGAGGGCTCCAGAACTGGACGCAGTACTCCAGGTGGGTTCAGAGCAGAGTAGAGGGGGAGAATCACCTCCCTCAACCTGCTGGCCACACTGATGCAGCTCAGGATCTGGTTTGCCTTCCAGGCCCCAAGTGCACTGCTTGCTCATGCTGAGCTTTTCGTCCATATATTTATATGGAACTTCCTATGTTCCAGCTTGCACCCATTGCTCCTCGTCCTATCACCAGATGACCTTGAGAAGAGCTTAGCTCCATCCTGCTGACACCCACCCCTCACATATTTATAGACATTAATGAGGTCAGCCCTCAGTCTCCTCTTCTCCAAGCTAAAGAGACCCAGATCCCTCAGCCTTTCCTCATAAGGGAGGTGTCCTACTTCCTTCATCATCATCATTGCTCTACGCTGGACACCTTCCAGCAGCTCTGTGTCCTTCTGGAACTGAGGAGCCCATAACTGGACACAATACTCCAGATGTGGTCTCACTAGTGCAGAGTAGTGGGGGAGAAGGACCTCTCTTGATGTGCTAACCACCCCGCTTCTGATCCACACCGGGATGCTGCTGGCCCTCTTGGCCACAACAGCACATTGCTGGCTCATAGTCATCCTGCTGTCCACTAGGATCCCCAGGTCCCTTTCTCCTACTCTGCTCTCCAACAGGTCAGCAAGTTTTGGTTTCTGATACTGTTCAGATTAGATAAAAGCAAATTAAGAAATAATAGCAACTAGACTACAGCATCCTTGGATGTCATTTTGGAATAAAATCCATCTTAGGTTCTTGCATGAAAAAGCTGCACCCTAGAGAGGGTTAGTATCAAAGGTGTAATTCAAAATGGGGAAGAACCACCAAAAAACCCCAAAAATACCAAACCCATGATTTTAAATGAAAAACATTTGTTAATGATGTAAAGAGATCACTTTTTTCAAAAGACTGTATGTTCTTTACATAGTTTCTTCCTTCTACAATATTTCAAATATACCAGCAGGCTGGATAAAAGAAATTCATCTTGCTGAATTTATGATGCCTCTTTGGTTTGAACTCATCAGGGCTTTGCCATAAAGTAAAGGTCTAAAACTTTTTTCCTGCTTCTCCTGAAAAGACAAAAGAGAACCTCATAGCTGGACCAAATAATTATTCAATGTGGTTAGTATTTGTTGTCTCCTATTTATTGTCATCTGGCCAACAAAAACAAACATCCTAAGTTGCTCAGAGGATGTGGGATTCCTCACGGCAAGTGCATGATCTCAAGCAAGCTGAGCTTGTTTCACAGCTTGCACAATTTTAAAATAGCCGTAAACAAAGTGTGCAGTTTGCGCTGTTGGTTTCTACAGTACTGACTGCAACCTGGGTTTGTAGACACGGCCTTCCCTTAAAGGTTTCTGGAAAAGACGAAACACTGGTGAAAGCTCAAATTGTTACCTGTCCTGAGGTACCAGCCTTTGAAATGAGCACTGGAAGGATCCTAGTGCAGATTATAAAAAACACAAGAGAAGACAATCTTTATATGGTGAACTTTTCAATCCACAAGTCAGCAGGTTTTCTAAGGGCTTTGCTTATCCCAAGGAGCTCACAGGGTCACCCTCTGTTCCAGGGCAAACAGCTTCTCTCCCTGTGTCCCTGTCTGTGCTGCTATAACCAATGAAAGTGGCTGCTCAAGCACCTTGTCATGTTCTTCACTGCTATTTCTGCTCCATTCTCTACTCCCCAGGTCAGTTCCTGGTAGCCACAGGCTGATGGAGGATCTACAGTCTCCACTACCTGCAGTAGCTTTACCTGGGGCTCTCAAACCTGAAATCCAAACTGCAGGGTTTTTCTTTGACTATGATTCTGTTGATAATCACTGTATGATAATAGACCCCTAGAGTTTCCCCATGCATTTGCCCTTTCCAAGATTCCACACAACATGTGAGGTGCCGCTGTTCTGGAAGCTTTACAAATGTCTTTTATGTTCAGGTTTGGTTTTCTGTAAACCATCTGGCAGTTTTTTAATACCCGCAACCTTGAATTTTAAATTTAAATCAAAGTTCCTGAGAGCAAGTTAAATTACAGTTTCTTTTCTTTTGTATTTGCCTATGCTTAGACAGACATATCTTTTTCTATATCCTGAGGCTGTTTGGATTGAGAGCAGTTGAATTGTTACCTGTTCCTGGTGCTTCACACATCTATGGAGTTATGGAATAACAGCCAGGCTCAGCAGTTGTGCTTGGCTGGATATCAGACAATATTTTTATTGTGCTGCTTTCATTGTGAGCTGGTATCTCACCCACAAGTAGCATCTGAAGATGAACAGAAGTATCAAACCCTCCTTTGCTTCATGCTGACAATAAAGCAGAACAAAATCATATCCTTATTGTTTTTTCCTTCTCTCTTTCTATTCAGGAGCCTCACAGCACATTAGATTATGTCTGCCATTCAGGGTGTAGGTTCAAATATTGAGGATTATAACAGCAATATGGAAAACCAAGCCACAAGACTTTGCAAGTGGGAAAGAGGAATCTGATCTAAACCAAAACTGCTTTCACTCACTCACATGGTCATCCACATACTCACAAGATCCAGCACCAAAGCACAGGTGTCCAGGAGATCTGCCCAGGGTTCCTGGCAGTGACCCAGAGGACAAGAAACATCACATATTGACTCTGTGAGATACCTGACTCCAAGTATAATTGCTGCAATAAGAAAAAATAAAAAGGTGCTAGATACAAGTCTATAAATAGATATAAATCCATACGTCTAGATAGAAATCTGGAGCAAATATGCCAGCAAGTCTCTGTTCTTACTGTTTTTCTAACCACTCCCCTCACAGTTTCCGTAGAGCTCTGTGTTTTGTCCAGCAAGACCAGGGGAGGACTTTTAGTTTCTAGCACGTACACCACATATCAGTGAAAGGATTCCTTTGTCTTCTGTTGGACATATCAGTCTTGAGAGTTTGTCTCATTTAATATCCTTATGCGAGTTTGAAATTCTTCAACTTCTGACTGTTTCTGCTGAGCCTCCGGTATCCCCAGTTCAGTCTGGTACAACTAACTTCAGGGGAGCTTTGCTTTGTTAAAATATGTTAGTTGAATCATAGATTCATAGAATGAAACAGTTGGGAAAAGACCTGTGAGATCATAAATCAAACCATTAACCGTAGTTAGCAAGTTCACCACACACCACACTTAATTGAAGTTAATGAAGGGCTCACAAGGCCTTCTGTATCTTCCAGGTCATATTGGTCAATCTTAAAGAAAGAATAAGGACTCTGGGTTTCATCAGTGGTTGGTTCAGCCCTCCTTAGAACCCGTTCTAGTTTCAAACCCTTGAAGATGTTGTGCTACTGGACACTCTTCACCATTAGATGGCAACAGCTCCCCGGCTAAACCCGCCGGAGTTGTCGGCTGCGGCAGATGGATGGAAAACCCAATTTCCTTTTCTGTTCCAAAAAGCCTCCCAAACCCCGGGCTCAGATCCTGTTTCTGGTTTGGGAGCGGAGAGCTGTCGAGCCCCAAGCGATTCCAAGCCCTCTGCCGGGTCCCATTTCCTTCTGCCCCGCGTTGCACCCCTAATGCACAAAATCCTTAGAACAGCCAGCAGCCCCATGCTTCCCCCAAAATGGGAGAGAAGGATAGTCTGTGATGCTGCTTTTCAAAAAATTGCAATGAAAGGATAAAGATGTGGCTGCAGTATCTGTGTGATAAAACTGATAACTTCCGCTTGAATCAAACCCACATAATTTCTGAGCTTGGTTGCAAGATGAAACAGGTTTTCAACATGTGAAAGCAACAAAAAAAGTAACAGCTTTGGGGTACAGACTATGAAGGTTTCATTCATCAAATCACAGAGGTCATGAAACATTGTACTAGATGCTTAATTTTTGCATTGTATGTCTTAAAATTAAAAACGCGGAAGGGATATTTAGAAGTTACCAAGCACACCTTAGTTATTCTTTTGTCCAGAAGTCAAATCAACTATTTCAACCTTATTCTCGGGGGATGCTTCTCCAGCCTAGTCTTAAGAGCCCAAAGGCTTTAAGACTGGGAGTAGATTGAGTCTTCCCAATACCAATAGCTCTTAAATACCAAGATTTGTAGATGAAACATGCAGCCAAACTTCAGTTACCAACACCAGCTGCTCTGGTTCTTCAAAATGCCTGAAGATATAAAGATGCTTGAGTGTCTGTAAGCATGTTATTGTCAACGAACCTGAGAAGTAAGAGCCAACAGAGACAAACAGTTAATGACATTGAAGTCTTGACAACATTTGTGCTTTTGTTTTTGCCCAAGAAAGGCACTAATCTCTTGGATTTCAGTAGGAAGATATGCAGATATGTACAGAGAATAAGCATTTTAAGCCTAGAATTTCATATTAATTTTTTTTTCTTGTAGCTACTACTTATATGCCTGACCTTATAAGACAATGAACATAAAGTTTTGAGAAGCTCCTAATTCTTGGTGCTTAGGAACTTTATTTGCTTTTCTATTCCATGTTATATTATTTTGATCATCATCTTAATTCTCACTGCAGCTGGGTCATTTTCCCCTCTCTCTCCAGCTCATTCCTCCATTCTCATACTGTTTCAAGGCGGTACTACAATTTCATTTCTTTAGCCTGCACAGACATTTGCTGCTCACCAGTAAAAGCTGAGCTGATGTTTGCAAACATTGTCTTTGCAAAATTTTCTGAAGCATTGAGGTCTTTTTGATATTATTAGCCACAACCCTTCAATTTAGGAAGGATAATTATTCACGTGCTTTTATGAGATCTTCAAAATCATCAAACAAAGGTGCCAGATGATTGCACAGTATCTATTTGCTTACTTCTATTGACACAGAAATTAAGGACTTCCTGGACAGGAAAAGACTTTTGTCACAATTTTTATGACATTCTTGCACCTTCCATGCTTCCTCTTTTAACTTTCTCTTGGACTCGAGGGTGCCAGACAGAGGGATGGCATAAATAACACTGATTGTTGTGAAATGACTACATTAGTTTGAGCTAAATTCATTTCTTCACCTTTTTGTGTATGACATTTGCCTGCACCACCTGGATTTAGGATTTACCAGCTATCTCCTGTAGCACCAGCTGACACGTCCCAAGAGCAAAGCATAGCAATGACAGAAATAACAGGCTGGGCCAAGAAGAGGCCCCAAATGTGATGTAAATATTTAGTTTGGGTCACAGCAAGAGGGATAAGAGAAAAGTGCATTTGAGAATTTGTAAGTAATACGGCTTGTCTCTAAGCAGGATTTGCTCTATTTATAAAAGTTAATCACTAGGTTGGTTCTAATTAATAATAAACACTCAGTTAAACATTTCTTTGCATTTGAAATGGCATTTGCTTTCCCTAGTAAATGAAAACTGATCCTTTTAGTGCACTCCACACCATTTTGGCAGCCTCTATCATAAAATTTGCCTCTTGTCCTGAAGATACCTTGACTGCTGCTATGCTATATTCAGTCACAGAATGACAGAATTATGGGGGTTGGAAGTGACCCCTGATGATCAGATCACTGAGTACAACCCCCCTGTCAGGGTGGAACCAAAACTATGGCAGATCACTCAGAAATGCATCCAGACAGGTCTTGAAAGTCTTCAGAGAAGAAGACTCCACAACCTCTCTGAGAAGGTTGTTCCAGTGCTCTGTCACCCTTACAGTCATTTACATACAGTTCTTCCTGCAATTAATTATTGTGTGGTGTTGCCATAATAATGGAAATAAGGCTGCTCTGTTGTCACCATGACAAATGAAAAAACTTTACCCACCCATCTCAGGACAGCCCTTGACCAGACCAGGTGAGGAATGTCACCTTACACATGACATGTCTGGGAAAACCTCTTCTTTTATGAAGGAAGAATTATTCCCACACATGTGGATGAAAAACTGGGAACTGCCCCATCGTTTAGGGTGTTAGGTTTTCCCTCTGTCTGTAACTGCCTGTGTACCTACAAGACAGAAGTCCTGGAGGTGTCATGACATATTTTTCTAAACATTCTGTTGCAACTGCTGGATTGATTTTTGCCTTGTTTTTGTTGTTGCTGGGGTTTTTTTCAGTGTACTTTTGGTTTGCTTCTCACCAAGTAAACAGAAAATATTGTCAACAAGTTTCTTGTCCTCTACTCTGAAATCTGATGTAAAGAGAAAGTAGAAATATACTCCCTCCTGTCTTCTCTTTTGTAGATGGGAGAAAGCTGAGTGAACAAATAATTCCTAGTGATTTACTTCTCAGTCTTCATTGCATGTCCATGGGGAAATTGTCCACAGAAAGCCCGTGGTTTTATTAGAATATATTTGATTTTCAAGTAATATTCTCCAAATGCCACTGGCCACTAATCTAGTTACCTGGAATACTTGTGGTAAACGAGTGTTTAGCGACAACAAATACAATTTCCTTTTAAGTCAATGCTTGTGGGAACTGTTGTAGGTATTTGTGTGGGACTAGGATGAAGTCTTTAATCAAGAAGAGTGGCAATTGAATCACAGTCACTCATGCAAGGAAACCAAGTGGGTGGAGTCAGTCTTATGCCTGTAGTCTGTCCCTGATCTTCCCTCAACTGCTGCAGTGTGGAATGTTAGCAGTTTCTGATATATCCTGCCCACAGCCGCCCTGCAGCTGCTCCAGAGTGGACTGTGGCACCACAGCAAGCATGAATACAGGCTAAGGTGCAGCACCCAATCTTCTGCTGTCTCTGCACACTCTGCCACCCCCACCCCCGTGTCTGTGCTTGGCAGAAAATGGATAGACAGCTGAGGAACAGAGAGGGCAGAAGGAAAAGTGATAATGTCACAAAATACATCACTATTTGCAAGAACAGATGTGAATCAGAGTTTTCTATGGGTTTAGCAGAGGGCACATTTTCCTGAATAGTCTGAATTCTCCAAAGGGTCATGGTGTAGTAAATCCATTACTTACAGAACTGGAACAAAGACACCACAGCCACACAGTGCAGATTGCTGATCCCATGCAAGTTCACTTTGCTGTTTCAAATTTGCTTAATAACTTTTGTTTGCAACAGCAGGTCTTTTCAACCTAAATTATTCTGTGATTCTTTCGGACTCCTTCATTTGTGTGGAAAAACTTAATATTCCTGTGCATCCACTTTAATTATTTTAAATGGCTTGAACTACTCTCCAAGCTTTACCTGTTTGGCTCTAGACAAAGTGCTAACATTCTCCCCATAGGTAGAATAACTTACAGGTTAGGAAAAAAGGTTAAAGCATTTTTATTATGTAAGAGATTTTAAGGTTTGTTTTTTTAAAATGGCTCTAGCACCTCTGCAAAAGGTAATGGAAACTTGAAATTTGGCAGGAGTATCACTGCTGTACTGGAAACCAGCTTTGTTCAGCCTGCAAGTTAACTGTACCCTTTCACCATATATCACCTTTGAAATATGGTTTTTACTTACAGGATCACAAGGTCTCACTCACTCCAGAACCACCTCATTTGCTGTAAATGTGCACAGTGGCTAGAAAGCAAGAGGAAAGTGTGAGGAAATAGGAAGATATGTCCAAGTGCAGGATTACAAATGGAAGGGTCTGAGTTCCTTGTCTTTTTTCAGGCATCCTACCCGGCCTTGGATGAGTCAGTTATGGCTGGCTTCTTTACCAGCTTTATCATGTGGCTCATGCGGGGACTGAAAAGGAGGTCTGTGCTCACCCTTGGCTCGGTAAGGGGTGTCCTCATGGTATCAGCCCATTCTCCATCCAGTGCTGCATGCCAGCTGCTGTTGCCTTCATAATAGCATCAGGTTTTGTGCAGCCAAACTTACTGCTGTTTGCATGGTGTTGGCCCTGCACAGGTAGCCTTGAAAATATTTTTTATTCAAACCTGGATGTGGTTAGTGAACACGGAGCTGCTCTGAACAATGGCAATAAGATGAGGAAACGTTGTCAAAAATGAATGTTCTATGTGCGATCATCACGGGCGAGATGTGCCAAAGCACCTGCAGAGCAATCTGCACAGAGCTGCAGCAGCCTTCTGTCTGCATTTGCACCACTGTACGGATGGGACATGGACATTGGCTATTCCAGGGCTATCCTCTGTTCATGAAATGGGACATTAAGCTGCACATTGAAAGCATCAGAAGTTTGCCCACTTCAGTGATTGCATCAGCAGAGCTGCCTTGGGAAAACATTTCTTTCCCTAATTAGCCCAATTGTATCAGTATCAAGCAGAAAAATCTTCTTCCCAGGGGCTTCCACGTTACCAGATGATACTCAAAGGATGGCTGCTTCCCCTTTAGCATTGCTGTTTTCCCCTGAAGTAACCTGATATATAAAGCTTCCTTTCTTGAACAGGGCAAAATAATTGTCTTGAATGTGATATCTGATGGGTGACTCTCTTGTTTCTCGAGCTAAGTGTCACTGTGCTGAAGGACATTGATGGATCTGCAGTGTGGTTTGTGAAAGCATTGTGCCTGTCCACCTGTTTTTTTGCAGACCGTTGTGGGGAAACCTTTCTGCTGCAGGTGGAAGCCAAAGTTTAACCAAAAATTGTTGACCTTTATAGCTTCATACCACAGTCTGTGTGGTAGTTACAGTTTTAACAGAACAAAACCCATGGTGGAAATCAGACCAGAGAATAGTTTATGTGGGGAGAGACCTCTGGAAGTCTGTGATCCACCACTCCTACCTCAGATCTAAGGTGCTCACGATTTTATCTCCATCTGAATTTCATGTACCCATAAAGATGGAAACTTCACCCCTCTCTGAACTCCTGTCCCAGTGTCCAACAATCCTCATGTTAAATAACCTTTTCCTTGTATCTAAGGAGAAACTCTTATATTCCAGATTCAGTTCTGGATATTGAATTTAAATTTTATATCCTTTTCTGCAATTATGAGGGGTAATTAGAGTGAACATCATATTTTCAACAGGTTTAAAACCCCACAATCATAAGTAATGAATGTGAGAATGTAGAGATAATCCAGAGACATAAGATGTTCTTTGTCCTCAGAATATTTCAAGTCACATGCGATGTGTGCCATCTGCACAGAGAGCAGAACTTGAGCAGAGGATATGAAAACTTAAGCTACCAATCAAACAAGATTTTTGAAGTGCACTAATCAAAATATGAATAAAATTCTTAAAACTGAAGTGGTTTAATTTTTGAATCAGAGAGGCTTGTTCTATTCATGTGCCAATAAACTGCCCCTTTTGAAGTCTGTGATGTTCAGCTATGACTAGAATAAATTTCCTGTAACACCCATCTCCTTCCCATCTTGCTGCATCCATGTTCCAGGTGGGCCTGACTTGTTTGGGTTAAATGCCACTGGAGAGTCACGGATAAAACCGGAGAGCATGATGCTTTCATTTGAAAAAAGGAGGAACCAGTTTTATGTAGAGCAGGTGGAAACCAGATGTATTTGTAATAGAGGTGAAAAGAAGCAGAAGTGTCCTAACAATTGAAAAGGATCGTTTCCATCAGGTTTCACAGGTCTGGATTTCCTAGACTACATAGCTGGTCTTAATTAGGGCTTTTCAGAGAGAACATTGTTCTTTTTAGTCAAAATTTTTAAAAAATTAACTTAGTCATAATAACTTTATTAGAAAATGAAGTCTGTTATTTTTTTCACAGGAATGACTGGAAAATTTATATATTTGCTAGGATTCTTGTTTAAAGCCTGACTGTAAATTACTCTGTGCATATGTGCCTTGTGGCAAAGTAGCAGCTCCACTATTGTGTAAAAATTTTTCTCTTTCTATTTCCTAAATGTATGTTTGCATCTTGTTTTGAAATCTGGAGGCCTTGTAGATGTTCTTGGTCTCAAGGCAATAGACTCAAGGCAGCAGTCCTGGCATAAAAATAATTCCTAAAGTTGAGGGTTGCACAGGTGTTGAGCTCTACCTTGAAAACTATTGCCCACTGAGGCCCTGGGCAGCCATGGGGACATGGTGGTGACCTGTCTTTCTATAGGTCCATTTTGATCAGCAGCCCTGAGCAGAGTGTTGAGTGAGGAGGTAGACTGGGCAGTGAATGTGAATGGCTGTGGGCTGGACAAGCAGTGGGAAGGACACTGCCCCCCACCTAACCTTACCTCCTACCCCATGGAAAATAAATGGGACTGTCCCAGGACATAGAGTGGGCAGAGGAAATTATTTCTTCTAGGTGTGCTGAGCTTTGGGAAAGCCAAGTACCTTAATGCGCTTTGACTTTTCCTGCTTTTCTGTGTCTGAAGTGAGCCTGGAAGATAACCTGCTTTTATTTTTGAGGAGCCTGCTGGGTTTTCTTATGTTTGTTCGTTGGGGCAAAATTGATGGAGATGGAGGCGGACAAGTGGAAGGGACTGACTGACCTCTGGGGGTAGAAGGAAGATGAAAGTGACCACAGGTGCAAAGACAAGATTGAGAGATGATTGAGGGTTTGGTAGATCTTTGCTGAAAATAAATGCCTAGCCAGTTACACAACTGCAACCAGATATTTTAGATTTTGAGGGATGTCTTGTTACCCATCCCCATAACAGAATATTGAATACAAAAAAACCAAGATTTTTTTGTAGCTTATTAGTTCAGGTTCTTTTTTCATTCTTAATACTGCTACAGCCACTTGAAATGAACTATTCCATATTAAAAAAATGCTTTGCAATTCAACTTTATGACTTAAGGTGATTGTTTTTGTTGGACCTGTAGAGTAGGTTCACCCCGAGAAGTATTACCCTATGGAACAAGCAAAGAACACTAGTCAGGATACTGTATGGCCTTAGTTTATCCAAGCTCCAGAGCAAAAGATGCAAAAGCTGGGGATATTCTGGAACTGGACCACCCATGTGGAGAGCAGCAGATGTTCTGTGATTATACGTAACAAATATTTATATTCCTGGCACCCTTTATTCCTTACTAAAACCTATACCTTTATTACATGCATGACTGGCTTTCTGCTAAATATGAAATGAGGACATGCTTTCTCATAGAGAACGCTGCCAGACACATAACTGAGTAAAGCTGTGGCTTCTCAGTATCACTTTTTTGGGCAAAAGTAGTCAAGCGTTTGCAAAAATCATATCAAAACATGCTAAAAGTGTCAGCATCTTCTGTTGCTAACGCAGTTTGTAATGTATGTCAGGCTGAAGCTGACTTCAGGAGAAGTAGAATTTTACTCTCAGTTACACCAGGAATTTCAGAAAGAAATATTGTTTAAAATTATGAAATGTTAAAGAAATGTTATCTTGGATTTGTAGATTTACCTAAGCTCTGATTTTTTTAAAATGTCCATCTGGCCTTTATGACTGACTGTAGAGAAAGTATTGAAAATACACCCACCCGCCCCCCACCCTATTTGCTCAAAAAATGTCAAGTTTTTTTCTTAGTTTTAAGAAAATCTAGAAGCATGAGTATTTCTGAAAGTAACTTCATGCTTATGAGAAATAACTGAAAAAGTTAATGCAACTCAGTCATGTGATTCTGATAACTTGCTTTTAACAATCATCTTGTAATCTGATGATTTATATAAATTCATAGAGTCTTACCCTTTTCCCCAGTTCTCTTTCATTTTTTTCTTAATTGTAACCTTGTCATGATGTTGATTGTGACTGAGTCGTTCCTCATGTTTTCTCTGTTTCCACATTACTCACAAGACACTGCTAGATATTTTTAGTCATTTACAAACTGTATTAAGATCAAAAGTTTCCTACTTTTTCTTCCTTGCATGTAAACTCCTTTTTAGTTTTTGTTTTGAGAATCTGTTGTCCATTATTTATTTGGTTATAGTATTTCTAGAGATTGATTAAATAGACTTTCAGAGAGCCATAAAAGTGATGGCCTGTTACTTTAGTTTCTGGAAATAAACACTCCCATGCATGTATAATATGATTACATTTTCTTCTTGTATGGCAGCACTTGCAAATTATATTTTGAATTCATACCAACTTTTGCAGGCTGTGAGTAAATTCAACTCCTGCTGCTCAGACAAGATTAATGTGCTGTTTGTTTCAGAAGAATATGCATAAACATACAAACCATTCTGATATCTGTCTTGCTTTAGCTGATAGAACACCAGTCACTGGGAATTAATCTTTTAATTATGACTGCACAGTTACTATGCAATGAAGGATAAAAGAATTGCTGTGACTGGAACTACCCTTCTTTAGTCAACTGAGAAGCTGCATATATTCATAAAGGGTGTTTCAGGAGGTTACAGGGCATACAGAATCAAAAACTGACCCATTGCTGTCACCAAAATAATTCAAATAAGTAATGCTATATGTATTTGTGCATATGTCTGCACATATTTCTATTTTTTTCAGTGATAGAAAAGAAGGAACAAGAAAATGATATTTGAAGTATACAGGAATGATCCTCTGAATGATCCATTAGGGCAGAAAAATAGCCAGGGTTGGGGTGAAGGAGGGCAGAAGAGAAGGAAAAGATACAGAAGAGAAGGGTAAGACATAAAAAACTCTTGAACTACCAAAAGAAAAACAAAAGCCAGAAAACATTATGGCTTCACTTATTCCCTAGCATATATTGACAGCTGCTCCCAGAAGGGAAGAAATAGAAAATCTTTGTCTTACCCTCAGCTCTGCCCACCTGGATTCAAAGCTTGAAGTTGCCATTCGAAAACATGAAATGCAATGGACAGAGTTTAACCTGTGATCAGAGAGTAAATGATTCATCCAGCAATTGCATCAACACTGACTTGCTCTGATTTACACATCTGCTGTTGCAGATTCTCTTTCCAGGATTTTGTGAGCAACCCCAGATAATTTTACAATTTCCAATTGCTGATTTTCTTGGAAAAGAAAAAGAAGAGATATATCTCTTGTATTTCAAAGCTTTTAATATTCTGGAAAATGTATTTGAAGTTGGTTATTATAAGACCAGAGCAGAAGACTGCTGTGGAACACAGTTGCTTCCTGTGCCATGCAAAGAGCAAATGACAGAAATGCCCTACTCTTGCTCAGTAAGTGTCCTGATGACTGCAGTCACTAAATGCTTCCTGTCATTTGGTAGCTGTCAGTCACTCCGAATTTCTGCAGCCTGCTTTGTGGCTGCTCTCTTAATTGAGTGTGTTCCTCAAGTGAATGTCAGGATATATGTCTGCAGAAATTGTGGTGGCTGGCAGATGAAAGACAGAAAATCAAGGAAATATTTTTTTCTGGAACATCCTTTAAAGCTCTGAGATTACTCCAGGGATTCTCACCTCTTGTGCAGCTGAATTAATCCCTCCGAACAAAAGTGATTGTTCTTCGGATCCTCTCCAAACATATGGCTGAATATTTTGGCAGTTTCTGTCTTGTTAGTATACAGTAAACCTCATGAATTTCATGACTGATCATCTCCCTGGCAGCTTGGAGTCCATGGCTCTATATTTGTTGATACAGCCTGTTGAGATCTAAGCTCTTTAATTTGCAATTGTAATATGTGCAATTCAGTCACAGGACATTCAGAATCACTCAGTTCTAATCTATAATGTCAGCAAGCCCATTTCACTGACATTATTGTTTTGACACTGAGTGTAATAGAAATGATTAAGCCAGGAAGAGAGCAGCACTTACTTGACTGCTGTCAGCTACTGAACCACAATAGCCCAGCACACAGTCCCTATTCAGCTGATGAAACGTGAAACTCGATATGCTGCTGCAAAATGTTAGGAACCACAATGCTATATTTCAATCCCTACTTGATTTTATAAATGTTTAGTCTCACTGTTAGACTCAACCTCGTACAAAAACAATTCCTGTTTCACAACGGGAAGACCCAGCCACCAAATGCCTTTCTTTTGCAGTGCACTGTATCCATGTGTGTGTCAAGGCCTTTCCCCATTACTTTTTTCCCAAATGGAAGAGTGTATGGGGGATGAAAATGGAAAGGACATGAACAATACTAGCCCTTGTGACTTTAATGTGACAGTTAAGATTCATGATGGTGGGTGTGTAATGTGATAGAAATATGTATCAGGGCCCTTCCAGCAGAATGTACACTTTGTTCCCAAATAATTTGTTATTGCTAGGCTTGGCAATGCAGATATTTGAACTGAGTGCTAAGTAGGTATTTCTCCAAAATAGGTGTTTGCTTTCCTTAACATTTTATGTAATTTTATATCATTATGCTGTCAAGTGTCCTGCAGCATAAGGGTTAAAAATTTGGCACAGACAAGGCAGTGTAATGTTGTAAGTAAATACCTCTGTCTCTCTTCCATGTCTGAAGAGAAAATTCCCATTTCCTCTCAGCTAGCTAACTGAACAGAAGATCCACAGTGTAACTTCAGGGTATTTCAAATTATACTTACAAGCAGCCTTAATGTATTTTTCCCTTATTTTATAGCTGAAAAGACTTTAGACTATGTTGTTGTTCACTAATGTTTTGTTCACACGTCATCAAAGTCACTGCAAAACAACATTCACAGAATTCAGATTAGATTAATAATTTGAAAAGAATAGTGAGAATGAGACATGCAACATCCCCTGACACAGAGCTGTTTCAGAGGGCACAGAGTATCCTCGGTAGCAGGGAGAACCACCATCAGTAGAGGTAGGCAGCAGTACCTACAAACTTCAGAGACCTATTTGTACCATCACTCTGACCTGTGGTGCTGTTCTGCTCTTGCTGATTGGAAGGATCTGACTTGGAAGAACCAGAAGACTTTGAAAATGAAAAAGCTACATGCAAAAAAGTGGAGTAGAAACCTTTAGGTTGCTTACGAAGCAATTATGTGGTTACATAAATGAGTTTATAATTTTACCTCTTCAATAAAATATCACCACAGGGAAGAGAGTGATTTATGTTACTGCTTTGTGAATAACAAATAAGTTTATACTAGTGGGAGCGCACACATAACAACACCTATGACTGTAGTCTTTTCCAGTATCACTATATGTTCAATAGTATAAATATCCAAACATTTTCTTCTTGATAACCCTGTAAGCCTTTCCTCCTGACATAAGGTGTGGTTCATAACTTCAGTTCTCCTTAGATTTGGTGTCTTCTCATTAGCGGTGTTGAGGCAGACAACTGAAACATCAGCCCACAAGACAATGTAGAAAGGTTCCTATATTTTGTGGTGTGATGCATTTTTAGCATTACTTCAGCAGCACTGTCGCAGATAAGGGAAACCTTCAGTGTAGACTTAGCAGATTTAGGTAGATATCAAACACTGGATTAACTGGAAATGCTATAGTAGTACAAATACTAAAAGATAGAGTGTGGGACACACACAGACAATGGATTTACATTGCTTGCTGTAATTTATATGTAGAAAATAAGTGGCTAAAGCAGGGAGGCAGCAGGAGTGGGGCTTGAGTTCATGTTTTAGAGCAGGGAATTTTGGGTTTCATCACTGACTATTGCTCTAATTTTTGGCATGCCAAAACTAAGTAACTTAATTTTCCCTTCTGAGAAATGGTCATAGTCTTAAGCAATTTCTTGTGCTTCAAGTGCTTCAAGTGCTGAAAGTGCTTTAAGGAGACTAAAGGAAGTAGCAGTTACAAAATTATATAAATTCTTTGTGAAAAAGCTCGTGTAAGAATCTTTCCTTCTGTGACAAGTGATCATAACAGACCATAAGAGAGTTGGAGTTTCGCCAAGGGAGAGGACAGCAGGCAACCATGCATGCCATGGCAGTGATTTGGTAAACCCTGCTGAGAAAGTCAGTCTCTGCATGGCTTTGCTTCCATGTTGACTGCACAAATCTGGGCAGAGAAGTCAGGAAGTGGGTCGAACAGCGCTGGTAGGAAACCACTTCTTTTTCCCTTTCTTTCATCTTGCAGTACTTTTTTGAGATCTAAAAACACGCATCCTGTTCCACTTGCAACTCAGTCTGAAAAAAAGAACCAAAGTGCTGAGCTGCCTGTTCATTAACCAAACAGAAATGGTGGAATGTTTTACTTTTTAGGTTTATCTTCTTTTCAACTTGTAAAAGTATTTTCTGCATTTTCTTGTTTTAAGTTTAGTCACACATAACCATTAATTCTGAATGAGAAGAGTGAACTTTTACGTCCGGAATACTATGGAAAAACAGTTATGTTTCTCCTTGGTGGCTTGTGTGAAGTTCCTGGACATGAACATGCTGCTTGCTGTCTGTGTTCTCCCATCCTTGTACGCAGGCTTCAGTTCTCAACATAACATAGCATTAGTAAAGGTTTGGGGTTTTATGCTTTGGGAGTGAAGAAAGGAGACATATTCTGTGGTTTCACAATTGGCTAAACCCACCCAACTGTGGGCTGTCACCAAAAGCAACATCTCCTTCTCTTCCTCGCTGTGCGAGCTGGTTGTTTTGCAACCAGATCTGCAGTATCTGCATCTTTTCAGGCAACGGATTAAATCAATAGCCCTTTGGTGGGGTCAAAGCACTTTTTGATTTGGGAATTGGTAGAATCAGTTTTGGCCATGGATATGTTTAATCTGGAGGTCTTCAAAAAGGTACCACAACAATCACAACACTGTTGCTTCTTGTCCTGGGCAGACTAGTTGAAGTCTTGAGGCAGATTTTTTTGTGTGTGTGCAAGTTCAAACATTTCACACCACGGCTTTAGTCAGAGTGGCTTTAAGGTGGGTATTAAGCTTATTTGGACAGATTTATAAGCACAAATTCAAACTTCTAATACATGAAAAACAATTCTGAAAACAAAATAGAAATTCATTTTTTTCTCTGAGTTTCATGCATCCTGACTGATTTTAATAATCAATAACCAGGTTTTGTTCCTCTGGCAAATATATCCTTTGCTACAACAAGGGCAGACCAACAGAAAATTCAATGTGTTCAAATATGACAACTTTTGCCAACTCCTCCTTCTATTATCTATTTATAAGCCTTATTTTAACTCCTCACGTAAGTCAAATCACAGAATTTGTATCTAAAGACTCAGTGTTTTTTCCTGATTATAACACAAATTTACGTGGGAAAATCGTCACATCTATGTTCCCTTAAATAAATCAGACTGCAAATAAATTGATACAAGTCAGAGATAAAAAGTAACTTTTAGGTCAAACATTGAAATAGTTGTGACAACTTTCTTTTCTGGGAAGCAAATGGCATATGAACTGACCATTTACCTTAAAGACATTTCTGTCAAAGCTATTTTTGTTATTCATCTTGCTGAAAAAAAAATTGTTTTCCCACTTAGATGAAATTTTTTATTTGTCTGTTAGAAAAAAAAATCAGTCCTTTGAAGACTTTGAGTTATTACATCAATAATAGTGTCTAGCACACACAGACTTTTTTTATTGTCACAGATTGGTAAGGATTGGTTGTAGGGTAAAGCAGTTCTTGTAGATCTATAAGTGTTTAAAGGAAACAAATAAAATTCAGATGTTTCTTCACCATAAAATCAATGACCATGCCTGGGTCGTTAATAGGATCTGAATTATTCAGATACACATTCATGCACAAATCTCTGCTGCTTTAATGAACTGTACAACTGGAAAGAAATTTTGCAGCAACAAGCTGCTCTGGACAAATGATTTAAATTCAGAAAGTTCATAAATATTTCAAAATTGGTCCCTGTAATGGGAAGCAGTAAGGAACTCCAATTCCTGTTGGTTCCACCAGCTCCACCTGAAGAGGAGATGGTGACGAGCTGATGCTAACCCTTGTGCTTCACCTTGTCCCCAGCTGTTGTTCGCTGGAGTTGTGTGAGGTCATTCAAGGAATTTGGGCTCTGATTAAAGTACACAGTTACAATGAGCAGATAGTCCATATTTTGGTACTGATAATGTAGCAGGGGGACAAATTTACACCTAACGTAATCAAGCCTAAATGAATGTTGTGCTCCCTTATCCTTTCTCTGGATTGGCCCAAGCAGCTGGCACCCCAGAGGATTTCTTTATCAAATCTGCACGTTCTAACTGCCATCTTAGCAGCTGAGATGCTAATTTCTGGCTTGATGCTGGCCAAAGTGTGGTTAACCTCACAGAACTGTAACATTCCAGCAACAAGGGTTTGTTTTTGCCCCCTAACCAAATGCTAACATTGTACTTTGGAGAGTACAATATTATTCAAGCTGTCTAGCAATGCTCCAAATGTTTGTACCATAGCAAACTAATGACAAACTGATTTATGCATTACATTGAAAAAGTAATTGCCAAATATTCTATCTCCAGCCTAAATGCTGTGTTGTGAGGATAAGCTCAGGCAGACCATGTATAGGTAGACAGCCAGAAACAACCACAAAAATCTGGCTTCCTTCTGAGTGAAACCTGCTTCATGTTTTTCAAACAGCTCTGCATGAAGGGAAAAATGGTTTTTTTCTCCATGACTGTGGTCCTTCAGAGTGCCCAGAGATGTATCTCTGGTCAATGCTCTTGGAGCTTGTGTTGGAAGGGTACAGAATGGGCCATCCTGGGAAATACTTTAGGAAAAGGCAGTGCAGTTCCAGGAGGCATAAAAGCAACATTGATTCCTTTCTCCATCTCAGAGGTGGTCTGTGATTTCTTCCCTCCAAGCCAGCTTTGAAAACACCAAACCATCCCTGGAGCTCATACTGGTAGGCAAGGTAGGAGAGCCTGAGCAGTAGAAATACCTGAGCAGAGATGGGATCACAGGGGAAGAAAAAGTCTATGTTGTACTTACTCTTTGTCTTCTGTGCCTGTTCCCTCTGATCAGATGAAAAAGCAGCAGTATACGTACTAAAGCCGAAGAGATTACTTGTTTGGTAGTCCCTGAGAAGCCTTTGTTACTGGTGTTTCCTGTAGCACATGCTGTCTATCTTACATACATCATTTATTTCCTACTGTTATGAGGGGAAATCAGTTTCTGGTATCTGATATTTTAATGGAAATGTTTCTATACATGAGCTAACCTTGGAAGGCATTTCAAACATCTCATCGCATCACCCAGGAAAAACAGCTTCATTTACTGATTCTTAGACTCCTTTGAACTTTGCACAGGAAACCACCTGGAAATGTGTGATAAAGTACACAGTTAAAGTAGCAGAAAAAGCAAAGCACATCCCACAGCCGAATATAGACCAGTATAAACAAAATGTTCCATCCACAGACAGTCTATACACTTTTTCTTTTCTCTTAGGGGGTTAGCCTCAGTTTAGACCAACCCACTTGTGATTTCACCTTTCACTAGTTACCATAAGAAGTTGCTTTAGCTTACTGTGTATAAAGTCATATAGACTTGCCACTTATTTAATAATATGACTGCATTTATATCCTAAAATGGATATGGATAAAGCTGAGACCTAGCATGGCTCTGGGTTACAAAGCTGGTGTTCAGAGCTCCCATTCAAGCACTGTTTGCTCTGGGCTGCTTTTACCTTTTGTGTGCATTTTCAGCCATCCTGCTCTCTCAGGTTGTCCTACAAGCTGGGGAATCATCCTGCTCTGGCCCTTTGGGAACATGTAGTGTTAGTGATGTGTCAGGGTCAAACCTATTCTACTTAAGCCAACAGCCAAAATTTCACTGGATGTGGGCTCTATCTTAGACAAAAGGACCACAGTGACTGTCTTTGAAAATGTTTTTTCTTCTTCAACACATAAAAAACTTCTAATCTTCTAGCTTTTTCTTTTACTCCTTACCTGGGAAGACAGAAAAATATGTGATCAGATACAATTCTGCTAAACACCAAGTGCACACACATAGTATTTAATACTTGAACCTCTGTGCTGGCGCTGCTTTAAGAGACCAGCAACAAGGTGCTGCTCAGACAAAATATGCTGGGTTATCTGAATGCTGACTGTTGGCAAACAGAGGCCATGGGAGCTGCCAGCACCAACACCTCTGGGTCATCCTAGTTCCTGGTTGCACAGCGTGCTCAGACCCTCTCAGGCTGAAGCCCAGGAACTCCTGGAGAACCACTGCTACTGCCACCCATGAACTGCTCTTGTCCTCTCTGAGGTACCTAATATGTGTTTTGTGGCTTTCAGCTCTGTGAGGGTTTGGTATGTAGTTTTAATGGCCCTCCTGAAGATTGGGATTACTTGAGCTATAATGTAGTTAAATGACGTTTCTTTAACTTATCTTCCTTCTGGACCATGCCAGGTTTATCACCACGTGCTTTTCCAGCTCTGCCCCTTCTTGTAAATAACACCCCAACACAACACTTCTGAATGCTGGCAGTGGGGACAGGGCGTACAGCAGCCTTTGCACTGAATGCCAGCCTGGACGACCCTCCATCCAGGCAACCCAGGATTTGGCATCTGCTTCACTGAATGCTGCCCCAAGCTGAAGCATCTGCTCTGGCTGTGCAAGCACTTAAAGTTTTCACAGCTGCCAGACTGGGCTCCATTTACTCTGATTTTATATGCTTTTTAGGAGCTGGCCTAGCTTGCAACAGCACATAACTCTAACTGTAGACTTATAAAATTAAGTTTTGAAGCTTTGGATCTCCATGTGTGTCAACATGGAGCTTCACATTTTTAACAGAGAGGAGCTGAAGAGGAAACACAAGGTGATGGGTGTATTACCAGGTGGCTAAAATTAGTGGCACTGTCCATTTCATAATGTTTCTGAACGGGAGAAACAAAGTGTTGATATTCATGACAGAAATTAAGCAAAGGTATGTGTCTCACACAAAAGTGGAACTAAGTTCCACTTTTGCTTTCCCAACGGCAAAGGAACTCGTACATATGTCTGTTTGTTCTGCTCAGAGAGATTTATAGAGTATCACAGTAAACCATGTTGGAAGGGACCCCAAGTCCAACCTGTTAAATTGAAGAAATACAGTTTAGATGAGATGGCCCAGCACCCTGTCAAACTGAGCCTTAAAACTATCTATAGTTGTAGAATCCTCTGCTTCCTTGGGAAGAGCATTCTGATGTCTAATTTCTCTCAGTGAAAAATTTTCCAACTGGAATCTCCTCAGGAGCAACTTATATCCATTACCCCTTCTCTTTTATATGAGTCACTGCATAAAGGGAGTCTTTCATCTTCTTGGTACCACCCTTAATGTACTGCTACATGGTAAAAAAGACCCCGCTAAGCCTTCTCTTCTCAAGACTGAACAAACCCAGCTCCTCGACAAGGTACTTAAATTTCCATAGAGCAGAACCATCATGGTGAATGTAGGAATATATTACTTGTGCACAATTCCTGCAACTAATGGCATGATCCTTTTCTTTTTTGTGATAGACACCAAAGATGCCATGACTAATCATCTGGTCACCATCTGTTAGCAATATCTCCATGTGAATTAATTACCAAGGGCCTGGGAGTCCTCTGTTTACAGTCCTCTGTGAAAGTAACACTGATTGGCACTGACACAGTATTAAATTGCTTCTACTTCTAAATATGGCCCTTTGGACTAAAGATTAGCCCTGCCACCTGTCCACTTGGCTCATAATCACTTCTCTCAAATATTTCTCCTCTGAAATGAAACGTAATAAGTACAAGAGTATTTTACCAGTGTGGCTCTTTATTGACACTAAGAGCAGTAAGATGCTCATCACTGTTGGTGTCTCACCATGAGACTACTCTTCTCTTCAGAACTGAAGACAGAAAACACAGTCAGTTGGACGTTCATGCTCCTGCCAACCCTGAAACTGCTTCTTGCTTTGTCTGGAAGGTGAGCAGCAAGATATTTAGCGCTGAAGCTGCTTTGAACAGACGTCTCCAATCTCTTAGTTTCTAGATAAACCTGATTGTTCTGAAGAGTTTCACATGCAACTTGCACTTGTCGTCCTGAATCTGATGTTCTGCAAATATCCTGTGATACTGATTTACAGTCTACTACTCTGGCAAATGCTGCCACAATATAGTTCCAGAAAATAATAAAAAGGTTACAAACACAAACAAAGCAGCTTCAATAACCCTCCCAGCACCCTTCCCCCAGACTACCACGCAGCTGAAATCTTTAGATGACTTTCAGCAATATTTTTGGAAGAATTCCTTCACCTCTAATCAGATGGCAAAACTGTTTGGTTTATTTAATCATGGCTGTGAAACTGAGCCTTTATTTTTTTTTCTTATCTTTCTTTTTTCATAAGGATCCTTTTGATTTGCCTCTCTCTTCATGACCACATGAAACTTGGCTGGTGATGAAAAGACCAAATGGGCCTCACTGAAAACTTGTAGAATGTGTAGAGTTCAACTCAAAGGGCTGGAAGGTCCCTGGAGGAACTGCAGATTTACCACTACTCAATTCATATCTAGAAATCATGATAATTTCAGTGTGCGCAGTTACCTACTGTGTGTAAGACCTACTATGCATAAATACCTGCAAAGGTTGTTCCTATGTATCTTGTGTAGAAGTCAACGTGGTCCCATAACTGACAATAAGGAGCTCAGAAGGAAGACCTGAAAAGATTGGCGTCTGAAGACTGCTTTTGCAGAAAGATGTCAGAGTCCTGAATGAAGTCTAGGTGAAGAGCAAGCTTGGGGAGAGCTGTTAACATGAAAATTCTACCTCCTGAGTGCTCTCTGCAGGAGGCATCTGGCTTGGGGTCCCAGCTGAGCTGCTGCTTAATAGCTCATCCGGGTGCCAAAAAGCTGTTTCATGACATTCTTGGCATAAGCGCTGCAAAAGCAGTGGAACATTTTTGCTAAACAGAGCCTTTACTCTTTAAATCATTGCTTTCTAGTTGAAAAACCCAAGAAAATTGAAAGCAATGTCAAAATGTTAAAACTTTAGTGTTCAGTCAGACACTGAATCTCAATGGCTGGCTCCAAATTTACCTGATGTATACGTTACAAATAGTTGCCCTTTTGTATGTACAGCAATCTACCATGTCCTCTGAGCATCATGGATGAGCTCGTGTTCCATCCAGTGCACCTCCAAAAACTACTTCAAGCTCAGCTAATGAATCTTGTGTTACTTCTAAAGGTAATACTTGGGAGATTTAAAAACATTCACTAAATGGAACTGGCCCAATCTGCAGCTGGAAAAACCAGGACATATTATTCTTCTGGAAAAGTCATAAAAAATTGGACACTTTTCATCTGTATTTCTGTGCTGGGTGGATCAACTGTTCCATGCTCAGTTAAGAATTCTAGAAATGCTCATGAAATTATTCCTGATAAGCACAGCATAAACTACTTATTTGCTAAACAACTGTTTGCTTACAGGCCAGTTCAGTGACCTGTAGTTTATTGCATGTATGTGTCCAAAACACTTTCCACTAGTAAATCTTCTTCCATTTTCCTTTAGCTTTTTTTTCAGTCTCTTCAGAAAGCTTTAAGATTCATTGCAAATAATGATGAGAACAGGGAGAAATCATGCAGCGTCTTTAAATTCTGTGGGAAAAACACCAAAGGCACATTCAGCATGGGGTCATTTCATAAATTGACCAGAGAGACAGAAGTGATGGGATGACACATAGCAGGAAGATGCTGAAATAATGTTTAAAGGTTATACCTCTTATGAACATTTTGGTTTTTATACTCTTGCCTTCCATAATTTTTCACACTGAAGTTGTTCTCACAGAAGAGCAACTACACAGTGGTATTTCAGTAATTTCATATTGATTTGTGGTTAAAAAAGGCGTAATTATTCAGAAAAAATATGTTATCAATTTAACTTTATTTCCCAGCTGTGCTTACCTGTCATTTTTAATTATTATTTTCAGGGTCCTGCTGATGATGTCATTCCCCTGACTTTCCCAAAAGCTCCTCAGTGTTCATTCCCAATGATTAATGGAGGTATGAAAACTATGAGGGCTTCCAAATCAAATATATGTGTGTAAAGGTAAGTAGTGCACAGGAAAAGATGATTAAAATAAAGAATTGTGTGTTTCCTTGAAACTCACCAGCCCATCGATACTGTAGCCTTTCAGATCTCAGTGGAACTTTTGTGCAACCCACTGAATGCTTTTTCTATTGGGGAAAAAAGTATCTAGACCAACTTGACTGTTAGATTTATTTGATTTTTATTTTATGGCTGTGGGTTTCACATACTTGTGACATTAAAAGGACAAAAATGGGCTCTGTGCTCAAGTGATAGGTCTGGCAAAGCCATACATCAATTGTCCCAAAAAGTGTGGGTCTTGAGACCTACTTCATTTTGAATGTGGGTTTTTAATGAAGAAAATTTAATAAATCGACATTCTGAATCTTTTGGCTTTCTTTAGGAAAAAAGGTAAGCTGTTGCAATGCTGTGCATTAATAAGTGCTCAGGAGTCAGATTTCTCAGGAGAGAAAGTGCAGCACATTGTATTAACTGAATGAGCATTGCGTTTAGCTGGGCTTTGCCAAGGCCTCTGGAAATGTCTAATTCATGTGGAAGCAGGCACAGATCTTTGACTACTAAAGCAGTGTTTTCCACTCTAACACAGCATCTTGTTAAAGCAGCCATTCCCACTCCAAACTTCGGATTTAATCCCATCAGTGTGTGAACTTCAAATGAAGCAAAATTGTATAAATCACAATAAGAATGGAAAACCTGGAAATTATGATTCCTTTAGCAGAAGGTGAAACATCTGATAGCTCCACAGTTTTCTATCAGACACAGCACACAACGATTCCCTATGAAATGTTACACTTTCACAGCAAAGGTTTATATGCTGTTTTATTCTCCTATCACAATGCTCATCTAGAGGGTCAGCAAAGGCAGGGTCCAGGAAAAGCGTGAAGTGGTAAAAACATCAGATTTTTTAGAACAGGGGGTGTAAGTCCAAAGCTATCATTCAAAGGGGCCTGTTCAGCTGCTATCTAACAGTAAAACAAATTCAGTTCTGTATGTGTCTGGGGAGGGATTAATCAGAGCATACTGATGCCTACACTGCGATAACTACATACGAGCCAGACTGTCTTCAGTCAGCGGAAAGAAATGACATTTTTTCAGGGCATGATTCATTTCCTAAAGTAGGTGTTAAAAGAAGTAAATGATATAATGAGGAAAGCCCCAATGAAATCAGGTAAATGCAGTGGATTGTTTATCATCCTAGACTACTGAATGCATAAGATAGTCTATTTCTATACCTCAAAGGGTCTCAAATGTCTTGGTGAAATTATCTTGGTAAAATTGCCAGTAGTCCCTAAACCTTTGTGAAGGTGTAAACCAGCCTGATTTGACCAGCTAAGTAATTGTGTCCCCAGTCAGCCAAATGACGTCCAGAAAACATCTTTTGTTCTACTAAAAATCTCCCAAGGCACTTTATCTTGTAGAATCATAAAATCATAGAATCATTCAAGTTGGAAAAGACCCTTGTGATCATTGAGACCACCCATCAGCCCTACTCCACAAGTTCACTCCTAAACCATATTCCCCAACACTACGTCTAAGCCACTCAAACACATCCAGAGATGGTGACTCAACCACCACCTTGGGCAGCCCATTCCAGGACCTGACCACTCTCTCCAGGAAGAATTTCTTCCTGATGTCTAATCTAAACCTACTCTGTTGAAGCTTGAACCCTTCTCTCTGGTTCTGTAGCTAATTACCTGTGAGAAGAGACCAACACAAACATCTTTGCAATGTATTTTCAGATAGCTGTAGAGAGCGATGAGGTCTCCCCTTAGCCTCCTCTTCATCAAACTAAAGAGCCCCAACTCTCTCAATCTCTCCTCATAATATTTATCCTCCAGGATCTTCACTAGTTTCATTGCCCTCCTGTGCACTCCCTCCAGCACCTTGATGTCTCCCTTGTACTGAACTGATGAAAACTGGATGCAGTACTCAAGTTGCTGCCTCACCAGTGCTGAGTGCAGGGGGACAATCACCTCCCTGCTCCTGCTGGGCACACAGTTTCTAATAAAGGCCAGGATGCCATTGGCCTTCTTGGCCACCTGGGCACACTGCTGGCTCACATTCAGCTGCCTGTCATTTAGAACCCCCAGGTCCTTTTCTGCCACACTGCTTTCCAGCCAGGCTTCCCCAAGTCTATAGCGCTGCATGGGATTGTTGTGACCAAGATGCAGGACCCCACACTTGGCTCGATTGAAACCCAGACAATTATCCTCAGCCCATTGATACAGTCGGTCAAGGTCCCTCTGTATAGCCTTACAGCAGATCGACACTCCAGAAGATTGACACTCCTTCCAGCTTGGCGTCTGCAAACTTACTGAGGGTGCACTCAATCCCCTTATCAAGATCATTGATAAAGGTGTTGAACAGGAGCAGCCCCCACAGTGAGCCTTGGGGGACACCACTCATGACTGGCCTCCAACTGGATTTAACTCCACTGACCACAACTCTAGGGGCCCAGCCATCCAGCCAGTGTTCCACTCAGCAGAGTACATGCCCATCCAAGTCATGGGCAGCCAGCTTATTCATGACAATGATGTGAGGGACAGTGTCAAAGGCCTTATTGAAAGGCCTTTGGTGTTTCCAGAGACTCATGTAGCAAAAAAATCTAGTCCCTCAGAAAAACGTCATTGCTGTGGCTACTGGTTCTTGAGATGGTCCTGATGATGGTCTGTGGTGTTTGTGTGTGAATGCTGTGGTGAGAGTTCCTGCCCAGAGTGGGGAACATGGCACTCTTCTGCTTTCCTTAATTAGAAGTTCAAACCCACATCTCTTCACTTCTACATGTGCCTAACCATGAAGACATGGGTTAATGAATGATATACACTTTTCTTAATTATATTGTTTTTTTCTAAACACAAGAATTAGAGAGTTAATGACCCAGAGACATGAAGGGAGAACATGGCTGTGTAGCCTATTGCTCAGATTCCGTATTCAGCTGGGTGAAGACATACTTTCCAGTCTTTATTCAAAGATACGTTTATGATTTTTATGGTCTCTGATTAAAGTGTGTAAATAGAGGTTGGAGCAGAGACCTCCCCTTCTGAGTGCATTTCTTAACCATGAACTGCTTCATGTGGGAGCACTTTTGAGGGTTTCATAAACACCACTTAAAGACTCAATAATAAGACAGAAGCCCAGGCACCAAAGATTTATTTACTGGTTGTGTTTTCCCTGGGAGCCGTGTTTTCTGAGTTAGCCTCAGCTAATGGCCAGACATTAGGGTTACAGTATTGTTTAGGTTGGAAGAGACCTCAGAGATTATCCAGTCCCAACCCTCTGCCATGGGCAGGGACACTTCTCACCAGACCAGGTTGCTCAGACCCCATCCAACTTGGCCTTGAACACTTCCAGGAATGGAGCAGCCACAAACTCCTTGGGCAACCTGTTCCAGTGTCTCAGCACCCTCACAGGGAAGCATTTAGTTCTAAGGTCTAATAGAAATCTCCCCTTTTTTAGCTTGAAACCGTCATCATTATCCTATCACTGGATGCACCCACCATCCATCCATCTGTTCCCTCACTGGGAGAAAATGGGGTTAATGGTGGGTCAAGACAGGGATCTCCAGCTTTGGAGCTCCCCTCGTCCTGCTCTACCCTCAGGTTTTCTCACATGTTTGCCCTCAGTCCTTGCTTCCAGGCAGCTTTTTGCCCTTTCTGCCACAGACTTTCTACGTCCATTACTGCCCTAAGGTGGGTCAGCTGGAAATGGCTGCAGCCAGCTGTGTCGAGCATGAGGCAGCCCCAGGCGCTCCTCACTGTGCCTGTGACAGTACCCATGATGTCCATCACAGACGATCACAGAAGAACCTGTTATATTATAGAGTTTTACCTGCAGACATGGCAAGATTGTCTTCTCTAAATGGTTCTCCACACTTTACAGATGCTTGTGCCAACACCATGTCCAATGTTTTGTTTAGGATTCCTGTGAGAACTGTGCTTTGAAATGCCAGTCGGAGTCAAGCTGTTACAACAGAAGCTTGTCTGAACTTCACTTCAGGTAAATATGAAGTGATGCTTCTCCCTTCACTGGAACTTCTGTGTTAAATAGAACTAGATGTCTGTGCTCCTCAAATCCACAAGGTTTCATGCAGCAGTGAGTGTGGATTGTGGCACACTGGGCTGAACTGGATTAAGCTCCACTTGCCCTATTGAGTGTCTCCCGTTTTCTACCAAATAAATATATGATAAATAATTGGAGAGCAACAGGAATTTTTTTGCAAACATCAGAGTGGCAGACCTGGAAATCTTCCTCTTCTGCTGAATGTGACTCAACCAATTATGTTGCCAACACATGCACCGAATTAACAGGGTGCCAGTGAGCATCCTGGCCAAGCAATCATCATCCAGGAGTTTTGTATTATTTTTAAACAAGGATGGAGAATACAATGGTTAGAAGTGAGGTCAGGGAGTTGAGATGGGGAGAATTTCATTATTTTCATCCTAAGCTCCAACACAACATTCAAAGGAGAGAAGGATTACTTAAGTGGAGACCTGAAGGTGATTTCCGCTTCCCCTTCTCTCGCTTACACAGGTGTGACTTTTGTCAAAACAGTACCTTCTGAAATCCCAAAATTCACTTGTGGGTAGGAACCAGACTCTGCCTGTGTGTGCCACTGCTCATCCATCTGCATTACAGACCACAAAGCCCAGCTGCATGGGCAAGTATGGGATTGAATGTGACACTCTATTAGAAAACATAGTCTGTGATAGTAAACAAGTTAGCTTCTTGTCACTTTGTCTGATCTGTGCAAACAGAAGGAAGTCACACGAAGGTGATGTAGAACAGGTTTGACTGACGATTCTTACACAGTATCTGTTGCACAGCACATAGGTAGCACAACCTCATGTACACTATGGTGTCCAAGTGCCTGCCTTACTAATATGATCTAATTTAACCCTATACAAGTCTCCAAGTACATAGTGTTAAATAAGGGGGCATAAACTACACAGATTTTCATTCAAAGACCGTAAGGAGAATCACATGAAAATAAAACAGTTTTAAGAGTAATAAAGATGCACCCTCATCATCTAAACTGGACTTCCTTAGGGCAGATTATGGTTTGTTCAAGGAATTGATTGGGAAAGTTCCTTGGGAGGCAGCCCTTTCTAAAAAGGGGGTCCAGGAGAGCTGGGGATACTTCAGGAATGTATCCTTGAAAGCACAAAGCCAGGCTGTCCCTCTCTGTCGTAAGATGAGCCGTAGGGGAAAAAGACCAGCCTGGGTGAGCAAGGAAATTTTGAAAGAAGTGAGAAAAAGAGGATGTATCACCTTTGAAAAAATGGTCAGGTCAATCAAGTCATGTATCGTGGAATTGTCAGGTTGTGTAGGAGGAAAATTAGAGAGGCAAAGGCCCAACTTGAACTCAGGCTGGCCACTTCTGTTAAGGACAATAGGAAGAGCTTTTACAAGTACATCAATGGAAAAAAGAGGGGTAGTAATAACCTCCACTCCTTACTGGATATGGAGGGAAATGTAGTAACTACAGATGAGGATAAGGCAGAGGTACTTAATGCCTCCTTTGCCTCTGTCTTCAACAACAGGGTAGACTGTCTTCAGGATGACTGGTTATCTAAACTGGCAGACAGGGGCAGGGTGCAGTGTAGTTCCCCTGTTATTCAAGAGGTTCTGGTTAGAAACCTGCTGATCCATTTGGATCCCCATAGGTCCATGGGACCAGATGGGATTCACCCCAGAGTGATGAGAGAGCT